>JAUPFV010000001.1:178639180-179239180 GCA_036936605.1 Limnanthes douglasii subsp. nivea | reverse complement strand
AGAGATCGAAAAGTTCACAAAGAACAAAAGGAGAATTAATCTCACTTAACAAAAATTGTATTTGATTAAAAAGTTTGATATATATTTTTAATATAGATTACATGTTTTTAAACAAAAAGAAAAGATAAAAGAAAGAAATATAATCTACAATAACTATACTTAATTACAAATTGAGCTTGTTTACTTTATTATGATCTTATGAGCTTTATTTTTGTTATCTTATTTGACTAGATCTTTAAGAAATATTGTACGGGCTCTCTTGTTCTTTAATATGCAAAAAACCTGATTGGGTTTGATATTAATAGAGTTATTAATTCTCCCATTGTCTAGAATCTTATTAATCAGTCCATTTAATGCATCTTTGAATTTTATTCCACGAGATTTTGTGATTGGACCATCGTGTAATTTTTAGTGAACTTTATTGTTGCTCATCATCACATAACATCTACAATATGTTATTTTTATTCCTTTAAGTCTGCTAACTAAGGTTCATATATAGTTTTTATGAAGAGAATTCATATGTTCTTTCAATGTCGCTCTTCACGTAACTTTATCTTAACACATTGTTGTCTCTCAATAATTCGTAGGTCATACAAATTTTGTTCTATTTAATGTAGTGTAATAATAAAAAATATAAAAAATAATTAAAATACCTTATATTGGTTGTATTTTTATGCACTCTCTATCCATGGTAAGTTGATGATTTACCTTTCTTCATAGACTTTATTAGAAATAAAACAAATTTGCTCTGTCTCGTGACTAATCTCTTAAGTTGGCTCTACATGATAGCTAATTTGGGGTCCAGTTTTAGGAAAAACATGTTCTGTATGAACTAAATTTTTAGTTGTTTTAGTACCTCTACACGCAATAGTAGTTAGATATGGAAAATCATTTAATGGAAAAAATCCCTACTTATTATAACTTTAAAACCTACTCAACTCTTTAACCTACCGCTATACTATTTTATAACTTTTAAAGACATTTTTTCATCCTAAGGTCTAACTTAACCTCAGATTTATGAACAAAACAAAGTACCAAAAAAAAATTAAATGCATTAAAGAATGCGGTTTACTATACCAATTTCTTTAGGAGTCCTAAAATTTAGGATTATTTACTAAGTAAACAAAGGTACTTCCAGTTTCACCATAAAACATCTTGTTTATGTCTGAAGTTGTAAGCATACGCCTAACATTTTCAAAGATGGTTCTATTCATCCGTTCTACAACTTCATTTTACTGAGAGGTATATATGACCATCATATGTCTTAGTATATTTATTGCTTTTATAGAGATTATGAAACTCTATATTATAGTATTTTTTACCATTATATGGTCTTAAAACTTTTACTTTCTTGTTAGTTTTAATGCTTTTATATTATAGTATTTTTTACCATTATATGTCTTAGTATATTTATTACTTTTATATAGATTATGAAACTCTATATTATAGTATTTTTTACCATTATATGGTCTTAAAACTTTTATTTTCTTGCTATTTTTGTTTTCAAATGTAATTTCCATATTTTAAACTTTTCAAATATTTGATTTTTAATTATTAAATAAGTAAACTTTTCTAAAAAGTTCATTTATTATTGAAAGGAAATATACATTTCTGTAATGTGTGAGGAATTTTGAAGATCCCTATAGGTGAAAGCGTATATATTCTAAAACATATTTTTCATTATGAAAACCAGTTTTAAGAAAACGACAGTTTGTTTTCCAAACAAATAGTTTTCACTATAATTCAAGTTAGAAATACTTATTTTTCTTACGTATTTTGTTTATTTAACTCTTTTAGTTCCATTTCACTAATTTGGCCTAATCTAACATGTTATAAATAGGATAAGCTATATTTTAAAGAAACTAAGTTAGTTTTTTCCCTGTTTTGTGTCCTGTCATCTAAGAGATATAACTTATTTCTTCTAATAGTAATTATACAAATAATAAAACTTAAAGTTTAAAATTTTATTTTACTCTACATTCAAAATCTTCTTCATCTACACTGCTTAAGGAGATAAGATTTCTCATAAGATCGAGAACATGCTTAAAATTTCTAACACTCTAACACAATTATCATGCAATTTCAAACATATATTCCCTATCAGCAATCCTAACTATGTGATTATCACCCATAGCAATTGATCCTTTAGTTTCAATATACTCATTAGATTAGTTTTATTTGGACATATATATAAAAATTATATGCAGTATTTAACGTTTAATCATGCTTATTATCAGTCAAAGACATGTATAACACTTTACTATCTTCCATAACACATGATACATTTATTTTAGGAAGAATATTTAGAGTTCTTAAAAACATAAAAATTATTTTGATATGACTTTTTTTACCACGGTGAAAACAATCTTTGGGTTCAGATTGACTATCACATTTATTTTCATAATTCCTCAATAATAAAAATAATATGAATATTGTTACCTTTAGTTTTATTTATCATCTTACTTTTATGTTTATTATCATTGTTTTACCTAATGTTCTAGCCTTAACATGCATATTCTCTTTATCTCATCTTTTCTGATCATATTTAAATTTTGTGTCCTTTAACTTAAGGATTGTTATACCGTCTCATATGGTTATGGTTTATCTACCATATTTAATAGTTGATTATACATCCCTAAAGAAATCATGTAGAGAGTTTATAAAGATTATAACTTCATTTTCATTACTCAATTTTCTTTTACACGAGATTTGTTAATTTTATAGTTAACATATTAAAATCATCTAAATTTTAAGTTAGGGTCCTACAACGTTCTATTACAAAACTAAATAATGGTTCTTTAGAATATAAATTATTTGTAAGAAATTTTTGTATATAAAATTTTCTAGTTGTTCCAAATTTTGAAAGGTGTCACATTCATTTAGTCGTGGGTCATTTTCATTGAATATGGACCACTTATAATGCCCATTAAGCCTCTTCATGGCCGGTTACATTAAAGAGTGGTAACTGTAAGGATGCATGGGTACTGCTGGTCTTGATTGGCCTCGGTAACGCGCGAGACCCCTCAGTAACATACAGAGCCGTTTCTGGAAGGGTGGTTCGTGATTGTTCTTTACAATTTATGTTGAGGTTACTTACTAGAATTGAGGGTATACCCTTCAATCATTTTAGCTCGTGGTCCTTCGATCCCGAGGGTAATATTTATTAACCGAGGGGCCTTCATTTTACGATCCTATCTTGCCTTATAGTATCGGCCTTATCAATGCTCCCTACTAGTATGTTCAGTAGCTTGAGTTTAAAAGGTAACGTTACTAAAAGGAATAAGAACTGGTAAGCATGATAAGTGAGGTATTTTGAATTCCCATATGGTGAGGTGGCATTGCGTGTTGTCTGGCCTAATGTAGATGTGATTAAGGGTTAGAAAGAGTGTGATATGCGTCAATGTAGGCGACAATACTTTATGACATATCTGAGACAAAGGAAACATGTATACGCAAGTGGTTATAGTGCTTCGATTCTCATAAAGTGTGTATTCCCGATTAATCATTGTAGTAATATAAAAACATATCCTAGATTATTGTACCTGAATCTAGTTTAGAAAAATGAGGCATATTCATATGTCATTTGTTGTTAGAGTTTTTATTTGTTGGAAACGGAAAATAGAGTTGCCAATGGATAAGTTTTTTATCAAAAGATAGCAGTACAACTAGTCTAACGCCTTCGTAGATCTCTTCATCTTCAGGTATGTACTACCTATTACTTGGTTATGTTTATGTCCTCGTAGATCATTTTTAGGTTTCACCAAGGATTACCTCTAGTAACTTCTCCTCGCATGGATTGTCACCCTAAATAACTTCCCTCTGGTAGCTCTTTATGGTGCATGCTGACTAGGCTATTATCGTGTTGCTTATAAGCCGTTGGTACCTTGCAGTCATTCTACTCTTGTGATGGATCTTAAAAATGAAGGGAAGAAGAAGAAGAAAATGGGCAACCTCCCTAGCGACCCAGCGAAGGAGGAATTTTGGAGACCCTCTTTCCTGGAATAGTATTCTACGCGCTTAACCCCCAAGTACAGGTACTTAATGGAGGATGGCCACCGTGAGCTTAGAGTTATGTATGATATTCCATATGGTGTTGTAATGCATGTGTTGGCCCTCGGACAACAACGCTACCAAGCCCAAGAGAACGAAACGTGTATGTACACTACTCTGTTCGATTGGGGACTTCGTTTACTATTGAAGAATACTTTCATATATGTTTTGGGAAAATGAAAGCATGGAAGTGTTGTTGGAAATTTACAGTTTAAGAGGTGGTGGAGGGCCAAGTCTAAAAAGTGTTAGTTTTTATTCATATAAGAGGATATGTAATATTCAAAATTTTAGTAATATGAATTCGTGTATTTTGCAGACAAAGGGAAGTATCAAGAGTGGGGCAGAGAAGACAAACTAGAAAGTGTCATCAATCTACTACAGAACGTATCAATTGTTGCATACGTCGAGTGTGGTCTGGACGCGTCATGCTTGTTTACATAGATGAACTATCTTCGATCAGGTTTGTGGCCTGAATTAGAGGTCACTGAAGGAGGACAGTTGAAAATGAAGCCCACTAGGTATGCTACAATAGTTGAAAAACTAAGAGCTCTAATGCAACAGAGGTTTTTGGACACGAATAGTAGCGGGGTTGGCTTGGTCATGCCCTAGAGTCGAAATATTAAAAAATGGCGGATTCTTCGCTTACTCGAGTGAAGAGGGTGAGGCAAGAGGATTAGTTTGTAGCTAAAGATACCGACGAAGGTAGTCACCAAAAAGGTACCAGTGACCGAGATGTCAAAGGTAATGATCCTCCTAACCGAGGAATATGAGCAATGGGTGGAGGGTAAAGTTCCTCATTTGAAGATAAAAAGGTTATAACGGATAGAGTACCAATATTTGAGAAAAATTTAGCATTGGTTGATGAAGATGATGATGATGATTAATGGGGTTTGAAGAGGAAGGGAAGGGATGTGCTCTCGCTGCCCGATGTGGTAAGAGAAGAAGGTAAGTCATTTGAGGTGGTTATACTAAAACGACAGCTCAAGTTGGCGATTGAGGTGCATCGGCAAAATAATAAAGATAAAACGTATTTTTAGGAACCTTCTTCGATAGTGGTAGTATGATGCTTCTTCAATATTTTTTCTTTCGGTGGTTTGCATCCTTGTTTTTAGGAACCTTAAGATCCATGACCCATTCAGGTTCTACACCTTGAGCAGCACCTAAAGTATCGGTAAATGTTTTCTTCTTAATTGGTGTATTGGTATTAGTATACAGTACTTTATAGTCTTCTTTGATGAGCACCATTTCTAATGGCTAAAATAATAAAAAAATAGATTTTATTTGGTAAAACAATTATGGTACTTGTCTTTTCCAATTGGCTGAGCAGCTATTAAAAGTAGATTAAGAAAGCTATGACGGGAGCTTTTTTCTTCCAGCTTTTGGGTAATGTCATAGCTTCCAAAAAATTTAAATAATTTATGATGAGAATACGGTAAAAAAATAAGAAATTTCGAATTAAGAAATAAAAGGGGAACATACTATTTATCAACCAACAACTTCCACCATATACAAGCAACACAAAAGCATCGGAAAATAATACTAAGGTAAAACGTCAGCTAAAGAGTAATATTTTTTAGTCAACACTTTGAACATGACAAGCGGATGGCGATGATAATATAAAATGTATAAAGATAAAGACTAAACAAATATTACGGAAAAGAAGTTGCTTCAAGGATAAGTAAAAGATGGAAAGTACTTAAATTCGATTTAAGGACTGAAGAATACGATATAAGGTTCGGGAAAGACAAATTACCCATAACAGTTATAGGGTAAAATTATAATTATTATAATAGATGGTTCATACGTGTCATTAGATTTACATGTCATCTATCCCGAATAATTATGATATAAATGTACTATACATAGATGATGTAATCATTATGAAACATGGTTGATTAATTGATTGAATATTCATATACTAAACTTCTTTCTAAAGATTCTTCACTAGTCAAATTCCATTTGGCATATTCGAAGAAGGTTTTTCCTCCATTACGATGTAGATAACAAGTAATAGAAAATGGAAAGAAAACAAATCCCACAAGATATTATTTAACATGGTTCAAATTGTGGAAATAATCCTACGTCCATAGGCAACAAATATTCTATTTTTATTATAAAAAAGGTTACATAAATATTTACAAAAAAAACCACAAAGCTCTCAATCACTCTCTGGTATAAAACTCTCACATTTTACAAAGATAATGCGATTCATAAGACTCTCTCTTCAATATTTATCTTTTACTCCACTTTACTCTAGAAAAGATCATCCTTTGTTTTTCGTACTTAGCAAATAAACAAACCTTCAAATCGAATCGACACTTTGTCGTCAATCTCCATACTACACTTAAATTTGTGTTGCTTCTTCTATTTATAGCTTTATCAACTAAAGAACTATCTTCATTTCAAAACGAATGGTTCAGCTAAACCCCTAATACTTCATATTAACTAGAATAAATCACTTTAATCCACGATATAAATTTCTTAATATTAATAGATGATTCATATTAAATCTCTTTAATAAACAAGTATAGTAAATTAATAATATTATAGATGCTTCAAAATAAATCTATCAATAGCTCTAATTAGCATTGTACTTAGAAACCCATTTGAATAATCTTAGTTCCAATCAGGAACAAATTGTAGTAGTATGGTAGCTGCAGCTCAAGTACTTTCGACATATTTATTCGATCCAAGTCTATGGCCACATGCTTCGCCCTAGTCTCCGGTAATGGTAGTACGATGTTTCTTTGATGATTTTTCCTTCGGTGGTTTGGATCATTATTTTTAGGAACTAGTAGGTGATGGAAATTATGATGGGGATGGTCGATAAGAATCAGAAGAAGACCATTCAAGAGCTGTGGAGGTTGAACCTTGTAGTACCAATGGGTCCTTTTTAAACGTTTGTACCCATAGAGGAGTAGTTGGGTCGTGTCGACGAAAAAAAAAGCCGTAAGACCTATGAATGAACAACTGCAATTGGTTCCCTCTGATCTCCCCTTAGTTTGGAAAAAAACAGGGGTGCCCGAGGTTCCCCCGGGGTGGAAGTTACGAGCATAAAACTCAGAGCATGATCTACTCGGTGTTATGCTCGCAACTCCCAACCTGAGGGGAGAATATGGCCCGTTGCGTGGCCCCTAGGGGCATGCCAATCGAAATTTTCCCATAAGTGATTGATCTGGCCTATTGCGTGGCTTTTGAAGGCTTTCTATTTTACCAGTTCGTTTAAAATACTGGTGCCAAGTATTGAGCTCAGTGTGGCCCTTTACATAGCCTCGTAGTGCATTTCATATTAGCTCATTTGTTTAATAGACTCAAGTGGTATGGCCCTAATGTAGCTCTTTTTGTAGCCCGTAGCCGTGGTTTATGACCCGTCACATTTTGCAAGAGAAAGTATATTATATAACAAATACATAAAAAGGCAAAAATAGGAAATTATCATTAATAAAAGAAAAGGATATGCCTCGTTAAAAAAACCCATTCGCACTTTCAGAAGGGAAAAGAGTACATATCAATGTTACACGAGGATCATCTACCACATCGGAAGATATGGTAGTGTTTGTAGGTTGATCCCCCACCTCATCGCCAACTAAATTCAATCGCATCACTTTGGAGGGGCCAGTGGTTACAGCATAGCAGGTTCTGGCAGTCCGTTGGCTCTTTCTGATGATCCTCACCGTGTTACTGACGAGATACTGATGTATTAGCAAAAAAATGAATGGGCTATCCTCCATTAGGTATAACCATGGTCTGTCAATGATGGCGTGATAGGAGGCGAGGCGTCAGAGATCATGAAGAGTGTCATGAGTTAATTTTTGGTATTATCATGACCAATATTTAGCATGAGTTTAACTTCTTCTAAGCACAAGGATGGCTTACCCTCATACCCTACCAAGGAATGGTTCATGGATTGGTATAGAGAGACCTCTAGAATTTTATCGTAACTTGCTTTGAATATTATATTCGTCGTGCTTCCTCTATTAACCAACACCCTGGTTACCATCACCCTTTCCTCCCCATCTATATCCAAATGAATCATTAATGCATCCTCATGGGTTGTCCCGATCCCCCGCAGATCATCATCATTGAAATTTAGGTCGGCCACAGGGTCGCGGTAATTATGGTAATAAGATCATTTCATGGCGTGTAACTTGTAGTTTTCCTTTAGTCTTTTCTTAGATGTCGGGTAATTGTTAAGGTTCCTGCTCCATAGATTGTGAATAAACATTGTTATTTTCATTTATCTACCCTATCATCTTGCCATTGAACATTGTTATACTCTGGTTAGTTGTCGTCTTTCCTTTATAATTGGAAGATGTTTTCATATTTCTTAACGAATTGCACTAGATCTCCAATGTCAATGAGCCTCTCGATCTCCTCTTTAAGCTGCCAATATTCATTGGTTGGGTGACCATGGTAATTAAGATATGATCAAAAATACTGATTTGAAAGCTTGCAATCAGGAGCACTTATGTTATGCAGAGGCTGGTATCGTATACGTCTTTTAATTATGTCGTAAGTTACCGATATCGACTTTCTCAATGATCTAAAGCAACATGCATGCTTATCGTAATAGGCCACCCTGTGGCTCATAGTGGTTTTCATAATGTCTCGATGCACCCCAGCATCAACCTTCCTACGCTCCAACGATGCTCATTTGGTATCCTGTTGGATTCTATATGGTGAGTCACCTTAGTGGGCGCCATCCACCCGGATAAATTAATCTGCTCAGGCCAAAAGATCTCCTATTTTTTTAATAGGAAATCAGACCAGATTGGCATTTAGGCCGCCCTTACCGTTTAAGCCCCGCTTTAAGGATACTACCGATATTGGTTCTTCTAAGTCTGACAAAGCATTCATGACATGGACAAACCTCCTAACATAACTCTTCAATGAATCTTGCATTTTTTTAGTACAAATCCATAATTGAGTTGCTCTGCTTGGATTCCTAATTGCTATGAATATGTCTCTAAAAGCACTATAGAGTCCTGAAAAATAATGTCTAGAACGCTTCGCTAAACCATTAAACCAGTCCATAATGTTACAATTGATAGTCATAGAAATGGCTCTGCAAATTATCGCATCATCCAGGTTGAACGTCATCATCATGTTTCGAAACTGCTCTAAATGCCTCTTTAGGTACCTGATACCGTCATAGGCCTCCATCCATAATGGGTCAAATACGCGGGGAGCTCGGCTTCCAAAACAAATTTTACAAAAAAGGATTATTGGAGGACGTATGCAACCATCTTGGGGTGAACCCGATCGTACTAGAGAGCGTTATTTTCTTTGACTCGCTTGGGTACCACCTGGCTTACTTCACGGGTTTGTTATCATATCATTTTTTTTCCACTGCTCTCCTCTTCTCCTTCGTCGGGCTCCTCCGGTTTTGAAGACTTGCTCCCTCGGTTTGCTTTGCTAACCTCTACTCCTAACCTTTACTTTTTATGGCTATCGTTATGTACACTCACATTTAGCGTCTACAAGGCATCATTCATCATAACCAACGTAGCTCTGGCCTTCTAATCATTGGTTTCTTACAACTGAACTAATTTCAATTATCATGATGCATCTCCTTGAAGTGCCATTCTAGATGATGAACTACAAATATGGTTGTTGGATTACCTGGGTCAGCGTTGGCAGGAAAAGTGGATACACTGTTTCTGCCGACGGGGACATTACCTAGGCCACCGTTGGTAGGAAAATTGGTTTCCTTCTTATAGTACTCCGTTAGCGGCAAATTTATATAGTCACTAGTAAGAAAAAAAACCAATTTGACTTGTATACGGCACTTAAACCAAATTAGCAGCTAATTGAATGCAAGATTTACACAAAATGTTGTGATTTAATCACTATCACAACTTAAATAATTCACAAATTGACCAACCCATTATTATAATTTGATTCGGCCAATTACAAAACAATGAAACTAATTAATATCTATCACAACTTAAGAAATTCATAGATAAACCAATCCATTATTACAATTTGCTTCAATCAATTACATAGCAACAAAACTAATCAATATTTCCAAAACAGCTCCAAAGATAATTAATATTTGAAAAAACTAATAATTATAACATATAATACAAATCAATTTAATATCACAAATTAGCTAACTAGTTTCAGTTTCAATCATGTAAACTTAAAAAATAATTAACAACACAAAACAGTTTATTAATTAAAAGACGAGTTAAAGAATGATATCATCTGGTTTCCGACAAAAAAATAATTATTATAAGAGATTTCTATTTTATGCATTCAAAGCCTAATTATGAAGAAACAAAGTTTGTAAACATGATTCCACTACTCATTTAATATATTGTTATTTTTGTGTTGAATTTTTATAACTAGATATTAAATAAAACACATCCAAACAAACCTCTGATACCATTGTTATAACATAATATATCCAGAATATATACATTTCATATATATACATTTATAATAATCACTTAATATATATACATAACATACATCATTTTATATAATTTTTTAGCCTAAAAATATAAAATAAAACTTTGATTTTAGTCTCAAAGTGACTAGAGATTGAAATTTAGCTAGGAAATGAGTATGATCTCAGTATACAGAGATTCAACCATTATAGGGGTTCGCTCTTAAAAAAGGTTTGATAGTACTTGGTCTCAGTATTAGAGCATTGGGGTTCAAGCATTATAAGGGGCTCGACCTTAACATGAGTCCAGTTTTGGTCATGAGAAGTTCGGTCTTAGTATGAATTAACTCTCGACCATGGGAGATTTGGCCTCGATATGAGTTCAATTTTTACCATGAAAAGCTCGGTATCGGTATGCGTTAAGTCTTGGTATGAGAAGTTTGGTCTCATTTTCAAATAAGTCTCGTAATGGAAGGTTCGATTACGAGTTATATCCAAGCTTCAATTATTTTTTGGAATCAGACTTAAACAAGATTTAATATATTAGTTTGGATTTAAATGGATAATAGTTGGTGTGTCAAAGCAATATAATTTTTTCATACTACTTGCTTACAACCATTGATCATGATGTTAATACAAGTTTGTTATAACTGCTTGGTGTATTATGTAATAATCATTTTTGATATGGATGCTTGTACAAGTTTATTATAATAACTTTGATTTAATGTTATGATCGTGATGTATATGTGCTCTAATAAAACCCCATTTAAGATTTTATGTATCTTGGAGCAACACATGTATAATAGGCGTTGTTTTTTTTATTAATAGTAGAGCTTTTAGAAAGAGAAACAATAATTAGTGAGAGAAAGTTATGAAAAATAAGGGATTTTAATATTGATAAATTCTTGTGAGTTAATCACAAAGAAGAAACTCAGAGAAATATTGGCGCCGAGAGATATCTCTAAAATCGTGTACTTTGTTTTGAGAAGTTTTATACATAGTGTGTGAGATTGTATTTTGTGTTTATACAATTCTTTGTAGTTGTTCCATATATAAAACCAAATCTATTGGCCATGGATATAGGATTGGTCCATACATTAAACCATGTAAGATCTTGTGTTGCTTAATGTATTTTCTGTTTATGTTAAGGTCTTCGTACTTACACGAACCCAAGTGTTAAAGCTCAAGTGCCAAGTTAACCACCAGTTGGGAGTCATATTGGACTTGTAATTTTGTGTTCCACATATATGGGTCAGCTTTATGCCTCCTAGTACAACCTCGTATTCAACTGTATTTTTTGTGACAAGGAAACCAAACCGAATGGCCTATCGGATTCGTCGTCTGTATGCATTTTCATAACAGTACATGTTCCGCCTCCAAGTGCCCCTAAGGCTCCCTCGCCTCGATAACCCAATCATGAGGGATGCATCTCTTAGAGGCTCGACCGCGTCTTTTTTATTTCCTCGCGATGTAGATAATTTATTAATGTAGTCGGAAATGTCTTGACGTTTGATCGGAGTACGAGGCACGTACTTGATATCATATTCGCATAGCTCTACAAACCATCTCGTTAGTCTTCTAGATATATCAAGTTTTTGCAATATGTACATGAAGGTAAAATATATGCGCACAGTTATAGTTTGACTTTGTACATATGGTCACATATTGTGTGCTTCTACCACCAATCCCATGATCAGTTTTTCTAAATTAATATAACGGGTTTTTCGCCTCAATCATAGTTTTGCGGTGTAGTAGATCGGTCGTTGTACCCTCTCTAGTTCCTGAACTAACACTGTGACTTAAAGGTAGAGGAAGAGAGGTTCACGTGGGATGGGAGCGGATATAATCTATGGTGAACTAATGTAGTTTTTGAGTGCATTCAATTATTCGTTGCATGGTTCATCCCAAGAAAACTACTTAGCTCACTGAAGAACCTTAAAGAAAGGATGGCTTTTATTTGATGCTCGAGAAATGAGCGTGGCAATACTGTTAGACGTCTTGTTAAATATTTTACTTCTTTGATGTTCTTATAGGGTTCCATCTATAGTAGTGCTTTTAATTAATCTGGGCCAACCTCTATCTTGTTCTTGCTAACGATATAAGAGAGAAATTTACAACTTCAAACGCCAAATGAACACTTCATATAATTAAACTTAAGGTTAAATTGTCGCAATGTGGCAAATAAATTGTTTAATACCTTGAGTTGACGAACCCCTGTGGTGCTTTCAACGATCATGTCATTGATATAAGCCTTCATATCATTTTCGAATTGGTTCTTGAAGATCTGATTGTCCGTGCATTGGTATGTGGAACCTGCATTCTTGAGACCGAACGACATAATAGTTTTGCAATAAAAACCCTTCTTGGTCTCAAACGTGATGTGTTCTTTATTCTTGGGGTGTATACCGATCTGATTATAGCCCAAGTATGCGTCCATAAATTATAGGTACTGATATGGTGAAGCTGAATCCACAAGCTAGTCTATACGAGGGAGTGGGAAGGCGTCTTTTGGGTAGGATTGGTTGAGTTTGGTGAACTCCACGCACATGTGTCAATGGCTGCCCTTTTGTTTAACCAAAATCGAGTTCGCCACCACGATAAGTACTATGCTTTGAAAATGTTCCCAATTCGAATAAGCTTATCTACTTCCCTATAATGGATTTGGTCTTCTTTGTTGAGAATCTTCGTTTCTGAGGGATCAGCTTAGCTCGTTTATCGATGGCTACCTCATGGAAAATAACTGAGTGGTCGACCCCTGGCACATCGCTAGCCCTCCACACAAAAATATAAATATATTATGTTATAATAAAGTAATCATGGAACATTGAAAAGTAAGGTATTGTTCATTACCAATTCAAAGAACGAGACCCTTTGTCATGACTTCTTCACTTGCATTTTTAAAAGCATTTGCCGCCAAATCATTTTCACGTGGATCATTTACCAAATCGGACAATAGGGTAGTGTTTGTAGGCTGATCCCCCACCCCATCGCCAACTCATTTCAATTGCATCGGTTTGGAGGGGCCGGTGGTTACAGCATGACAGTCCGCTGGCTCATTCTGATGATCCTCACCGTGTTACCGACGGGATACTAATGTATTGGCGAAAAATACACAGGGTATCCTCCATTAGGTATAGCTATGGTCTCCCAATGATGGCGTGATAGGAGGCGGGGCATCGGAGATCATGAAGAGTGTCATGAGTTACTTTTTGTTATTATCATGACCAAACATTTAGCATGAGTTTGACTTCTTCTACGCACTAGGATAGCATACCCTCATACCCTACCAAGGATCAATGCATGGATTCGTATGGATAGACCTCTAGAATTTTATCGTAACTCACTTTTAATATTATATTCGTCGTGCTTCCTCCATTAACCAACACCTGGGTTACCATCATCCTTCCCTCCCCCTCGATATCCAAATTAATCATTAATGCATCCTTATGTGGTGTCATGATACCCCACAGATCATCATCATTGAAATTAAGGTCGGCCACCGGGTCGCAGTAATTATGGTAAGAAGATCCTCCCATGGCGTGTACCTCGTGGTTTGCCTTTAACCTTTTCTTGGATGTCGGGTGATAGCTTGTTAAGGTTCATCCTGTGTAGATTGTGAATAAATACTTTTATTTTCATTTGTCTACCCTATTATCCTACCATTGAACATTGTTATTCTTTGGTTTATTCTCTTCTTTCCTTTCTAATTGGAGGATGTTTTCGTGTTGCTTGACGAATTGCACGAGATCTCCAATGTCTATGAGCCTCTCGATCTCCTCTTTTAGTTGTCAATATTCGTTGGTCGGGTGACCATGGTAATTAAGATATGAGAAAAAATATTGATTTGAACGCTTGTAATCGGGAGCACTCATGTTATGCGGATGCTGGTATCGCATACGTCTTTTAATTCTGTCGTAAATTACAGATGTTGACCTTCTCAATGATCTAAAGTAGCATGTAGGCTTATCGTAATAGGCCACCTTACGGCTCCTAAAGCTTTTCAGAATGTCTCGATGCACCCCATCATCAACCTTCCTACGCTCCGACGATGCTCATTTGGTGTCCTGTTGGATTCTATCTGGTGAGTCACCTCATTGGGCGTCGTCCAGCCGGATAAATTAATATGCTCGGTCCAAAAGATCTCCTATTTTTTAATAGGAAATCAAACCAGATCGGCGTATAGGTTGCCCTTCCAAGCCCCGATTTAAGGATACTACTGCTAACGGTTCTCCGAAGTCTGACAAGGCGATCATGGCATGAACAATCCTCACAACATAACTCTTCAACGAATCTTGCATTTTTTTATAGGTCGAATCCATAATTGAGTTTCTCTTCCGTTTGCATTCCTCGTTGCTATGAATATGTCTCTAAAGGTACTATAGAGTCCGGAAAAATGATGTACAGAACCCTTCGGTAAACCTTTAAACCAGTCCATAATGTTAAAATTAATAGTCATGGAAATGGCTCTGCAAACATCACATCATCCGGGTTGAACGCCATTGCTATGTTCCGTAACTACTCTACATGCCTCTTTGGGTCCCCGATACCGTCACAGACCTCCATCCAGAATGGGTCAAATATGCGGGGAGCTCGGCTTTCAAAATACATTTTACAAAAAGGGATTATTGGAGGACGTATGAAGCCATCTTGGAGCGAACCCGATCGTACCGGAGAGTGTTATTTTCTTTGGCTCGCTTGGGTGCCACCTGGCTTGCTTCACGGGTTTTTCCCTGATTATCATATCATTTTTTTTCCACTGCGTTTCCCTTCTCCTTATTCGGGCTCCGCCCGTTTTGAGGACTTGCTCCCTCGGTTTTCTTTGCTAACCTCTACTCATAACCTCTAATTTTTATGGCTATCGGTCCGTACACTCGTAATTAGCTCATGCAAGACATCATTCATCGTAGCCAATGTAGATCAGGCCTTCTAATCATTGTTTCTTGCAACTGGACTAATTTCAGTTATCATGCCGCATCTCCTTGAAATGCGATTCTAGATGATGAAAGGCAAATATGGTTATTGGATTACGTGGGTCAGCAGCGAGCTCGACTTAAATGGGGACACCGTTTCCACCGACAGGGTGGGTACCTAAGCCACCATTGGCGGACAATTGTTCTCCTTCTTGTAGTTCTCCGTTAGCGGCAAATTTCTATAGTCACCAGTAAGCAAAAATACCCAACTGACTTTTATACGATATTTATACCAAATAGCAGCTAACTGAATGCGAGATTTAAACAAAAATGTTATGACCTAATCAATATCACAACTTAACTAATTCACAAATCGACCAAACCATTATTATAATTTGATTCAGCAAATTACAAAACAATGAAACTAATTAATATCTATCACAACTTAAATAATTCATAGATCGACCAATCCATTATTACAATTTGATTCAACCATTTACGTAGCAACAAAACTAATCAATATTTCCAAAACAACTCCAAATATAATTAATATTTGAAATAACTAATTAATTATAACATATAATACAAATAAATTTAACATCAAAAATTAGTTAACCAGTTTCAGTTCTAGTTATATAAACTTAAAAAATAATTAACAACACAAAACAATCTATTAATTAAAAACAAATTAAAGAATGATATCATCTGGTTTCTAACAAAAAACAATTATTATAAGACATTTCTTTTTTTATGCATTCAAAGCCTTATTATGAACAAACAAAATTTGTAAACATGATTCAACTACTCATTTAACATATTGTTAGTTTCGTGTTGAATCTTTCTAATTACATATTAAATAGAACACATCCAAACAAACCTCTGGTACCATTGTTGTAACAAAATATATCTAGAATATATACATTTCACATATATACATTTATAATAGTCACTTAATCAATATAAAATAGCATACATCATTGATATAATTTTTTAGCCTAAAAATATAAAATAAAACTTAGATTTTAGTCTTAAAGTGACTAGAGATGGAACATTAGCTAGGAAATGAGTATGATCTCAGTATACAGAGGTTAGATCATTATATGGGTTCACTCTTATAAAAGGTTTGATAGTACTTGGTCTCGGTATTAAAGTATAGGGGTTCAAGCACTATAAAGGGCTCGACCTCAACTAGAGTCCAGTTTTGGTCATGATAAGGTCGCTCTTAGTATGAGTTAACTCTCGACCATAAAAGATTTGGCCTTGATATGAGTTCAATATTGACCATGAGAAGGTCGGTATCAGTGTGCGTTAAGTCTTGGTATAAAAGCTTAGTCTTATTTTCAAACAAGTCTCGTAATGGAAGGTTCGACTACATGTTATATCCAACCTTCAATTATTTTTTAGACTCGGTCTTAAACAAGATTTAATATATTAGTTTGAATTTAAATGGATAATAGTTGGTGTGTCAAAGCTATATAAATTTTCTTAACATGTGTATTGTTTGATCACAACCATTGATCGTGATGTTAATACAAGTTTGTTATAACTGCTTGGTATACTATTTAATAATAGTCATTGATATGGATGCTTGTACAAGTTTATTATAATAACTTGGATTTGCTGTTATGATCAAGATGTATATGCGTTTTAATAAAACCCCATTTAAGATCCTATGTATCTTGGAGCAACACATGTATAATAGACGTTGTTTTTACTAATATTAGAGCTTTTAGAAAGAGAAATAATAATTAGTGAGAGGAAGTGCTGAAAAATAAGGGATTTTAGTATTTATAAATTCTTGTGAGTTAACCACAAAGAAGAAACTGAGAGAAATATTAAGAGTCGAGAGATATCTCTAAAGACGTTTACTTTGTTTTGAGAAGTTTTATACATAGTGTTTGAGATTGTATTTTGTGTTTATACAATTCTTTGTAGTTGTTCCATATATAAAATCAAATCTATTGGTCATGGATATAGGATTGGTCCATACTTTAAACCACGTAAGATTTTGTGTTGCTTACTTTTTTTATGTTAAGGTCTTCGTACTTACGCGAACCCAATTGTTGAAGCTCAAGTGCCAAGTTAAAGTGTTGATTTGAAAGTTGATTCTAATCCGAGATCTAAGGTTGTGAATTATTTCCCTAACAAGTGATGTGGTGAGTGTAGATATCTAGACGTAAATCAAGTAATTGTCGATGATCAACATGTAAGAAGAAAGATGAAGATATATGAAGATGAGTCCAGTAAAATTTTATGTGGATAAATTGACTCGAAACAATGATTGTAATCTCTTGAAAACTAAAATCAAGTATTTTTTGTACATAACAGATTGTTTAACACCATTAATGAGAAAAATTTGTGATAGATTGATCTTCAAGTGTTGTCCAAGGCTCATAAAACAAATTGTATACAATGACTATTGATGCATTGTTGATTTGAATACATTAGGAATCAAAACTGAAGACTAATATCAAACAAGTATCCTCTTGAACTCTTTACTGAAAATGTATGAACAGTTTATTGATATTATGTTCTGTGGAAAATAAAATTTTACCATATGTAAGTAAAAAATATAATAAATTTAAATGATCTTCAAAAGAAGGTTATTTTAAAGAATAACTCTACTGTAATGGCTTAAGTGAAGGAGGAAGACCTCAAAAGAGAGATTCAAGCATAAAGAGAAGAAACATAAGATCCAAATCTAAAAGATCTATCGCATGTTATAGATTGAAATATTGGTTATGCAAGAGAAAAATTCATATCACGACGAAATATGTAAAGAGGAAAAAATAGAGATAATTAATAGAATTTTAAAGCTAGACATGCCTCAATGGTTTCGATGATTGTGAATTTACTAGTGTATAAATGGATTCTACTTACAAGTATGGTAATAAGTGGGTTATTGAATTAGAAGAATTATGACATATGACTTCCAATAAATATTGGTTTGAAGATATAGAGGAGTTTAATGATGGCAAAGTCATAATGAGGAATGATGAACTCTGTGCTATAAAAATTATAAGGACATTTATCTCATGTTATTTACATGACTTAAGAGATTATAATTGATGAGTCCGGATTCTGTTACCTCTTCGGACAGGGACAGTTCGGACAAAGACCACCTAACCGGGCAGGGCAGTTCGAACACCTCATCCATTGGACTGTTCGAAAAGGAACTAAAGTACTTAAAAACCTAATCACTTCTTGACTAAGCTGCCTGCTCTCCTACTAAGAGCTCATGGGTCCTTAAACTTGACCCGGGTCCATTAAACATGACCCGAAAGCCCATAAGGCCCAAATGTAAGGGTATAAATACCCAACCACCAACATTAAATGAGGGTAATAAAAATTAAATACAACCAGACTGCTTAATTCTCCCTCTACTCACTACTCAAACATTAACTACTTACAAACTTCCACAAAAATCCAAACAAAAATTACAAACTTACCCTCAAACGAAAATAAACCTCACCAAATTGGCGACCACAATGGGAGCACGACGGTGCCTGAATCAAGCATTCGAAACCAACAGGAAAAATTAGTCTGAATGAATCCGGATGCCCCGAAAGTACCACCAGCCTTGCTTGAAGTGGTGGGTGAAAATGATGAGTATACTATCGAGGAGTGTGATAGATTAAAGGGAGAGATAGAAGCTTTGAGGGCAGAAAAGGCTAAGATAGGCATGAAAGATAAGTCAAAAGCGTCAGTTGCTCATCATACCGATAACCCTAGAGAGCATGAGCCTTCAAAGACTCATGCCAGCTCCAAAAAGACTCATGCCAGCTCCAAAAAGTCTCATTGGTCTAAGCCAGTGGAGAGTTCTGACTCAGATTCAGAGTCTTCTGGTAGCTCCTCGGATGAGGAAGGAGTTGAAGAGTCCTTGTCCTCCAGCAGTGATGAGGGCCGATCCAAAAAGAAGCAAAAGGTGATTAAGAAATATTCAAGAAAAAAGGATAGACATGGGAAATTGAAGAAGAATATAGGCAAAGGATCATCTCATAGCCGGAGGCATGTAGACCGGATGTTGATGGATCCCTTTGCCTTCCACGATGAACCAGGTATCTTTGCAACTCCCAATGAGGATACTGTGTTCAGTCGTGGCCGGAATTGGAGACAATCTCCACTATCTTCCAAGATTATGTCCGGAAACCTCCCTAAGATGTTCAATAGCACTAAAATGGAGAAGTATGATGGCAGTACTGATCCGGACAACCACTTGGAGCAATTTAAAAACTTTATGATGAATTTTGATGATGACGACAAGTTACTCTGTAGAGCATTCTCCCAATCTTTTACGGGGAGTGCTATAAAGTGGTATAACAGTCTACCTCAAGGTTGCATCAGGAATTTTGATACCTTCTGGGTGGCCTTTCGAAGGCAGTTTGTTAGGATTAAGGAATTAAAGGGCAATGGGGACACAATAATCCATTGTTCCCAAGAACCAAACGAATCATTGAAAGAATACATAAGTCGTTTTGTAAACACCAAAAATGGGTTGGTTGATTGCTTCGAGCAAGTAGCAATAGCATCCTTTAGACAGGGCTTAAACCCTGGAAATTTGGCTGATTCGGTGACCCGAAAGAAAGCCATGACTTGGGGAGGTTTGCTGAATCAAGTCGGAAAGAAAATCAATGTTGATGAAACAAAGAAAACTAGGGTGCACAGGCAGATGAGATCTGCCGCGGTTGCACCAAACCCCAACAAAAATCAGTCCGGGAACAAGGCAAGGGAGACCGGACAGGGGCATAACAGGGCTAAAGCTCAATCTCAGCCAACTGCGCCTGCCTAGAGTCAGCAATCTAGAAATAAGAGAGGGCCTTGGGTTCAACCAGAGTGGTTCGCAGAATTAAAAGAAAGTGTGGCCACCATTTACGATAAAACAAAGGAAGAAGTGCACTATAGACGGCCGGCCTCACTACAATCTCCTAGGGAACATCGTAACAATTCTTTCTACCAGTACCATAATGATACTGGCCATACCACTGATGATTGTATAGCCTTGAAACAAGAGGTTCAGAACTTGATTGAAAGAGGAAAGTTGGGGGCATATGTCAAAAGAAGAGGAGGAAATATGCCTGATAATACTCATCGGGTTGGTCCGAGCAATGCTGCTACGGAGGGAGCTATGGTTATAATCGAAATATTTGATGTAGAATCAGAATACTTGGATCCTGATGCAACTCGAAATAGAGTGGGTGCTATTGAGGAATGTTGTAAAACAGTCTCCGGGCTCATTAAGTTTTTTGAGTCACTTACAATTTTCGGAGGGGATACTATGACAGCTCCTACTGCTTCTTCGAGGAAGAGGCACGTTCATACTTTAGCCACCCAGCTAGAAGGAGGCATGACCTTCTATCAATTGCAAATTCCATTCCCCTTCATTGTTTTCGATGAAGATGACTTAAGAGATATAGCTGGCCCTCATGAAGATGCTGTTGTCATAGGAGCATCTATTGGGGGCAATGACATAAGACGAATATTGGTGGATACTGGAAGCTCAGCCAATATCTTCTTCTTAACCACTTACAAAAAGATGAAAAATCCAGCCGTAATTCTGCGTTCGGACAGATCAATTGTGGGCTTCACTGGCAGCTCAGCAGATGTGATCGGGGAGTCCGAAGAGGAAGTTTTGTTGGGCAATGGCCCTTTCAAGAAGATGGTCATGATACTTTTTATCGTGGTGGATTGTCCCACTTGTTATAATGCTATTTTAGGGAGGTCTTGGCTCTCTAGGATGCATGCAGTGGCCTCGACAGTCCACTAATGTTTGAAATATGCTGTTCAAGGACAAGTAGGAGTTGTCTGAAGTAGTCAAAAGGTTGCAAGAGAGTGTTATGCTACAGCACTGGGTCCACGGACGTTGGGGGCAGTTCGTATTAACGAAGAATAGCATTATGAGGGGCTTTCTGGGGGTGAGGGTGAAATTGATGACCCCAGAGAGACCCATGGAGTATTGATACCGATTGAAGAAGTTGAAACACATTCTTTAGAAGAAGGAAAAAATGTTAAGATAAGATCCAAAATGCCATCCGAACTGAAGAATAGAATGTTGAAGTTTCTAAAAGACCATCAGCATGTGTTTGCTTGGTGCAATGCTGATGTAACTCGGGTTCCAGCAGATATTATATCACATCACCTATCCATTCGGAGATACATAGCACCTGTAGTACAAAAGAGAAGGGCTTTTTCCAAGGAAAAGGCTGATGTTATTGTTCAAGAAGTTGACAGGCTCACAAAAATGGGGCATATAAAGGAGTCTCAATATCCTTTGTGGACTGCCAATCCGGTCTTGGTGAAAAAGAAGAATGGCAAGTGGCGTATGTGCATTGACTTCAGAGATCTCAATAGGGTTTGCCCTAAAGATTTATTTCAAGTCCCCCGGATTGATCAGCTGGTAGATTCCACTTCTGGAAATAAGCTACTATCCTTCATGGATGCTTTCTTCAGATACAATCAGATTCAAGTAGATCCGAAGGATCAAGAACATACCACATTTGTTACTGACATGGGTCTTCATTGTTACAAGGTGATGCCATTCGGATTGAAAAATGCTGGGGCTACTTATCAGAGATTGGTGAACAAAGCCTTTGCTGATCAAATTGGAAGAAATATGGAAGTATACATTGATGACATGATGGTGAAAAGTGTGGATGAACAACTACACTTAGCAGACCTCCAAGAAGCTTTTGCTAGCTTAATAGAAGTGAATTTAAAGCTAAATCCAGAAAAATGTGTGTTCGGAGTGCAGTCCGGGAAGTTCCTGGGTTACCTAATAAGTGAGCAAGGGATACAGCCCGATCCGGACCAACTAAATGCTTTGTTTCAAATGGAGCCTCCTCAGAATGTTAAAGAGGTACAACGGTTGACTGGGAGGTTGGCTGCTTTAAATCGATTCATCTCAAGGTCTTCGGACAGAAGTGCCCCATTTTTCCAAACTCTAAAGGGTGCAAAGGGATTTGACTGGACTTCACAGTGCGATGAGGCCTTCAATGAAATTAAGAAACATCTGTCCTCCCCCAAGACTTTTTTTAAACCTGTTGATGGAGAGACACTCTTCATATATTTGGCAGTTTCAAGTTGTGCCATCAGTGCTGTATTGGTAAGAGAGGTGGATAATTACCCTTATCCGGTGTACTACATCAGCAAGAGCTTGATAGATGCAGAAAAGTGTTATTTGAAACTCAAAAAGTTAGCGTTGGCCTTGGTGATTGCTGCAAGGAAGATGAGGCCTTATTTTCAAGCTCATCCTATTATCGTGCGGACATCTTTTCCCTTAAAGAATGTTCTCCAAAAGGCAGACATTTCAAGTAGAATGACTAAATGGTCAGTGGAATTAGGGGACTTCGATATTGATTTTGCTCCTCGAACAGCAGTCAAAGCCCAAGTTGTGGCTGATTTTTTAGTTGAATTCCACTCTGATAGGGATTTGGAGCAAACCACTGAGATGAAAGACAAAAAGGTCTGGGTCATCCGGACGGATGGTGGATCCAGTACTATGGGATGTGGTGTAGGGGTGTGCTTGACTTCTCCATATGGTGACAAAATGTACCAGGCTATATGTTTTTCTTTTAGGGCTTCCAACAATGAGTCCGAATACGAAGCAGCTATAGCTGGTTTAAAGCTAGCATATATTTGTGGGGCCAAAAGGGTCAAGCTGATGAGTGATTCCCAACTTCTTATCCACCATGCACAAGGTCAATCTGAGGCAAAAAAGGAGCAACTAGTGAAGTATTTGCTTCTTCTTAAAAATTAGGCTCTTAAGTTCAAAAGCGTTGTTTATGAACATATACCCCGGGCAGAGAATGAACTAGCAGATTCACTGGCAACCATAGCATACACTGAGTCATATCCTTGGATCCATGTGCTAGAGAGCCCTTCCATTCAACTTAATGTGGGTAAAGAGGAAGAAATTTTCGAAGTACAGATGAAACAACCTCAAGATTGGAGATTTCCTCTCCTAGAGTGCCTCTCCGAAGGAATCTTGCCTCTGGATAAATCGCTAGCAAGAAAAATGAAGCACAAGGCTCGTGGTTTTATCATACTAAGAGATGTTTTGTATAAAAAGTCTTACAATAAACCTCTTTTACGATGTTTGGGAGATGATGAGTCTCAAGTAGTCCTCTCTGAATGCTAGGGTTTCCTCCTCCAACCTCGTCGGTTTGAAAATCACCAGGGATCTCCTTTGCTTGTGTTGGATCAATAGGATCTACAGAGGGGAGAGGCTTCGGAGGCCGGAGAGAAAGTTCATCACCCCTAGAGGTCTTTTTCTTCTTAGCCTCCCTATCCTTGCTCTCCGCTCCCCGTTTTCGGTCTCTCTTGGCAGCCCTTGGGGGCTTTGGGGATCGAGCATCTTCCTTAACACTCTCCTGCTCTACCACTTCTAAGAGAGCAGCATCGATCTGGCTTGGGGCTGGCCCCTCGGGATTTGTTGGAACAGCTTCCTCCACCTCGGCAGGGTTTGCTTCACCTACCACTTTCTTCCCTTCTTCTTCTTGCCTTTCATCTTACTCGGGGCCTTGGCCCGGCCTGGCAAGTAAAGTGACCCGTCCGGTTTGTGTGTTCTCTTCAGGACTACATCCAGAGGGGGTGGAGTAGTGAGTTCCTCCCAGGTCAAGTCCCTCCGGCCAGTAGTGTTCTAGAGGTGAGACCTTGCTAAGTTGCCTCATGTGAAAGCATCGTGAAACCGGTTTCCCCACTTTTCAGCAGCCTAAGTGTTGATCTTGGTACAAGTGGTCTGCCCGGACTTTAGGTAGTCATTGAAGTCTTTAGGCAGTTCTGCTAAGAAAAAAAGACAAGATCAGTTAGCTTAAGCAAATTCGATAAAAAAAGAATTAAGAATATAAAGTATGAGCCTTACGATCACTTCTCCATCTGCTGGTGAGGAGACTTGGATTGACTCCGGCTTTGATTTTCCTCCCGTTCTCCCAAGCACCACTTACGAACAGGAATTGAGTCCTCCAGTTTCTCTCCGACTCAAGCAGATCATCCACTACTTTGTAATTATCACCCATGTTGAAGTGATAGAAGGGAATGTGGTGGTTCCTGCAGAGATTGGCCACAGCAGCGAATTCCTCCATTGGTAGAGGAATCCCGGAGATCCTGGGCCATGATACAGGCCATAAGTGTGTACTAGGCGTTGGGGCTTAGTTGACTGGAACAGAGCTTGATAAGATGGAAATACTTAACTATTTCCGGATCCAAGGGGAACCTTAAACCCCAGTTAAATAGCTCAGTGAAGATGACTATTTCACTGAGTTTGCAATCCATTGGGGTTTCGGGGTCAATGGGGATTCTTATCTTCACATTCTCCGGTATCCCCGACTTCGTACGCATCCGGCCCAACTCAGCTGTATGGATGAAAGCGTAATTGATCTTTTGCAAATCAAGGAGATATTTAACATTGACCTTGTGGAAACAAGGTCCCACTTTTCCTTCAAGACACCCCGGCAGGTCCGGATGCCTTAAGCATAGCTTCTCCTTGCCTTTATCCATTTGGGCAGCAACAGCACCACTAGTCTGTCCGGAAGGTTCGGACTCAAATGGAGCCTCTTCGCTAGAGTCCTCCATTATTTCCTCCATGATTGAGGAAGGGTTTTCAGTTGTTGTTGTAAGGGGGAGGTTTGGAGTTGGTTCAGCCTGACTTCCGGACTGATGAGCTTCGGTACTCTTCTGAATTCTAGCCTCCGGTTGGGGCTCTGATGTGGATGTCTCTCTTCGGGGGCTCGAACCAGTAGCCTCTGGACCGGACAGCCTGTCTTTGGGTACTTTTATGGGTGTTTCTGACCCTGCACTGCTGTCCTTGGTTCCCGATTTCGAAGGGGTGCTTTTAGAAGCCTGCCCTTTAACAAGCCGGCCTTTTCTTCGATCAACCAGCTTGTTAGGAGAAGTATCAGTGTCTGACCCTATGGCTAAGAACGGGGAAGGTTTTTTAAAACTGGTAACTGTTAAACCTGGCTCGACTGTGGGTTCTGACTCTTGAACCGAAGAACCTGAGATGATAGGGGAAAGACTAGATTGAAAGAATCTCTTCGGTTTAACACCCTTTGTTGAGGAAGAACCCTGGTCAGACTCTGTAGCTGAGATTGCTGGTTTGTCGATGGGGGAAGTGGGTAAGCCTGCTGCAATGCGCCTTTCTCTTTCGACTTTTTGTGCTTTTTCTAATTCGGAGAGATTGAGCCACCCGCCTTTGATCAGAGCGTTCCTAGCCGTGAACATAAACAACCTAAGTAAAGAATTTGTGTTTGAGAGAGAGAGCTCTAGAGATTAGCAAAGTGAAAATGAAACAGTGGAAAAGTATCTTAATTTATAGTAAACCTCAAAAAGAAGTCTTGATTCCTAGGAGAATTCGAAAAGATTAGTAATGATTAAAAGACGGCGTTGATGTCACCCTCATTAATGAAGAGGTTGCTTTTCAGAGAAGGTGGGTACGAAATTCAAGGTGAAAAAACGGCTAAAGAAACGAACCAAAGAGTGACACGTATCCCACGAACTTTGGCAAAAAACCATTTAGATTCAAAGAGCTTTTTCAGTCCGGATAAAACCATAACATAAATCGAAAGACCTGTCCGGATAAACCTGCCATTGACAACAGACTTTTTTTTAGGTTTTGACAAAGGTTATTTGAGCAAACACCTAAAAAAGGGGCTACTGATGAGTCCGGATTCTGTTACCTCTTCGGATAGGGACAGTTCGGACAAAGACGACCTAACCGGACAGGGCAGTTCGAACACCTCATCCATTGGACTGTTCGAACAGGAACTAAAGTACTTAAAAACCTAATCACTTCTTGACTAAGCTGCCTGCTCTCCTACTAAGAGCTTATGGGTCCTTAAACTTGACCCGGGTCCATTAAACATGACCCGAAAGCCCATAAGGTACAAATGTAAGGGTATAAATACCCAACCACCAACATTAAATGAGGGTAATGAAAATTAAATACAACCAGACTGCTTAATTCTCCCTCTACTCACTACTCAAACATTAACTACTTACAAACTTCCACAAAACTCCAAACAAAAATTACAAACTTACCCTCAGACGAAAATAAACCTCACCAATAATAAATGTGAGATATGTCATTAATATTGAAACAAGCTTCATACTTATTAGAATATAGATGAGAAATGGTATAACTATAGGGGTGGATATGATAGATTTAGAATCCTGCAAGCCTCGCTTGTTATGAAAGTTAATAGAGCTAATAGTGTATTAGTTCTTGAATAATATGTAGTAATTAAAGATGTGTCTAACATTCAAAACGATTCTACCAAGCTGCGCAATCTAGTGTTGGGATATATAAATGAGAAATGACTAAATAAACTTAACAAACAAATTTTTTGAATGATGATAAAGTTTGGAAGCAAAGTTTATGTGAGAATTATGTATTGGGAAAAAGAAAAAGAGTCAAGTTTATGACTATCTACCATACAACTCATCTCATTCATAACTTTTGAAATCTGCAATGCATCTTATATTAGAATATACTATGGAGTTTATATTCTTAATTGACGACTAGTATGGATGAATGTTGATTCTAGATAGAGATTAATAGAGATTGATATTAGTGAGAGAAACTTAAAAGGAAGAAGAAAGCTTTCCTCAAAAGTTAGATCATTTACTAAGTTCAGCCCTGACCTTTATATATAGGTGCAAAGACTTAAGCGTAACATAATTTTTTATACAAAAGTACTAATTGCATACTTGCCCTTTATCTTTATATAAAACCCTAAATTTCTCCCACAACTATGCAATTTTCCATATAAGGTTTTATTTATTACATTTTGATCCTCAATATTCTATTTTCTTATCAGTAACCTGTTAGTTCTTATGAAAGTCAATGAATAAGAACTAATTTTTATCGGAAATCTTTATTATTGAAGAAAAATCCCCTGGGCTAAGGTTCAAACTGCCCTGGGTTAACTGCACCCATATTCATGACAAAGAGGGTTGTCCTCGAATTAAAGTAACTTTTTGTTGACGCTTCGAATATATCCCTATGGAAACCTTTTATTACAATGGTCATAAAAGTTTTAAGAAAAACTCAAATGGGTGATGATGCCTTAGATACTAGGTCTGCCACTAGGCATGTGATGTGGTAGGTGTCAAACTCTTCTTAATGCAATCGTTCAGAATTTTGTCCAATTATCTTCTGCACCTCTTCCACTTCCATCTCTCTTGGTTCTTTCTATAAATACTTCTTTGTGCCTCGGTTTACTTCACAGCATATTTTTAAAGAGAGAGAGAGAGAGAGAGAGAGAGTTTGTTTGTTCCTCAAATTTTTTGGCTACCTTCATCTGGACCTTCAATCTCTAAGCTACTTTCATAATAAAACACAAATCCACCACCCATCCTTTAATTTTGTTTATAATAAAGCATCCAAAACTCAAAACGACAATAGCAAAAAAAAACCCAGAAATTCATCCTCCACACATAAAGAGAAGCCTCATTTGGGAGCATACGACTATTTCTGCATAAGTAAAAGGGCAGCCGAATATAGAACAATTGGATTAATAAGCAACGCTCCTCGATTTTCCACTAATACAATACATTACGGTAACTTTGAATTAAACCGAACTCCTCCTGCATTTTCAAATTCATCTCTTCCAGGTGAAATTCAATCATCAAAAACTCAAACATAAAAAATGCCTTAAATTTTACCATCTCTGACTAGATCATCACCTTGAATCCCTTATGCAAGTTCCATTCCTCGAATCAAATGCAAAGTAACCTAAACCACATCTATGTCAAGAAAATCAGAGGAAAATCTTTCTCCACTTAGCTCTGAATCTCATTGACAACTGCGCAAGGAAACCCTTCAAATTCACTCAAAAACCCACCTTTCTCAAACCCTTAAAAGAAAAAAATTTATAGCTATGGAGACGAAGTTGACCATACTTTGAATCTTATATACTCTTCCCATCCCTTGAGGGAAGTTATTGAAACAACTATATAATCTCAACAAAATCCCTCAATCAATAATGATAGAGAAACAACCTCAAATCTCAATCCACCTCGACTTATAAATGAGGTATCTAAGAAAGAAGGTGACTCTGAAGCTACGCAATCGAACGTTGAAGCTGATACTGAAGTTGATGCTTCGAAAGAAACTGATAGTGAAATAGTTAAGGGTGTTTCAAAGACAAAAACACGAAGGATAAGAAAAAATAAAGCTCTTGTTGAACATTCTAAAGATCTAGCTGCTTCAATAGATGAGAACTTGAGACCAGTCAATCTAGAATATATATACTGGCACTAAAAAACGTGGCATATATCTACTATCCAAAGCCTCAAGCTGGTTCCTTAAAAAGGCAACGGGGAATGCCAGATAACATTGTGTTTCGGCTTCCGAAAGAGGGAGAGACTTCACTTGACTGTGGAAAGAATAAGTTGGTAGTATATCCTAAAATTATCAACTGGGGTCTTCGGTTTCCGTTAAATCCAATGATAGTGGATTACTTTGAACTCCCAGACCTCTGTCCTACACAATCCACTCCCAACCAATGGTTCACTCTCCTATCTATAATCATGGACTCCATACTTGCCCAAATTTCCCTCTTCATTCGAGATTTCATTGCCCTAACTAAAATTTTGAATGGACCTGTTTTTCCCATCTACTACCTTACTCTAGATGATGACCTCAAGATCGTCGATGACTTGCTTGAGGCCGGCAAATTTTGGAAACAAAAATTTATCTTCATTTCTGGGGCCTGGGAGAATCGGAAGGAGATATCCAAGGAGAATTCATCAAGATTTAACCTTGTCTGGAGGAGTAATAGTATTCTCTTTTGCTTATTCTATTTTTTGTTGTCGCTTTAACAATCTTGCTTTTATCATTTTCTTAATTTTTTTAATGTATCCAGAAATTCTAAGGTAATACCAAATTCATCAAAAATATGCTAAGGATATTTTTACCAAATTATCAAGTTGGGCAGAAAAAGAGTGGGGCAATAGGTTCCACTCAGTCTTTCTGCCTATCAACTTCATCAATAGCCACTTGTGGCGAATCACACCGGATGCTGACTTTCATGAAAATCCGATGAAGCCCCCAAATTCAAAACTAGATGTGAAGATATTAGTGGCACCTGATGGTAAGGTGCTTCTTCCAATTCAAAACAGGTTAGATAGTCGTCTTCCTTCAAAACAGAAAGGGAAAAAGAATTAAAAAGCAGCTAGCATATCTCGTGCTAGCCCCTCAGAGATTCCGACAATGCAACCAAAAATAAAAAGGAAGAAAACAGGTAAAATCCTTCCTACTATTGAAGAGGGAAAGGAGGTCGAGAGTTCCCAAAAATAAAGAAAACCACTGCATCGAATAAAAAGAATAGCACATCTAAAACACTACCGTAAAAAAGAGCAAAAAAGAAAACTATACAGACCCTTTAAGAAATGTTGCCTTTTAAACCTGATGAAGTCATTATAGTGGAAAATCAACAAAGAGAAGTTGCAGTAGATAATGATCAAATAGAGAATCATCAAGGAGAAACTGCAGCAGATAATAATCGAAGAGACGATCACTTTGATCCTGATGACTTCATCAACATCGATTTGTCTCAAAAGCTCGACAGAGATACGAATCCATACATCCAAGGAATTCAAGACCAACTACAACACTTTGGTGAAAGTCTTGCTCGTAGTCTTCCCAAAGTAACTGAGTCAGAGATCTCTTTGCCAGCGTCTTCTTCCGTTCTTATGCCCTATACCAGTCCAATATTCATACGTACTGAATAGCCATCCGAGGAAGTTGCACTTGCTCTCCAACTATTTACCAACCTTGGTGCTGCAGTACAAAAGTTGTGCCAAGAAGTAGAATCTGCCTGAAGCCACTTAGAGTTTATGGTGAAGGAGATGGTTCGTCAAAAGAAAATTGATAATGCTGAGAAGAGAATGAGGGAAATCTTTGGTAGTTTTGTGGAGGGCCAATTTCATGGGTTCCAAGTTGCCAGATCATAATTCCCTAGAAGAATTATTCACCTCAAAAATTATCTCACATCTGTGCATAAGAAAAAGATGGAAGAGCTCAACATTTCTCACAAAATGAGATAGAAGAACTCAAATCTAAACATGCTCAAGAGTTACCTAAGGAGAAACAAATATACTCCACTCTTCAACTTTCACTAAACAAGAGTGAGGATGAAAAGAAAAAGCTGACAACGAACGTGGATGCTTCTAAGACTCAGTTCGAGGAAGAGAAAAAACTTGTTATGGAGGCTGCTGAAAATGAATGTGGGAAGGACATGCTAGCAGCCATAAAAAATGTTGAGGAGCAAAAAACTGTTAACCTTCTTCATGAAATTCATGCTTCATTTCCAAAAGTTGACCTTATGGGAGCTGATTCTAATTGAAAATCGCCCTAGTGAAGCTTTTGATCCTATACCTAGCTCTTCATCCGAAGTAGAGGAATTAGAAGAAATTGCTTAGAACTAGGGGAATCCTCTGAAGAAAATTCCAAAGACAAATAACTTCGCTTTCTTTTCTTTTTTTGTTTGTACTCGTCATCCAACTGTTATAGGATAACTTGATTTTGGCGAATGCTATTTTACTTAGCATTCAAAACGTTGTTTTTGTGTATCATCGAATTATTATTAATGCAACAATATTTTGTTTCTCTTGTACTTTAATTTTTTTTTTCATTTATAATTTTATAAAATAAGGTATGTTTACCTCGAAATATTACACCTTTGACACAAATAATTCGTTTAGAGAACGTAGCACCTCGATATTATAGTGCGTTTAAAGAACGTAGCAATTTGCGTATTATCAATACATTTAAAGAACGTAATACTTCGAATATTATAATGCGTTTAAAGAACATAGTACTTCGAATATTATAGTGCGTTCTTCGAATATGGTTATTTCTTCGAAAGTGTTTACAATAAACATACAACACTTCCAAATAGTTTTCCCAGGTCAACTTCAAAGATGATCAGTCTTTGACTAGTTACCTAAATAATTTAAATAGTTATACGTAAACAACCATTGGAAAAAAAACTTTTATTTATAACATAGAATATTTACATAGCACCTCATTAAAACCTTTATGGGTCAACATGGTAGAAAATAGTGTGCCAATTATTCAAAAAAAATGAAGAGAAAAAATTACTCTCAATACAATTTTATATGTTGTATATTCCAATAATGTTGAAGCATCCCTTCTCATCACAAAGGCGATAAGGACCCGGTTTTATTCTTTCCACAACCATATAGAGACCCTCACAATTCGAGGCCATCTTTGCGAGGTGCTTTTCCTTAGTATGGACGAATACTTTTCTTAGAATTTTATCACCAACTTTGAAATCCTTTTTTTTTACCTTCGAATTATATCTACTCGTCATAAGATTTTGATAATGAATCATATTCAAATAAGCTCTAGTTCTTTTTTTTCAACCAGGTCCAAATCTCCTCTTTTTTACTTTCTCATCCAGATCCTTGGAATACTGAAGTACTCTATAATAAGGTAATATAAACTCTACAGGACTAATAGCATCCATTCCATACACTAAGGCAAAATGAGTTTTTTTAGGGGCCTTTTTAGGAGTTGTTCGATAAGACCATAACACCTCTTGTAAATAGTTAGGCCATTTTCATGCAACCCCTATCAAAATTCTTCTTTAGACCTTCTAAAATAAATCTATTTGTCACCTCCACCTGACCATTTTCTTGGGGATGAAAAGGTGTAGAAAAGCACTTTGTAATTCTCCTCGAAGCACAAAAAGAAGCCATTTCCTTGTTGTTAAATTGAAGACCTTTATCTGGGATGATTTTTCGAGGTACCTCAAAGCGACAAAAAATATTGTTCACAATGAACTTAATAACATCCTTGGATTTTGTTCCAGATCAGCCTTTGCCCACTTCGAAAAATAGCTCACCGCCACAATTATCATTTGGCGTCCTCCAGAAGCCATACAGAATGGTCCTATTAAGTCTATTCCCCATTTGTCAAAAGAAATAGCTTCGGTAATGGACATAAGTGGAACTGTAGGTTTGTGATAAGAATTGGCAAATCATTGACAAGTATCACAGTGTCGCACTAAACTCTTAACTTCATTCATAATAGAAGGCCAATATTATCCTGCTAAAAAAACCTGACGTGTTAATGCCTTGAACCCACGATGTGCTGAACCCTCACCATCATGTAATTCTGAAAGAATTTCCTGAGAATCTTGTCTATTCAAACAACGTAACAATGGCTTACTCAATGATTTTTGTATAACACCCCATCCAACACAACATAACAATGGGCTTTATAATTCAATTTTTTAGCCAATTGCACATCTTGAGGCAGTGTTTCTCTTAAGAAGAAGTTCAAGATATCAGTCCTTCAGTCACTTTGAATTACATCAGGTGTGACAAAAACTTCTTCTCTGTATTTACATTGCTCTGACTGGGTTAGAATCAAATGACTCTCATGTAATAAAAGCCAATGATATTCTTCATTGTAAGCAATGGTTGCCAATAATACACTGGCTTCGAATTCCTAAATCTTCACTTACCAGCATTACATTCATTGCAAAAACCAACACTGCAAGGTACAAAAATAGTTGCTCTCCAGTGCGAGGCTAATACAATATCTCTGGTGATGACTATAATTCCTTAATGCTTGAAAATGCTACTTCACATTCCGAGGTCTATTCAAATTCTTTTAGTCTTCGTAATACTTGGAAAAAAGGAAAATATTTGTCAGAAAACCTGGAAATGAATCTATTAAGATCAACTAACTTTCTTGTTAAGATCTGTACTTCTTTGATAGTTTGAGGCGATGACATTGATACCAAATCCTTTAGCTACTCTGGATCGGCTTCTATCCTTTTTCAGTAATAACATATCATAAGAATCTTCCTGATCGAACTCCAAAAGTACACTTCCCAAAATTTAACTTCCATATGATAACTTTTGATTTGAAAAAAGTATCTTCTAAATCCTCCAAATGCGCCTCATCTGCTAATAGTGGTTAAAAAAAGAATGTGAATGGATATTTTGACTCTCTTATATTTCACAATCCAATTACATGTAATTACGCAACAAAAAAAGTAATTTTTTTTGTGATGTAACTAGTTTTGTTCGTCTTACAAAAGACAAAACTACTGTTATTTTTAGATTTCATTTTAGAGTTATAATTTAAAAAATACAAAATTTAACTAAATGTGTTGGTGGTTATTGGTATTAATAAAATGTCGAGATGATTATTCGTACACAAAATCTAAAACCAAATGTTACGAATATTTTGTGAAACTATTGATTCATCATAAAACAATAGGTTCATTATTGATAAATATTTTTAAGAGGAAACTATCCATAAATACCTTCTCAAGTATATAATACCAAAGCCGTCCTCACTAATTGGATATTTTCCTAAAGTACTTGGACCCTAATAATGGACGAAAATACCCTATAGAGTATAAAAGAGTCAATTTTGGTTGGAACCCACTTTTTTTTTACTCCTAAGCCAGAATTTTGGGTTACCATTCCCTCTAATTTCATTTTTCTAATTTTGAAGAGAGAGAGAGATACGAGACCCGATACAGAACCCATAAACCAAGAGTCAACCAAACCCCACTGTCAACTGTGAACCCAAAACATAACCGTCAACGTCTCTGATCAACGGAGGTGAAGTCACCGTCGCCATTCGACACTTTTTTCCGGGAGAACAAACGACGCCGTCGAACTAGTACCGTTAAGTTCGCAGTGGTTAAATGATTTTTTACACGACCCAGTTACATGAATGTCTGTGTTAACTATTGGAGATTTTTTTTTGAAACCACAGTCGATAGAGCAATAGCTTATTTCTTCCATGTTTTTTTACACGAATCTCTGGGTTTCGTTGTTGTTCTGTTTTGAGTTTTATTTTTGAAATTTTATGTGTTAGAGATGATAGTGGTTTAGTCAAAATGAGGTTGGTGTTTAAAGTATTGGTTAAGGGTATATGTTTTGATAATCTCTATGTTGATATTAGAAGTGTGCGCCGAAGAGGATGGTTTTTGCCTGGAAAATTAGGCATAAATCGCATCTTGTTCAAATGCATGTGATGTGTCTAGCAATGTCTTAAATTTTCGAACTATGGCCACAAAGTGCCTAGCAATGTTTGTTGGTGGGCCAGTGTATTTGTTTTCTTAGTATTACACAATGATTGTTTGTATGTTCATGTTTAGCAATGTAGTTACATTAAAACCTACTACAATCGCATTGTGTGTATGTGCAGTCTGATTTTACTGTGTGTGCGATGTATGTCGTAAGTGTTGACATTTAGAATGACTGCATGACTAGAAGGTGCGGTTTGTGCTAAAATGATTGCGACATGGATATTCTACAGGTCTGGTCTAGTTTCTATAAATAACCTTCTCAAACAAAATATCATTACGACATAACTCATAGAAGCTACTAGAGACGCCCGTTCTGTATGTTTCTGAAAACATCGTTCAACGTAAGGAACGAGGATTTGAAGTTGAAAAAGTGCCACAAACTGGTCAAAAAATTGTAAGTTTTTATGATGTGAGAAATAAGGCTTTCAAATATGTCGTAAGTATGTCAAGCTAAATACGAAGGATGTGAAGGCTATTTTTGGTCTGAAACACGGTAACGAGGAGACACTTTTGAATACAGCAGGGGATTTGATCTCTCAGTATGTTGAAGGGGCTGAGTATGATTCCCGGCTGATGCAGAAGTATTTTTTGAGTCCCCACACAAGGAAGAGCGGGCCGACCAATGACAAATCTTTATCGAATTCGTTGATAAAGTTAAATGAATTATCAAATAATATATTTGTTATTATGTATTATTGCAGTAATGTAGTATGTTGTTCGTTGTTTTGCAACAATCTATAGAGAAAGAAATTAGGGAGGGATGAGAGGACGAGGCAAAGGACGTTGCTCGTCTGTTAATACCTTATCTCTGGTTATTTGTTACCTTATCATTCATTTGATGTGTGTTACCTTATCTCTGGTTATTTGTTAGGTTATGTACAGTGAGCTATTGCTGAAAGAGGCTGAATGGGAAGCTTTTGGAAGCGGGGAATTATGATGGAGCACTCTGAAGGAGGAGCACAAACCCGTGAGGTGAGAAGTGGGAAAATGAAGAAATCCGTTGCCCACAGGTTAGGAAAAAAGCAGAAGAAATTGTTCCAGGCAAAGGCTGGAATAAGTTATAGAAAGCGATCAGTGAAAATACCGACACTGGCAAGAGAGGAATATGATGTAACACTACATGAAGCCATGACAAATGAGAACTTGACTCCAAAAAAAGCGAAGAGCAAGAAAAAAAGAGGTGGTTGTGAAAAAACGTAGCCAGATGTACAGTTTGGAAGTTGATAATAAACGGTTGAAGTTCTCGTGTGAACGGAAAAAGAAAAAGGTGAGTATTGGTATGATTTTTTGGGAGATAGCATGTATAAAAATTCAGAAATAATATTTAACATGCTTGTTTGAAACAGGTTGAAGGACCGCAGAGAGAGTTAAACAAATTGAAATCATAGCTCGAGGTAGCAGAGGACACTGTAGATACTGATAATGTTGAACTTCTAAACACCTTATCAATGTCGTTTTACTGTGAAGATAAGGAGAACACTAAACGCGGGTTGCGAATACTAGCGAGAGGTTAATTAAAAAACAATTGTTTACCAATCTCGCATACATATATTTAAAAAAAAAATCCATGATGTTTCAGAGACCCCAAAACTATTTGTAGCCGAGCATGATGACGTGGAGGAAACACCTGAGAAAGAGATGGGGGATGTCAGTAAAACGATAAACAAAGAATTTGTAGATGGGAAGTTACTCAAAGTTGCGGTTGAAAATGATGTTATAACACTGATTGTCCATGTTGAATTCATGGCAAATATAATCAAACCAACGGTTTAACCTATTGAACTTTACACAAGACGCTACCATAAATTATGCATTTTCCGGATAGTCCGATAGTGCGACAGTTGTAGATTCCCCTGCAACGGAGATATGCCCTGCCGTATTTAATGTTGGTGCTGCAAATGACAAAAGGGATGTTGAGGGAGGCAATATAGGATGGGGTACAATAGCAACACAAAGAAATAAAATGGTTATATAAATTGAAATGGTGGGAGCGGAAGGTTTGGTAGTGGAACAGGGACATCAAGTGGCATCTAAGCAAAGTAATGGAAATGAGGTATGTGAGGATGCAAATGAAAAGGTCGAGGAACAAAAAAGTGATGATAACAAATCTACCGAATATGGGGAGGAAGAAGAAAATACGCAGAAGGGAGAAAATATTGAAAGTGGGGGAAATGACGCTATCAGGAACAAGGCAGTAGAGAAGGGTTACAGGCAAGAAGAAATCACCAAACAGGATGTTGAAACCAGCGGAGCGATAACCAAAGACATCGACGCATCGTCTAATGTGGAAGAGAAACTAGCACCGATAATGCAAGAGCCCGAACCTGGTTTTGAGACGGCGGTGGAGATAGGAATTGAAGATGTAAGTGGATCTTAAAATCGTTAAGATTCAACAATATTTACTATAGTGTGTCGACATGTTTTGAAGTTTTAAAGTCTTGGTTTGACATTTTCTATGACTGATTGTTGTGTTTTAAAACTGTTGTTTTGAGCCTGTAAAGAAAGTTTTAGACTTACAATATTTTTGGGTTGTTTGTAGCTGGACTTGTTTTTTGTAGGATACAAATGTGTATAGCAACCTATCAATGTATCCTAAATCGCAATTACTAAGATAGGGTATCTAGCAAAGACAGGTTAAAACCATATAACAACTCGCAATGTTAGGATGGTCATTTTATACATAAAAGGTTCATTTGTTTGAAAGTTTAATAATCATGAATATACATAAATCGCATGTTTGTAATACGTAGCAATCACACCCATAACAGTATTGTATCTGGTTAATACAAATAGTCGGTGTAAGCATCCATCAATGTGAAATTGCATATAATTCACAATGTGATTATACACTAATCTAGTAGTCATTATTACACGTAAATCGTAATGCATACATGATACAAATATTACAATCTCATAATGTTAGAAAAAAAAAGCAGCAACATATTTGTCTTGTATATTCAGGGACTGCAAGAAAGGCATATACCAGAAATGGAAGGCCAGCAAGATTCCAATGTAGCGAATTTGCCGGTGCATGTAGTAGAAAATGTAGCCAAGTGCAAACAAGTATCCCAAACAGTTGCAGCCAACGAAGTTACTCAGTTTCCACAACAACACGAAGAATCGCAACCCAGAATGAAGGCTAAATTACTTACGCAATAAGACAGAGCAGAAGAAGTAAAACAGTCGTGTGGAAAGAGATCTGAAAACCTAAAAAAATCTTGTGTTAAGTTTGAAACACCCCAACAAAATAAAGCAGCATCATACGCAGTCCATGTACGTTCTCTTACATTGTTCGTAGATGAAAGCTTTCTAGAATGCACGCGGTCCTTTTATGAAGAATGTGACAAAGCTGTAAAAAATTCGAATGAGAAGCGACGTACTTTGGAATCTATTGAGGAAGCTCCAATAAATCTAGATGTAAGTGGTTTTTTACCATCAACGAGGAAAGTAAAGTTAGGGGCTTGATTACATATATTACAGGAAGGTCCAATAAATCTAGGAAAATCATACTAGAGTTCTCACCAATATCATGTTATGTGTATCTAGAAATGTCATATTAGGGGATCTAACAATTTCACATAAATAAATATAGCAATTTCATACTAGGATATCTAGCAATGTCATAATTTTGTATCAACCAATTTCATGTTAGTGTATCTACGGGTGTCATGGTCAGGTATCTAGCAATGTCATTTTAAGGATGAGCTATTATATTACATGTGGTAGATGATAAGTTTCTGAAGTGGAATTTACTTACTCAGACACAGGTGGGAGAACCACGGGTTTCTCACGAAGATTGGTCGAAGCGTACAACGATGACGCAACTAATAGATGTAAATGAGTAAAATAATATGTTGCAAATAAGCAGAGAGGAAGAGCAGGAGGATCCATAAGTATGGTATTTGCCAATGTTAGAGTTCTCATATAGGCTTTCCATTAGTGTGATTGAGATAATGGAACTACCGTACGAAACTCAAGTTGATTTCAAGGTAATATTGAGGTTTTAAACAGACAAATATGTTGATTTATCACGTAGATAACTTGGGTTTGTTTTAATAATTCTCATCTACATGTTTTTAAATATATAATTATACGTTAATAAATCATAGATGGTTGGATATATAAGCTGCTCCAGGATGCTAATTGGAAAGTACCGGTTAAAGGGTTAGATGATAAGTTTTCATATATGGTCAGCGCAATTCAACTTTTTGGATTTGCAACTGTAAGTGCATATTGTATTATTTATGTTATTAAAAACAATCTACAGCGTATAGTAATGGTATAAAATGCAGCAAACGCTGGCCATCAAGGTAAACATGTCACACATTGTGCATGAAAGTTTCGAGACAATGAGACCGGACACATACACTACACTTGTTCATCTCAGCACCATTAACAAGGATGGAATCAACCACTAGATGTTGTTGGTCATTAATATCGAGAATGGTACTACTACCAGCTACAACTCATTGTTGCCATGAAGCAAACACATTGGAGATAATCCGAGGAATATGACCTGGTAATTAGTTCTATGGTTTTAGTTGATTTACATTAATGTAAGTCTTTTGCACCAACCTAATTTTCTGAACGTATCGTAGCTATGATATGGGTAATTGCTAGATACAACTAAATAGTTTCATAACAATCGCAACTTGTAATGCTCCTTAGCAATCACGTTGAGTATATAACATAAATCGCAATATAATGTGGGGTTTCTTGATTTTACAGTTTGCCTATTTCATGAAGAAAAAATACATACCTGTTGTGAATGGTGGATACGAAATCAAGACATTAAGAGATATCCTACAACAAGAAAATGACAACCTTGACTGTGGGATTTATGTTTGTGAGTACGCGAAATACATCATTCAAAAAGGGTATGTTCCTCTGAAATATGGAAAGGATATGTCCGCCAAAATGAGATCTGAAATACTTAAGCATTTACGCAATGATTCAAACACAAACAGACGATGGTAGTTTCATAGTGTCTTGAATATGGTTTTTTGGACCATTTGTTTGATTATGTACTTCATTGAAAATTGGGCGTTGTTTGTGTAGATCTTTACTTCAGTGTTGGGTGAAATTATATTTGAATGTAGCCAACAATTTATTGAATGCGAATTACATTAGTGATGTTGGGAGTTATTATTAGATTATTCAAAACAGTAGGACCAATCGCAACGATTCTTTATTACAATACACTAGCCTAGCAACTTGTGGAATTGATAGGTTGTTAATATCTAGCAATATCTTATTTTGGTTAATAACTGTAAAATTTATAAAATCTAAGCATATAACAATTAACAAACAACATAAATCACAATATGCGATTTACAAATATAATTGGAACCAATACACATAAATCGCGTCCAGCATGACATTATATATTAATGCGTTGGAGATTGGGTTTTTACTAATGAGATTATTAATTAACGTCGATATGACTGCTACCTATCTCCGTTAGTAATTAAACAAAAGTTATCTATCTTATTGGATACTTTATTACTTGACAAGACAAACGTAGATATTGAATCATTACAAATGCATTAACTAGACGTATAAAATTAATTACAGTTTGCTAAATTAGATGTTGCATTGGGTATGGCGTCTGGCTATAACTAGGGTATGGCATTAGGCTATTTATCTTACTACACTTCTAAAAAACTCACTGCATTCTAAAAACAATGGCCCATTCGTCTCCAGTTTCACCCAGGTACTCCTCGTCAGACGACTGGTTCTCAGACCATTCGAGGGACTATTTGCCTTATAAAAGGACCACCACGTTGGAATACTCATCCGAAGACTCCAACAACCTTTCCGTTTGGTCTTTTGACTTCAAGGACGAGTACGACACCGAAGACTTGTAGTCCTTTGACGGTTACGACTCAGACCCAAATGAACTTCCTAAACGAAATCGTAGGAGAGACAGTTGGGACAGTTAAGACGAGAAGGATTTCGAGGAGCCTTTTGACACTAATGATGAAGAAGATGATGCAGATGATGAGAAGGAAACAGATGAAAAATAGGACGATGAAGAAGAAGATTCATCCGAGGAGGACGAGGACGAGGAGATAATTGATGTTATGGTAGTTAATGTAACATGTTATTTTATTTAGTATGCTTTTATATTTTTTCTGAAGCTATATGTACCAACCCTCAGAGATGCTGTATTTTTTGGAAAGGTTGAGTTCTCCAGGAATTTGTAAAAGCCTGCATGCAGTTTTAATCTATTTTCTAATCTGTTGTTAGTTGTTGCTTAATTGTGTGTTTACTATGGTTGTTCCCAGTAGGTTTTTACAGTATCACTAAAAATTGGAGAAGAAAAGGTTGAGCAAAGCGGTTATACATGCAGTTACATAACTCAAGCGCAATGTAATAACACGATGATAAAGCATCTATTAATGTCATATTGATGTATCTAGCAATGCCATAGTAGTCTATCTAGGAATGTCATATTGTGTGTATGTATCTAGCAATGTCATTTATGCGTATCTAGCAATGTCAATAAACTGTATCTGGAAATGTTAATAAAATGTATATAGCAATGTGATATTAATGTACAAACCAAAGCCATATAAGGCGTATATAGCATTGTGAAATGTTTGTTCTTTAATAGTAAGAGGCACTACACTAAATACATAAAAAACAATCGTTTTGGTAGTGTATCTGGCAATGCCATTTTAATGTGTCGAGCAATTTAATATTATTCTATGTAGCAATGTCAAAATAGGGTAAACAGAATGTGGTGTTTGTGAATCACGCAATGTTATGTACATGTATCTAGCAACGTTATTTGCGCGTATCTAGCAATGTGATATTAATGTACAAACCGAAGCCATGTAAGGTGTATCTAGCAATGTAAAGTGGTTGTTCTTTAATAGTTACATGCAGTATGAGTGTTTGTATCTTGCAATCTTAGCATCAAGAATACATGCAAATCGCAAGATAATCAGGACTTATCCAAGCATATCAAACAAAAAGAAATTAACACCAAAACACATGTAGTTTAATTTAGAATGGAGTCTCGCAAGACCTCATGTTGTGTCCTGATTTGAAACAGCGTCCGCATCATGACTGGCTGGTGGTAACTTTTCCACTCGATGGAATACGTTTTTTTTTTTCGGACGTCCCTATCTTCTTTTCACGTTTGGTGGGAGAACATCTAGCTCGACAGAATCGTTAGATGTTGAAACTTTGCCAAAATCGGTGAAAACTGGTATGCTAAAAGAATAATTGGACCTGTAATTAGCAGTAGTGAAAAAAGGGTCCTATTAAAGTCATAGGATCTTCGCTGGACGATGCTATTGCAGCCAATGCGTGCGCGCATGGGAAACATTCTTGCTGCCAAGCACCACAAGTACATTTGAAATCAAACATGTTTACTACCATTACTGGGTCTGATAAAACCTCAAAAAAATATGCAAATAACTTACGTACTACCCACATTCGACCATATTCTACATTATGCTTAAACCTCTTGTCAAACTCGGGGCACAAATTATTGTTCCAGCTGAGACCCTCCGATAAACGTCTGTACATCTGAGTCATAAGCAAGACTCTAATCATGCCCACCAATTCTACTATAGGAAGATTGTATAATTATTTTATTTGCGAGTTGAATGATTCAATAGTTATTGATGCCATTGCCCCATAGCGTTTCCATTTGACGTATGCCTGAGCATACTTTTCGAGGGGCAAATTGTTTAGAAAATTCGAGATTTGATCAGCACCTTGGTGCAAAAAGTGTGAAAGTCGTAAATTAAATAGCTTTGCCGTGGGAACATAAGCACAGTGTTTAAACATCAGCAATATATCCTTTTTATATTCTCGGTTTGTGTGTTCAAGAGCTTTACTCAAATTCTGAATTAGATGGAAGATATACAGTAAGCATGGTAATAACTGGGATAGAGAACAGCTACAACGTTAATAATACTATAATGACAGTCTGAAATAAATGTTATCTGGTGCCTTAGCAAATGAGGTTTACGACTTTGCAAAAACCAAAACCAGTTGTTTGAGTCCTCACTACCTACAATGCCGAAAGCAACGGGAAATAGACTTGCAGCAACCCCGCAGTTTAGTTTTTTCTATAGTGTGTATATTAATATGTCTTATGAGAGAATAGTTGCAGACGTATGACAAGGTAACACGCATCAAATGAATGACAACAAAGCGGAAGGTAGTCAAACAACCTGTACAACGTATCTAGCAAACTCAATGCAACATATCTAGCAAACTCAATGCAACCTAGCTAGCAAACTCAATTCAACATATCTAGCAAACTCATGGTAACATATCTTGCAAACTCAATGCAACATATCTAGCAAACTAATGGGGTAGTATCTTGCAAACTCAATGCAACATATATATCAAAAGCACAATGTATACAACAATCGTAATGCAATAACTTATATCTAGCAATGCGGTTCTACTAAAAATGAACAAAATTCAAAATAAACTTATCTAGCAAGATGTTAAAGAACAGTGGGACTAACTGTTGTTGCCATCCGTTCCCACTTCTGAGAGCAATACACCACCATGCTTCCCGGTCAGATGGGTTCCTTCAATGTACAATAAAGGTCTGCATGAATAAAAACCTTGAAGGCATGCTCCTAACGTTATAAAATAGCGTCGAAAAAAATTGTGTGCAACTAATTCCAAATGGCAGTCCGTCGTAATATCACGACTTTTTAATCGTTTGAAGTATCCTTTTAGAAAACTGAAAGAAGTATTGCTATCTCCAAATACTCCCCTCATTTCCTTTTCTAAAGCATTCTATGATAGACGATACGAAATTTCTAAACCGTAGTCTTGTTTCATATAGGAATGTATACTTTTCACTGTCACACTATGGCAGAACTTAATTGAATCTTGAATTTCATCAGCAATCAGATGTCAAATGCTGCTTTTTTTTATGAATACGGGACTGCGTGTATGAGTCTCAACAAACCTCTTTATGGTCATTAATCCGCTGCTCGAATTATTTGATGCATAAAGCCTTCATTTCCAGCCGTCAGAATCTTTGTTGATACAATAAGCTGTGATCTTTGTAAAAGTATTATGTATGTACTTAAAGGCAAAACCGTTCTCTAATGCATATCGACACAAGGATAACCTTAGACCTACAACACCTTCAGCAAATGACTACCCAACACCGACGATAGCTTCTGCCCATCCAGTTGTAGTAAAATGCTTTTTTTTTGGTTGAATTTAGTAAAGAATTAATACTATCCCCACTTGTTCGTCGGGTGGGGGATGCTTCTGCAAAGATTTGGCTAGGCTGTTTACGTTTAGCTATAGATTGTTTATCCATCATTTGTTTTTCAATAACAGAATTAACGCTTTGAAGGCGCTCGACATGAAGATATACTTCCAAACCAATAAAATCTTGCTCGTAAACAAACAATCCTTATGAGCACCACACGAGTAGCTAATAGTGTAGTTACCTCTAACCAAATCATGCCATCTGCTTTCAGTGTACTCTTGAAGGGTTTGAATTTTTTTTCAAACTCGGATAAAGGCACAATAGCAATTCTGTGACCATATTTGTAAATACAAACTTTAGGTTTCGATATATACTAGTCAGCATTTTAGAAGCTGGAGTTAGTTTGTTGTAGTGACAGCTAGAAAAACAACAATGTGTTACAACATAAATAGATATATCAACCATCTTGTTACCAGAAATAATGTCTTATGTAACTAGCAATGTCATAACGTATCTAGCAATATCTTATGTAGTCATTAACCTCTATCAACGAATTCAATTTTACAACGTAGCTAACAGTGTCTTATATAGTAAATCGCAACTTGTTATTAGTAAGTCGCAGTGTCGATGAGCAATCTAGCAACTTCTATTCATGAGTTGCATGAAAAATGTTAATCTCTCGCAATGTAACTATGACTACTACAATCGCATTGGGAAAAAAATTCAGTATAGCAAACAGAGTCCTACATTGGGACGTTAATCTATGCACAATCGAAATATAAGTAAAGCACAATCGCAATAAAAGCAGACACATTAAGCCATCTAGCAATTTCATATGAGACAAAGAAATACACCAAAATCGCAATGAATCAAACGATATTAAGGTATCTAGCAGTGTCTATATTCAGACCCAAAATCACATCCTCTACATGGAAATTGCATCCTATTCCTGATATCATCATAAAGTGTAAACTCTAACTGGTAAAGTTACAGAACCGTGAAAAGACATTAAACTCGATATAAAGCTATCTTAAACATCTTTTTAACTAAAAAATCTAATAAAAACATGATCTCGTGAAGTTGTTTGTCACGTTGAACTGAAAAAAAACGAAAAAACAAATGAATTAAAGTACAAGCCAAACGTTGTATGTGGATACCAGCACTCGAACGGTGGTTATGAAGGTGAATTCTATTGAAAGATTCAACGAAAAGAAGGTTTAGGTGGTCTGAGGTGGTTTAAGGTCAGGGATATGATACTATTTAGAAATGATGGTTTAAGGTCTAGAGATAGTTGGTCGACGGTGGTCTGAGGTGGTAAACACCGTTCGAGTGGGTTGTATGGTGGTTAGCGGTGGTGGCCGTTTGATCACTGGAGTAGTTTTGAAAAGAACAGAGCCTCCTTGAAAAACGAATATTTTGGTATGTTAAGAAAGAGAGGCGACTGATCATAAATTCGAAATTCAAAAAATCTGATTGGTTGAAAATACCCATTATTTCTCAAAATAAGCCTTATATACTTGGTTGAGGGTAGTTAAAGTATTAAATAAATAAAAGGTCTTCGTGTATTAAATAAGTTTAATCCATTTCTAAATACCAAATGCTAATATTTTGGTGAAGAAGTATTTAAGGTGCTATTTACCTATTTTTATTTCAATTTGACGTCCGTATTAGCTAAAATTTTAACGAATTAAGCTTAAACCGAATATCTAAGTTAAACACTTTTAACTAATTAATCAAGGGTCAAGCTATATGTACCAAAATGTGGTTTAAGTATACCCAATTTTGAGTTTACCCAAAAGTGGTATAAGTATACCCAATTTTTGACAAAAATACCCTTTTGGAGGTATATAAGCTCTTTTCTTTTTTACTAAATCCTTCTACCTCATTTTTTCTCTAACATTCCATATTCACTCTTACTTCTCTCTAACATATATCTTAGTCTCTCTAATTTTTCCGGCCAAGTAAGTATTTTTTAGATTTGATTTTTTGTTTGATTAAAGATTTTTTATTGTTTAGACTTAATTCCTATGATTTTGTTAAGTTTTTTTAGTGAAAATCATAGATTAGAATTAGGTTTAATTTCAAAATTAGATTTAAGATTAAATTAGGAAAAAAAAATCTTTTTTTCCATTTTCCGTGCGCCTGACGCAGCCCACCGGTGCGTTGGGCCTGCACCATCGGTGCAGTGTGTACCTATGGTGGAAGCCCAACACACGATCGTTACGCAAGACCTGGCAATTATATTTTTTTTTAATTCTTAATATTTTTTTATAATTAAGTCTTTAATTTTTTTTAAACTAACGTCTTTAAATTTATTAATTTTTTTCAAAGAAAAGTTTTTTAGTTTTTATATATTTAATGGTTATAATAATTTATGTTAATTGTTTTTATAATTTTGTGACTAATTTTATTTTTTTTGTTTATTTTAGGTATTTAATCAAACAGTCTACTCCGCATTCCAAGACCGTTTTTTCAGTTTTTTTCTAAATATTTATTTATTTATAATTTTAATTCAATTATTTATTAACAGCTTATGTATTTAAAAGTTATTTGTGTATCCTCATACATTAAAAATGAATAAATACACTCAATAATAACGAACGAAGTTTAATATATATATATATATATTAAAAGTATCTAAAATATAGCTATATTTAAACTTTAATAAATAAAATCTCATATAAATTTAATAAATATATATAGTAAAATATATATAATATCTAAAATATAATTATATTTAAAATTTAAGTAATAAAATCTTATATAAATTAAATAAATAAATAGTAACTTACGAGTTTTGTGTATATATAGTATCTAAAATATAATTATATTTAAACTTTAATTAATAAAATTTGATTAAAATTCAATAAATATATATACTAACATTTGTATATATAAATAATATTTAAAATATAATTATATCTAAACTTTATATATTGGTATATATATCACTATTTAAATAATAAAAACAACAATCTCAGTCTATTTTTCTAAAAAATTTAGTTTGAATTTTTTAAATCAAATAAAAAATTAATGAATACAAACAATAAATATTAAGATCAATTAATAAAGTTTTATTATATTTCCATTTTCGAGCGTGAAATCTTGAGTATATCCAGTATGATTGAGAAAATATCAATTTTTTTTTTAAATCAAACTAAACAATAGGAGTTTGGAAGACAAAAAAGGAAAAAACATTATGGCCATGAACCACCGGTTCAGCCCTGAACCGGCATTACATGACCACCACCGGTTCATGACCACCAGAACCACCGGTTGAGAGGCCTAACACCATTGGTTCTGGGCTTGTGAACGGTACAACGCATTTGCACCATCGGTTCTGGCCCTCATAACCGATGGTACATCGCCTTCACACCATTGGTTCTGGCCCTCACAACCGATGGTGCGAAGGCGCACCAGAATTTTTTTTTTTTAAAAAAAATATTTTTTACCTTAGTTCGGATTGATTCATGTTTGATTTCGTGTTTTTATTAGAAAAAGTTTAAATTTTTTTGAAGTGAGTTTGAATGTTCTTGAGGCAACTTTGAATGTTTAAGAACATTTTGAAGAACTTCACCCAATTGTGGTAACATGAGTTTGATCTACTAAATCAAAATGTTTTTTTGGTAAAAATAATAAAATATGTTATTTTGTGATTTGAGTATATTTAGAATATACTTAACATTTTTTCTACTTAATGTCAATTCCGTAATTAAATGAATGTTTGATGATATTTTTGTCATAAAAAAATTAAACTAATTAAACTAAAATCAACTACAATTTTTTTGGATAAATTTAAACCAGTTTTGGATATATATAACCATACCATTAAACAAATTATTTGCATGTACGCCTACGTATTATTTAAGAAGAAATAGGGTCAACATTTAACAGCAAATTTATGAAACCTAATACTTTTATAATCTATAAAAGTGAGATTTGTTATTTATTTTTGACATAACAAATTTGGCAAGAGAACTCCAATTGTATACTGTCATATACTTTTATCATATGATAGATATAGATTGAGATGTCACGTATTCATATATTAGTTAGAGTTAGAGATGTCTGATGTGACATTGGATATTGGAAGCAAGTAATTGTAATTTGTGAATTGGAATTGGAATTGGAATTGGAATTGGAATTGGAATTGGAATTGTATGTTGTAAGTATACGCAAGTGTAGCATAAAGGAATATGAGTTGAACAATCCAATCCATTTTTTTTGGTATGATGCGTTTGAGCATATCGTCTTCTTCCTCGATCCCAACAACCGCTCCCTCTCCCTCTCCCTCTCCCTCTCCCTCTCTCTCTGTCTCTTTCCTTTTATCATCTAAACTTTGAAACTTCACTGGAACCAACAACATCATACAACGAGCCTCTAAACCCACTGTAAGATGCGTCGTAATAATCCCCTGCGTCTCTTTTCGATCATGTTGCTTCTTTCTTCTGCGCGATCTTGATCTTGTTTCCATATCGGATACTGCTATTTAGATCACCATCTCTCTAATCGTTACCCTCTTTTGTCTTCTGTGTTAGAATTTGTTTTTCATTTTTCGATCAATCTTCAGAATTGTAGGCTCTGGTGCCACTGAATCATGGCTGTTGTTGAGAACGTTGTTGCTGATTTGGGGGTGAGTGTGGTCTCATCATCGTCTGCGAGTCAAGATTCGACTGTATCATCCAACGACCAGGATCATCTGCCCAATCAGGCCCACTCCAGGTCCAGGACTGATCCACCGTCTCACCACAACGCTGACGCTCGCCTTCTGCACCACGATCAGGCGGCCCTCTACCAGAACATCCAACTGCAGGTAGGCCGTGTGCCGAGATCCGATGGCCAAGAGACCTTTAACCGCGATTTGAGGGACCTGCACGACCTCTTCTCTAAGCTCAACCCCATGGCTGCGGAGTTTGTGCCTCCCTCTCTCTCCAAACATGCTGGAAATGGCCTCAAATCCATTGGCCTCACTGCTACCAATGGAGCCTTTTATCCGAACAACTCTTTTTTGCAAAGCAACGACTGCTCTGCTGCTGCTAGGTTTACCGTTGTTAATGGTTTTGCTAACATGGACGCTGCCGGGCGTCGGGTATTATACTGTTGCTTTATCTATATGCTTCTGCATGTTTTGTACCTTCTTCCATTTCCATGATTTTTCAAGTCTATAAACCTTTCTTGTCTAGATATACTTCAAGTGTAGTGTTCCTTGCTAGCAGGCATTCGAGCGGAATTAGTGAAATCAGTGGGGCTTTTGCTTATTTGTCTTTCTTCTTCTCTTCCACATATACTTATAAAATGTTTATAATTATTTATCTTGCATAATTTTCTTGGCAGCTGGGTTGTTTTGCCCAGAAGGAGATGGGAACTGTAATACTTGTAACTTTGATTTTTTTGTTTGATATCACTTATTATAAACAGTTCTTTCTGTACCTTCCATCAATTAATCCTCTTCCTACTGAAGCAATTTCCTGCGATGCTAATTATGCGAAAAGATTAAACTTCTTAGAATTATACAAGTTTATAGGGAATTAAGCTGGTCTGATTCAAGTTTTACCTATGATTAGCTCTTATAGCATTTTGTTGATTCTACTTCAGTTGGAGTTTGACTAGATTGCTGAAATTTTCCCTTTGATCATTTTCTTTTCGATGATTTAATATTTAATCTTGAGTATATCTTGTGCATTGCGGTCACTAATAATGAAGGATTGTTTTTTCCAGAAAAAGAATTTTGGTCATGTGAAAAGGAGGGTCAACAGCCGAACAAGTATAGCTCAGAGAGAAGAGATAATCCGCAGGACTGTGTATGTGTCTGACATTGACCACCAGGTAAATATTTCAGCATCTTGGCATGTAGTGGCTTACCATCTTATTACGTTTTGAAGTTGATGTTCTCTCAGAGCTTGGTACTTCTATGTGCACTTATTTATTAATGTATTCGGGACAGGTCACCGAAGAGCAGCTTGCTGGTTTATTCGTCACCTGCGGTCAGGTACAAGTGTTCTTGTTACTTAATTGATTTGAAGTCTCCCACAATGCTTTCCTGTTCACAAGAACTGCTTGTCACTAGATGCAATAGGGCTGTACTGTTTTGTTAAGTCACCAACCTCATGAACTTTTAATCACCGTGATAAAGTTGCAGGTCATTATATAATGAAAAAATTTAAGTATTCGATATCAACACGGCTTTTGATCCATGGAAAACCAAACATTGTTCCAATTCAATCGGCCGACTGTTTTGTGACTAATTCCTGAAACCTATTTGTAGTTAATTAGCCAATTGTGGCAATTTGACAACAGTTATGTCAATATCTTACATCGCCACTGCCTTCTAAGCTGTAGCCTTTCCTGATGACAGGTGGTTGACTGTCGAATATGTGGTGATCCTAACTCTGTACTTCGTTTTGCTTTCATCGAGTTCACAGATGAAGGTATTCATGACACGTACTTTCAGTTATTCTTAGTCCAATGAATATGGACATTAGTCATATGCTCAATTGCTTTATTGTTCTTGTAATAATTACAGAGGGAGCACATGCTGCTTTGAGTCTGTCCGGTACATCACTGGGATTTTACCCAGTGAAGGTGCTTCCTTCAAAAACAGCTATTGCCCCGGTTAATCCAACATTTTTGCCTATGGTGGGGGACCTCCTTATGTGGTTCGATAAGTATGGTTGATAGCAGACTATGTACTAACCAGTTGTTATATTGAAATCAGAATGAAGACGAGCGGGAGATGTGCGCAAGAACAATCTACTGTACAAATATAGATAAGAAGGTGAACTTTTCTTGATCATAATCTTGGGCTGTGTTCTTGATCATGACTTCATTTTTTTGTATCTATTGTTTGATTTCCAAATCAATTTTCTTCTGCACAGGTTACTCAAGCAGATGTTAAGCTCTTTTTCGAATCAGTTTGCGGAGAGGTTTGTGATTATTTTTATGAAGAAAAGCCTGGTTTTTTCTCGTATACTGCTTTCTGATATGTTTGGGACTGCATTCATCTAGATATTTTCTGGTACAGGTTTACCGCTTGCGGTTGCTTGGAGATTATCACCATTCTACTCGTATTGCTTTCGTGGAGTTTGTAATGGTAAATTGCAAGCTTTTGTTTTTTTCAGTTCTATATCCTGACTACTGAGTCTTTTCTCATTCTGATTCTTAAAGTTTTATAATTAATTAAGGCGTGAAAGTACTATGGGTTTGGTAGTTAGAGGTGAGCCTTTATTCGATGTTAATGAATTGTATTACTAACAGTTCTTTGGAGTGAACTCCTAAATTTTATTTAAGATAACATTACGGACCCCTATTTGTTTGGTAATAAGATGTGAGCCTTTATTTGATGTCCATGACTTGTATTACTAATTGTTCTTTGGAGTGAACTCCTAAATTTTACTTTAGAAAATATTACAGACCCACCCCTAGGCTTCATATAGTCATAAAGGGTTGCTTCACATCCTTAGAATAAAGGCATTGATGGTAAAGAGGATTTTACACGAACTTGCTAAATCTTATAGCAGTAGTTATACTATGAAATTAGAAGCCACTTTTGTATTTATTCGAAAGAAATTTACAAAGCATCCACATGTAGCTCCAGACCCAAAATATACGGTAAATTATTCTACTATTTACATCTAAATCCTAATTTTGAAATTATATATTGAACGCAGTAAGGTGACACTATAAATATGTAGCTTGTTTGTTGATTTAATTGTAAAACCTTAACTTTTCCAGCTCCACCACATAACAACTATAGTGTTGTCTGGATAGATTTTATTGGCAACATTTGTAGCGCAATAACTTGGTGACGATTATCAGTGTAGAGCACTCTTAGTTGTCATAGTTTCATGCATATGAGTAATATGATTTCTGAACTGTAGAGTGATGAAGCAACTAAGAATAGTTATACAGAAAGTGGGATTGAGTGCCTCTGATATATCAAGGCTGAACATGTGGATCTGAAGATTGTACCATTTTTTTGCTCTAATATTTGCACTTTGCTACAACTTTAGATGAGGATACAACATGTATCTTATACGACTAGTGTGGTTATTTATGAAACCGGAGTATACCAATTGTTTGGGCCAGTACCTGGCATGATTCTCTTTAATCGTCCGTAATTTGTGAATATATGAATGTTTATGAGGCTCTCTTAGAACAGGCTCAGAGAGAATTGAACTAGTGATGATATGGATACTCGAAGGTCGCCTATTCTATTCAGAATTTCTTGGTGCAATAAGCTTGAATTAAAATAGTGCATTCCTTTGCAGGCTGAAAGTGCAATTGCTGCTCTCAACTGCAGTGGTGTTGTTCTAGGTTCGCTGCCAATAAGGTAATCTGTTATATTTTCAAAAACTCTAATGGCTTTTAATATTTTAGTTGTTCCATACCAAAGAATGTGACAATTTTGCATTTGGAATTATTCTCGATCAGGGTAAGCCCATCAAAAACACCCGTTCGCCCACGTGGTCCTCGTCTTCCTATACATTAAATTATCGTGGCTCTCCAAACAGATTTTCGTGCCAGTTCCAGTATATCAACTCACATACACATCATGTAAAGATGTTGTCTTCATCTCTGTTTTTTCTTTTGGCTTCTATATGTACTTTCATATACGCTGCTGCGTCCTTGCCCGGATCTTTGTTTATGATAGGAGCTCTCTTTGTTTATTTTAGAGATATATAGAGTTGGTCCAAACCACGAGGCTCTCTTGAAAATGCTATGTATTTTGCCGATCTAGAAATGGGGCATGTCCCATGGTTTAACTTTTCCATGAGATTATGAGAACTTTTATAGCCGTAAGATTAGCAACTGTGGCATTGTAGGAGTATATGATGCTGCTCTGGTAATAATAGTTGCTTTGCATATAAAGTGTGTATTTTTTAGGGTATAGTCTTGTTTAAAGATACCACTCTATAGGACTAATCTACATGAAGTAAATTCTATTTGTTTATGTGACTGTGCTATTGAGTATTCACTTGGTCCTTGATAAGTAAAAAAGACTTCTTTGGACGCTCACAAAGGCCATGTTAGTTTACATAAATATGTGGAGTTTCGTCGATTTTATTTTATTTTTTCTTTGTAAATTAAGGATTGTTTGACTAATATGTTATTTTTATTTTAATAAATTAATTAGAGATTGTTGCTTGAATGCCAAGTCGAAAGGCACTACTTTTGGAAATTCTGATTTGGTGAAATAAAAAATAAAAAAATGCATAAAATTATGAAAAATTGCATCCACTTAACTATTAATTGTCATATAGTACTCAAAAATGGGACAATTGTCATTTAATACGTTCAAAATGAACAAAATTAGATCCATTGATGATATTTTTTGATTTTTTTAAAAAATAAAATATTACCGGTAACAATTCGCATCCTATTATGAGAATTGTTCAGAAAATCCTGAGAGTCGCAAACAACTCGTATCCTATTATGAGAATTGTTCAGGAAATCTTGAGAGTTGTAAACAGTTTGCATCCAATCATGAGAATTGTTCAAGAAATCCTGAGAGTTGCAAACAATTCGCATCCTATCATGAGAATTGTTCAGAAAATCATGAGAGTTGCAAACGATTCGCATCATATCATGAGAATTGCAAACACCTTAAAATACCGTGCGTATATTTGGTTGGAGGTATTTTTGTCCAAATTTCAATTCGAGGTATAAAGTGACACTATCCAAAAAACGGATACCACTGGGTAATTCCATAGTTGAGAAAGTATTTACCGATAACTTTCTCTAAAATTATTAGCCTATTTAAAACTGCATATAAACTTCATTCAAATTCAATAAAAGAACAAAACCAAAACATGAGAAACCTTTTTAAAACTGCATATAAACTTCATTCAAAACATGAGAAAACCAAAACCAAAAGGTCAAGAACATTTCTTTTCTAGGTTTGAACAATAATCACATTCACTTGGCGAAGTTACCCGTAATGTTAATTTAAGAGATGGTCCTTTAAAGTGCCAGTGCAACGGATTGTTGTGCAGTCTATATTTCCTTGTGCGATTCGTAAGATCCTTTTATAATTTAAGTCAAACACTACTTAGTCATAAGACTGCTAGACATTCAGCAAAATAAAACAAAAAGTTTAATTGTTGGGAAGGGTATTTTTGCATCGTTTGGTGTTAGTATTTTTTAATGCAAATTTCAAAGAAAAAAATCATCCACTTATTTTACTTATTTGCTTTTAACATCATTTTAATTTATGTTATTATGTCAATATTTTTATATTTTAAAACCACATAAGTACATAATTTAAACTTAACGTATCCAATTCATGCAATACAATTTTGGACTTTCGGTAAAAAAAAAAGAAACCCAAAATTTATATAGGACAATATAATGGGAGGAGATAATACCGTTTCAAAAACGAAAGAAATCAAACAACCGACGAATAAAATTAATTTCTAAATTCCAAAATACTATATTTAAAAATATTAAATCGGAATCTTATTTTATTGAAAAACTTATTTATGTTGTTTTTATTAATTATATTTAGTTTCAATTTTTTGAATACATCTAATCAAATTGTTTTTTTAATTTAATTATTTATCCAGGATATATATATATATATATATATATATATTTTGATGTAAGATAACCAAAATATTAAGGTGTTCGATGAGTTGTGAACTTTAGATCTACGGTTGAGGCATGTCGTGTATATATATATATATATATATATATATATATATATTGATGTAACATAACCAAAATATTAAGGTGTTCGATGAGTTGTGAACTTTAGATCTACGGTTGAGGCATGTCGTGTATGTATGCATATATATATATATATATATATATTAAATTATTTTTATTTCAATTATTAATATGGTTGGTTATAATTGTTTGGAGTTTGATATGTGTGAATTTAGTTCCTGAAAGTTAGAAAGAAAGAGTTTGATTCTATAGCAAGAAAGTAAAAGTGACCGAAAGTTAGAAAGAAAGAGTTTGATTCTATAGCAAGAAAGTAAAAGTGACCAAGTAGTCAATTTCAGAAAGTATCGTCTATTGTTTAACAGCCTCAACCTTTATTTATCGACAATCAGATTTAGTGTAACAAAATTAGTTACAAAAGTGAGTTAATTGCATTTTAGCTCTCCATCTTTATAAATAGTTTAAAATATGTCCTATATCTTTACAATTGATCATATAAACTTTTAATTCATTACATTTGAGCCCTCAACATTCTATATCCCTATCAGTAGCCCCCTGGTTCTTATGGAAGACAATAAATAAGAACTAGTTATCACTTCGGAAATCACAACAAGCAGGAAAAACTCATTGCCAAGTTCAATCTATTTTGAACCTGAATCTTTCATGTTTATCCTATTCTGATACATTTATTCGTGCATTCACTTCGAAATCATCTTAAGTTAATCTCCTTCGAATAAATTTGTATGTAGAAGTATGAGTTGACTTCTTCATAATAGTTATAAATGTTTGGTATAACATGGTACACATGCAATGAGTCATTATGCTTTATTCACTAGAACTGCCCCTAGGCCTGAGAGCTTACAAACGTCACACTATCCCCTTTACACACAAACGTTTCACCTCTTCAACTTCTCCGACACCTTTCTTTCTCTCTCTCTCTCTCTCTCTCTCTCTCTCTTAACTTATTCTATAAATAGCCTTTCACTCTTTACCTCACACAAACTTTCTAAAAAGATAAAATTTCCTTCGTTTGAGAGAATCCCTTGTTACTATTCTCTGAGTAACCACTTGTTTGGCTACCTTTACCAGAAAACTCATCCTTTCGAGCCAATCTTTAAGTTAGTGTATGAAAAAACGTTCAAAAACAAAAAAACCCAGAAAACCAATTTCCCAAGATCCTGAGAAACCAGTTTTGGTGCTTACGATTACTTCTGCATTCGTGAAAGACCTGAGGAATACAGAGTTGCAGGATTGATAAACAACTCTCCTCGATTCACTACTCGAACCATACATTACGGTAATTTTAACCTAAACTGAATCTCTTATGCGCTTTCAAATTTATCCACCCTCCATTCCGCCTTGAACATCACGCAAAGTAACTCCAAGCTTATCTACTCAAAGAAGTCCATAAGATGTTACATCACTTTCCAGTTTCGATCTACCTCGACTTTCACGCAAGGTAACCCCTCTAATTAAACCTGAAGCTCACTTCTCTCATAACTTTTCTACCAAAAAGAAAACTTCTATAGCTGTTGGATACTTTGAAGCTGACATCTCTTCTCAAGAAAACACCAATAACCCTACACCATCATATCCTCCCCTGAGGGAGATTGCTGAGACCATCAGAGAGTCTCAATAAACTTCATCGCATATTCAAGAAGCATAACCAACCACAAATCATAATCCTCCTCAGCTAATAGATGAAGCATCCGATGAAGAGGTTGATTCTTAAGCAACTTAGTCAAACATAGAGGTTAAGGAAAGTGATATTTCTTCTGACATAGAATAAGAGGCCAAAAGAGGAGATGAATAACAAGGTTTGCAGATATCATGATGATATTGGGCATGATACAAATGATTGCATTGCTGTGAAGAAAGAGATCCAGTATTTGATTGAGAATGGAAAGCTTCTCACTTATGTGAAGTCACATGGGAGCGCATCGAAAAATAATGGTGCATCAACTTCGAAGGCTGCACCGCCAGCTGATAATTTGATGATTTTGGATTCACAGGCTGAACATTTCGATGCTTCTTCTGATTATGTTGAAAACGATCCGAACAGATTGCTTCTAATGACGGTCGAAGAGCCTGTTGAAAAAGGACGTGTTCGGGAGCTATGCAAGTTTTTTGAATCGTTGGCTATTTTTGGAGGCGATTCAATGACTGGAAACTCGAATACTTCAAGGAAGAGGCATGTTGTCAACTTGACAACTCAAATTGAAGGGAATATGTCTACGCACTTGTATAGAAAGAAAGATATTCCTTTCATTTTTTTGATGAAGACGATCTGAGAGGTACTTCAAGTCCACATGAAGATGCTGTGGTAATTGGAGCTGAGGTGGCTGGCGTTGAAATTCGACGTGTGCTGATTGACACTGGCAGTTCTGCTAATGTCCTTTTTAAATCCACATATGATAGAATGAAAAATCCACCTCGGATTTCTTAATCGGATCGAACGATTATTGGATTCACGGGTGTAACAGCTCGTGTTGTTGGAGAATTCGAAGGTGAAGTGAGTTTGGGAAAAAGACCATTTAAGAAAAAGGTCTAGGTACTCTTTGTGGGGGTGGACTGTCCCATAAGTTATGATGTTATTTTTAAAAGATCGCGGCTTTCAAGAATGTATGGGGTGTTGTCTACAGTTCATCAGTGCATTAAGTATGTGGTTGGAAATAGAGTTGGGGTTGTTCGAGGTGATCGGAAGGTTGCCATGGAATGTTATGCCACTGCATTCCGGATCCGAGGGTCCAACAGTGGAGATTTAATGCGTGAATATCAATTAGAGGGGGTACCGTCGGATTTGGAAGAAAGGATTGACGATCCGAGGGAAACCCATGGGTCTTTAACGGTGACTGAAGAGATAGAGGAGTTTACTTTTTCGGAAGGGCAGGTACTTCGAATCAGAACATTATTGACCCATTTTCTACGTCAACAATTTTGGATTTTTTATCCCAAAATTTGGATGTCTTCGCTTCGAGGACAGATGATGTAACGGGAGTGCCCATTGAGGTAATTCGTCATAGTTTGGCTATCGATCCGAAGGTCAAGCCGGTTATTCAGAATAGAAGAACGTTTTCCTTGGAAAAAGCAGAAGCGATTGTTGCTGAAGTGGATCGGTTATCTAAGGTCGGACATATAAGGGACTCATAGTACCCTTTGTGGACGCCGAATCCGGTGGTAGTAAAAATGAAAAATGGGAAATGGAGAATGTGTGTGGATTTTACAGATTTGAATAGAGCTTGTCCCAAAGATCCGTTTCATGTACCTCGAATAGATTAGTTGATTGACTTTACTTCAGGAAACAAAATTTTAACTTTTATGGATGCTTTTGCAGGATATAATCAAATCCAAATGGATCCAAAAGATCAAGAATGCACAACTTTTATAACTGATAGGGGCTTACACTGTTATACGGTGATGCCCTTCGGATTGAAAAATGCTGGAGCCACTTATCAGAGATTGATGAATAAAGATTTTTCTACACAATTCGAAATAAATATGGAGGTATATATAGATGACATGATAGTAAAAATCTCAAAGGATGAAGTGCATCTTGATGATTTAGAGGAAGTTTTTTTTGAATTTAAGGGCAATCAGATTGAAATTAAATCCTGAGAAATGCACCTTCGGAGTTCGATCGGGGAAGTTTTTGGGTTTTATCATTAGTGAAAAAAGAATAGAAGCTGACCCAGAATAATTGAAAGCTTTGATAACAATGAATTCTCCTTGATCAATCAAAGAAGTGCAAATTCTGACAGGAAGGTTAGTAGCACTTAATAGATTTATTTCTAGATTTTCTGATAAATGCTTTCATTTCTTTCAAGTGTTACGAAGACCCAACGAGTTTGAATGGACATCAGAATGTGAAGCAGCTTTCACAAATATTAAAAAATTGTTGTCATCACCCGAGATTTTTTCAAAGCCTCAAAATGAGGAGAAATTATGTTTGTACATCGCGGTATCAGATTGGCACTGAGCGCAGTTAATCAGTGAAGACTCAGGAGTTCCAAAGCTGGTGTATTATATTAGTAAAAGTTTGGTGGCAGCAGAAAAGAGATATATGAAATTAGAGAAATTGGCATTAACACTGGTGATTGCTGTTAGGAAGATGCGTCCATATTTTCAAGCTCATATTATTGAAGTCCGAACTTCATTCCCCTTAAAAAATGTTTTGCAACGACCTGATATTTTGGGGAAAATGACCAAATGGTCAGTGGAGTTGGGGGACTATGATATTTTGTTTACACCTCGAACTGCAATAAAGGCGCAAACATTAGCAGATTTTTTTGTTGAATTTCACTCAAGCCGATCAGAGGAGGAAGAAAATAAAGAGTCATACCTGTTGATTCGAGGTGGGTTGTCCGAACAGATGGAGGCTCTAGTGTTTCAGGGTGCAGTGCTAGGGTTTAGTTAATAGCTCCAACGGGAGGAACGATGATTCAATCTATTAAATTTGGTTTTCATGCTTCGAACAATGAAGCTGAAAACGAAGCTGCTTTGACAGGTTTGAGATTGGCAAAAAATTATGGGGAAACTTCAGTGCGCTTGGAAACGGATTCTCAGTTGTTAGCAAATCATTTATCTGGATTTTCTAAAGCAAGAGAGGATCTTTTGATTTTATATCTTCGGGAACTTTGGAATTTAATACTTCTGTTTGACAATATTGTTGTGGAATATATTGGGCGAGGAAGTAACATGGTGGCTGATTCTTTAGCAAACATTGCTTACAAGGAAGAATATCCTTGGATTTTGCTACAAGAAAATCCTTCAATTGTTACTCAATCTAGCCAATGTGAATATATAGATGAATTTTTTACAGTTGGCTAAATCCGAGGCGACTGACGATCCGCTATACTTAATTTTTTTGACTCAAGGGATATTACTAGATGATTCACAATTGGCAAAAAAATTGAGAAGTAAAGCCTTCGGATATATAGTACTTGATGGAATTTTGTATAAAAAGGCATTAAGCAGGCCATAGTTACGATGTTTAAGCAAACAAGAATCCCAAGAAGTACTATTAGAGTTTCATGATGGTGAAGGGTCAGCTCTGCGGGTTCAAAGCTCCGTCACGCCGAGTTTTACTTGTAGGGTTCTATTGGCCTACAATCATGAACGATGCTAAGAATTTAGTTCAAGGTTGTGATACTTGTAAGAAATTTGCCAATGCTATTCATAGACCGGCAGTGCCACTTATGTCTATATCCGAGGCAATACCATTGGATAAATGGGGAATTGATCTGGTGGGACCTTTGCCGATGGCTTCTGGAGGAAGACATATGGTAATTTTAGCGGTTGATTATTTTACAAAGTGGTCAGAGGCATAACCGCTATCAGGAATAAAGGCAAAGGATGTCATCAAATTTATTATAAATAATATCTATTGTCGTTTTGGAGTTACTCTTAGGATTACAATAGATAATGACCCTCAGTTTAATGACAATGAGATGGCTTCATTTTTTTTTACTTCTAAGGGAATTCAGCAATGTTTTTCGACGCCTTTTCGTCCTAAAGCAATGGACAAGTGGAAGTGACAAACAGAACAATTTTAGATGGCTTGAAGAAGAATTTGACTGGGGCAACATGCAAATGGCCAAACTATTTCCAAGAGGTACTTTGGGCTTATCGAATAACTCCTAGAGAGACTACAAAGGAGACTCCTTTTGCTTTGGCATATGGAATGGATGCAGTCAGTCCCGTAGAATCTACGATGTCATCTTTTAGAATAGCCCAATATTCTGAAAGGTCTAATAATGAAGTTCGAAGGGCGAATTTGGATCGGATTGAGGAAAAACGAGTTCGAGCTCATCTAAATGTAATTCATTATCAAAATCTTATGAGAAATAGATATGATTCGAAGCTGAAAAGAAGAGAATTTAAAGAAGGTGATAAGGTGTTGCAAAACGTTTTCTTGCACACAAAGGAGAAGAGCCTCGGAGAAATGGCTCCGAACTGAGAAAGGCCTTATACAGTTGTTGAAAGAATTAAACTGGGGTCCTATCGTCTTTGTGATTTCGAGAGGAGGATGCTTCAATATCTGTGGAATATCCAACACTTGAAGCTTTATTGGGAGTAGATATGTTTTTGTACTTTGGAATTTTTGTTTTGAATGGCGCACTCTTTCCTATCATGTTGGCCCAGGAAGGTTTTAACGAGGCATCGTGTACATACAATAAAGTTTGTTTTTTGGCCAATGGTTGTTTACATATGTTTGAATACTATGTTAACAAATTATCAAAGACTGATCACCTTTGAGATTAGTTAAGGTTAGAATGTTTTCGAAGATTTTATGACACTTTTCGAAGAAACAACCATGTTTAATAATCACATTACATTTTTATTTCGAAGTGAATGCTTAACATCACACTGAGATTTTTTTTGAAGAGCTACTATATTCACCAATTTCGTTAAGGTATTTAAGATGGTAAGTTTACATTTTGTAATCATTTTGTTTTTAAATTTTACCATCGAATAATATGCAAAGAGAATGATAAAATACAGAAACCGTTTATCGTTTAGATTAATTCGTTGAGGCACAAAAAGAAAATTCTTAATCTGAAAAAGACAAAAAGTGATAAAATTAATCAAAGAACTCTTCCTCCTCGGACTCTTCCTCCTCGGACGATTCGTCTTCTGAAGATGATGAATCAGGAACAGGGTCGAAAGCTTCACTTGGGCGTTTCTCTTCAGGAATATCATTCCAAAAACTTGTAAGGTCAATTTTTGGATAAGTAGCGTGAAGCTCTTGAAGAAGGAGAGTGGTTGCATCTTCTTTTCCGACGTGAATAACAGTTTACATATCTTTTGAAAGCTCAGCCTCGAGAGCAGCTAGAACGGCAACGTTTTCCACTTTGAAATCATCCTTCAGTCTCACAAAGAGTGAGAAAATTTCGAAGCTTAGTGGAGTTGGATTTTTCAGTGGCCAGTTCGGTAGCATGATCAGCCTTAAGTTTGTTCATTTCTGTCTCATGAGAGTTCGTCAGCAATTCTGTATCAACAATGTGTGTGATTAGCAGATGATTCTTCATACAGAGAGCACCTTTTATGAGTTTAGACCTCGCCATTTCGTACATATGAAATTGATCAACTACTTTGTCGTGCAAATCTTCTCTGAATTTTTTCTCAGCCTCGTAAGCTTCTTTGTAATAAACCATGTGTTTGGCTAACTGCTTTAGATGGTTCTGAGAAGCTTTGACTTGAGAAGCAAGTGTCTTTGCTGCAGTGTCAAGATCGGAAAATGGTTGAAGTGCGACAGCAATTGCAGGATTTGGAGGAGGAAGACGAAGATGTGCTAGGACCTTGAATCATATCCAGAGGGGTGATAGGATCATGAGAACGGGTAACTACTGGAGAAGCTTCGGCTGGTGTTGGCCTCCCAAAGTTAAGCATATGGTTTTGGATGACTTGAAGAACAGGATCCTCTTCACCAGTCAGCGCTTCAGTGTTCTCAAAATTAATAAACATATCAGGATCGAAGTTTGTAGTAGCCTGATTTTTGTTAGAAGTGTTATCTTCGATGATAATCACAGAGTTGTCTTTGTTCGGTTGTTCTTTGATCGAGGGATTTTGTGGGTTTTGTTTGTTTTCAGTAGCAGTGTTTTCGTCTTCGTCAACCAATGCATACGAAGTGATTCTCATTTGTTTTTTTTCATGGGAACTAGAAGAAGCCTTCTTTTTCTTTGAGGACGACTCTTGATCTTTCCCTTCTACGATGGGCGAGAGAGTTTGTTCTGCAGTTTTTCTTTTTCAAGGATTTGGCTTCGATGGAGTTGAAGGGCTAGCACCAGATGTGCTAGCTGCCTTTTCATCTTTCTTTTCCTTGACAACTTTTTCTTTCTTCTTTTTTGGCAAATGGATTTCCGATCTGTTGCGAATGGGAAGGAAGACTTTACAATCTGGTTGAGATATTCGTTGGCAGACTAGCTTCGGATCCAGCACTGACATCAGATTTTGAGGGGGCAAGCCACCTTATAAGATTGGAAACATATGACAGTGGAGGAAATTTATGGGCTGAAAGGCACTATGAAACGCGTTGTTCCATTCCTTCTAAGCCCAAGCGGCAACCTTTTAGAAACTCACCTTGGCAGCTGGACGACGTGATGAATAACGCTTCAAAATTTCTAAAATATTTAGAAAATCCGAAAATTAAAAAAAAAGCGTAAATTTTATTTTAGAATGTAAAAATTTCGAGGGGCTTACGATTGCTATTCCAGGCGAGAGTAAGCTTTGAGGATTGGCTTCGGAAATTTCTTTGCCATTTTCCCACGCTCATGATATAAAGACGAATTTCTGCTTCCAGAATTTGTCAGCCTCTAAGAGATCGTCGATGATCTTGAGATCATCCATCAGCGTGAGGTAGTAAAAGGGAAGCTTCAGACCTTTTGACAATTGGGTCAAGGAGATGAAGTTTTTGATGCTGATGGAAATCTGACACAATCAAGATGCCATAATCACTGACATAAGGGTGAACTACTAATTCGGAGTTACCTGAGTAAGACATAAGGTGAGAAGTTCGAAGTTTTCCACGATTATAGGATCCAGTGGAAACCAAAGACCCCAATTAATGATTTCAGGGTAGACTATTAAATTCATCATCTCTGCAATCTAAAGGAGTGTCTCCTTCTTTGGGCAATCAAAGCGTTATGTTACCTCCCATTCCTCATTGTTTTTTCAGAGCCGAAGCTTGGATATCTTTGTAATATGTGTAGCAGACTTTTTTCAATGCAATGATATATTTGCCTTCAACATTCCTCAGATTTCTTCCAATCTTCGCTCTTTTTTCTTCGGATACGAAGCAAGCATCTGCTTCTTCTTGAGGTTTATGGGTATTTGCAGAGTTCCTATCGTCAGATTCAGCCTTGAGATCGGTTTTCATAGCTTCTGAATCAGCTTCGTTGGCTTTCGATGTTTCTTCTCGAGGATTTTGAGATGTTGGGTGAATATCTGTTGGTAAATGGCTATTTGTTCGAGGAGTTTTCTCAGTAATTTCTCTTTGAGGAGGATTTTCAACATTTAGATTTGGAGGGGAAGGACTTTGGATAATTTTTGACTCGTCTCCCATGGAAATGAAATTTCTTCTTTTTCTGGTTACTGAAGAGTGATTCGAAGATGGGATATTTGGATTTGGTTTTACAGGGGATTTTTCACTAATCAGAGGAGAAACTTTACTTTGAGATGAGGAGACTCAAGGTGTTTTAGGCCCTAAAAGTTTAGACGAAGAACTCTCTTCGACTATAGGAGAAGGTGAAAAAACAGGAACTTTAGTTGGATCGAAATTACCGTAATAGGTTTTTTCAGTGGTTGTTCTAACTCCAAGGCTGTTGATCAATCCTGCTTTCTTATATTCTTCATCTCTTTGTGTAATACAGAAGTAGTCGTACGATCTAAAGACTAAATTGCTGTCAGAGTCTCAGGAATCTGGTGTTTTGGGTAGGATAGCCTTTGATTTTTTGGGTTTTGGTTTCTTTTTCATAAACCAAATGAGGATTGATCGGAGAGGATGAAAATTGGTCATAAATTTTGGTTTTTCTGATGAGAATACTAAGAAAAGGGAAGAACACGGTGAGGGTAGCCAAAAGCTCTAACTTCTCTCTAGAAAGGTTTGTGTGATTAGAATTAAAAAATGAAAGGAAGACTGAATTTATACAAAAGAAGTGAAGACACATGAAGTTGGAAAGACTCTAGTGATGATAGGTTGGAATACAAATCGGTGGGTTGATCAGATGCTCGACATCTGTCAGGCTAGACTTCTAGCTATATGTTCTAAAACTTGTAGGGTTATGATGGATTGAACGGTTATGTGCAACGGTAAGCTTTCATATATAGCGTGGATAAAATTCGAAGAGTATTATTGGCAATGTTCGAGGATGGTTCATTTACATAATATTTCGAAGTGATTTTCTATTACAGTGTTTCGAGGACACTTTGTCTGTCTTTGAGAGGTTATTAGATTTTAGCATCATTGCTAATTGATATTTGTTTTGAGTACGCTTCGAATGATTGTTTAAGATGATTGCTTCGAATGATTGTTTAAGATGATTGCTTCGAATGATTGCTTTAAGTTTATCACAAGTTATTTAACATATGGAAGTAGTCGAAGATATCAAGATTCGAATTGAATTGGATTCAAAGATGTTTTAGTTGTCATTCATTTACTGACATGAGAACTAGGGGGGCTTCTGATATGGAAATAGAGTTTTGAGGACTAAATTGTAAATAATGTAAATTTAAGGATTTAATTATAAGCAATGTAAGTTTTGTCCTTAAATTGTAATTGATGTAAGTTTTGTCCTTAAATTGTAATTGATGTAAGTTTTAGAGACTATTTGAACTATGTATAATTGTTAAGGACTAAACAACAATTAGTCCTCTTTTGTACCAGATTTCAGTTCGAGACTAAGTCTTGGCTCCTCTATATAAAAGACAAGGCTACTCTAATAAAGGGGTTGAATACTTTTTCTTTGAAACTCATTTGCACTTGTACTTTCTCTCTCTAAAAACTCTCTAGCTATTTCTCTCTCTAGAATTCTCTCTTAACAATTTACTAAGGCAAAATAGTAACTCAACAAAGAGAAATGGACACTTCGGTTTCTGTTGGAGACGTGTAAGGCTAGATTTCACTGTTATTAACCATGCGTGGTAGTTAATAACCATTTATAAATCTATTTTCTGGATTTTGCAAATCATAAGTATTTGGAGTAAACTTTGAAGCGATATATCAAGCATTACCTGGGTTTCTTCATCAACCTTAAGAACATTTTGAGGCGATTCCTATTATTCATACAGGTATTCTACTAATCCTTTCTTGTTCTTTTGTTGATAATAAGCAACTTGATAGTAGACCCTCTTGGTGCGGCTATAGGGACCCAAAGAACCCCCATTAGTGGTAGCGGTGTTCAGGTGTTATTTGTTCAATGAATTGCATACTCTTACTCCTCCTATTGACTCATTGCAGTCACCCTAGACACAAGATGGGTCCAAAAATATTATAAAGAAGAAGGAGAAATCGGTGAAGTTCGTAGAATCAGAGTTTGAAGACCCTGTATTTCTAGAAATCTAATTTTCCCGAATAGCCCATAATATGGATATATGGATGCCGTTCCCTTTCTTAGTTTTAGGGCCCGATATGGTGTACGCAATTATATTACTATTAGGGTTACATATATTGGGGAGTATCCCTTCCAAGTGAGGGAGAATGAAACTTGTTTGTTGACTACTGTATTTGACTGGGGTTTACGTTTTCAATCACCGAGCTTAATTCGTGATTTCTTCTGCTTTCTGGGCATATGACCAACTCAATTATTGGCAAATGGGTGGAGAACCATGCTCAATATACTCCTAAATTCATGATTACTAGGCATCTCAATCTGCTTAGCAGATTTGTTAGCTGCAGTAGATGTGGCTAAATTAGCTAAGTCACCTTTATTTTATGCCAAAGTTTTTGGTATCAAAAATATAGTAGAGTTTCCAAGCTCCGACAAGAATTGAAAAAATTCATTCGTGTTTGTCTCTGGTAACTAGGAGCATGAAAATGCATTACTGAATTTGCAGCTTGGACAAAGGTGGAAACCAAATGGAAGGAATATACTCGCATAATTCTGTATTTCCATTGACTTTGTACCACTACTAATTGAGATATTTAAATGTGCAGGTGAAGGGAAACACCAGGAGTGGTTTAAAGAGGGCTTCCCAGAGGGGCCTGTCAACCCGCTAATGAAAGTTGCAAATTTAGAAAGTTCCACGTGGTTGCAAGAACCTTTGCGGTTATTTACTCAGGTAAACTACTTACAAGTCGGGTTGTGTTCGATTGCTGAGCTGACCATTGAGGCGGACGAAACAGTAACCATGAGTGGTAATTAGATAAAGCAACAATTGCTCGTTTAAGGGCATTGCTGGAACATTGCTACAGGGAAATGAATAGAACTGAATTGTTCTTGTCAATTCTTCATGGTAGAAAGCTAAAAGAGGCTGAAAGATCCTCATCCTTAGAATTTCAGACGGAGAACGAAGATGAAGTGTTGAGTGTGAGAGGGGTTGCTGAAGAGAATGAGGCTCTTCTGGAGATTAATACCAATCTGGATTGTGCACATCGATCCCGACCGGATGAAAATGAAGAAGAAGACATAGAGGAGGAGAGTCCTCGACTCAAACATTCAAAAGTGATAGTGGATGCAGTGCCACTAACAACAACAAGACCAAAATTGGTTGATGAAGAAGAAGGTAATGGGGGTTTGATCCCATATGGTCAAGATGAGTAACCCCCCCCCCCCCCCCCCCCCATGTTAGCGGCAGAGAAATCTCGGGGAAGGCTCCCGAGGTGATCAACTTAAATGCAGTACCGTCAGAAGGGCATAAGAGCCAAGCCAAGGGTGCTGATGTTAAGTACGGACCCAAGACGCAGATCCATGAAGATATAACTTGTGGGATGAAGCATTTTATAAAAACTAAAGTGCGCCCAACCTTTTTTTTGCAGGAATTAGGGAGTGGAACGGCTCGTGTCAATATAGCGAGGCCTGAAAATATACCTACAAAAGGCCAAGAATCGAGGCCAAGCGGGTCTAGTGCAGTATTAGAAGAGCTCCCCTCCTCCAAGATATCAATGTCGAGGCCATCCATGCTAATGTTCGAACAACTGAATAGATGTCCTGAGCTTTCATTCTATTACAATATGCCCATGATTGAAATAATTCAAAGACAAGTGGAGTTAGCAATAGAGGTAACGCGATGATGTCAAATAGTGCTGTTTATAACGAATAATGTTATGCTAAATAAAATGTTGTTTGCAGATGCATCACAACTCGGTCATCTTGTCCTATTGGCGTATATCGTACGCTGATATGCAAGTGATGGAAAATTGAAAATCTAAACCTATGTTCTTTGGGTCTATCAAAGGGTTAACTACCGAACTTTCCTGATACAAGCATGCGTATGGTTCAGCCCAAACCCATAAAGTCAAGGCTATACAAGAGAAAGAAAAATTGGATAATGAGGCCGCACTACTACAAGATGCTCGAGAGGCGTGCGAGCATGAGAATAAGGAATTAACTACTGAAACTGCGACATTGATATTAGAAAATAATGTTTTCATCAAAATGAATGACGATTTGATGTCCTAAAGTGCTGAACTACTAGCTCAAAAGATGGTACATGCGAAAAGGATAGAAGAGCAAGCAGATCACATTGCGAGGCTCGTGATCGAGAAAGAGAATATGAAGGCCTCTCTAAAGGCTCAGATGGAAAATAGTGCCAAGAATTGATGAAGAATGCTGAACCTGACTTAGAACAACAAAGGAAAATGGTGGCCGAGCTATTAAAATTGAACCCTTGAATGAAGCTTGGGTCGTTTAGTAATTTTGCTCCTCAAGTTGGAAATCTAGAAGGGGGAAGTGAAATCATCCTAGAAGGGAATCCTCCCATTCCCAAGGCCGGCAAATCAGTGGTTCCATTAGTCAAAGACATGGATGATCAACTCAAGCCAACATATAAGGATGTAACATCTCTTATTCCTGATGCATGATTGTAGAAATATCACGAACACAATATTTTGTTACTTGTATTTTTTATGTAGCACTTTAAATGCAAGACTTTGTTATTTTATCTATTTTTCCACAGGATGTGGATGGGTAATTGATGTTGTGTTACTTTATGTGGATGTATGTTTGTTTATTTTTATTTGATTCATGAGAAGTCCTTGTAAGGTCGAGCTCAGTATGGCTCATTACGTACCTTATTGGGATAATGATCTCCCGGCTATGATCTTGGTGAGGTCTATGTGACCCATTGCGTAGCTCTAACATGGCTTGACTCGATGGTCAGTTCGTTTATATATCATGTACAAGGTATGACGCTCAATATGGCCTTTACATAGCCCATAAACGTGGCCGATTAGCCAATTCATAGATAGAATCTATGACATGGGTTCAATACGACCCCTTGCATAGACCGTAGGCATGATCATTGACCCTTTCACTAATTATAAGGAGAGATATAAACAAACACATGTTGTGGCGAAAGCATAAAATATTTATTAATATAATAAGTTATATTTGATGCCTCGTTCCCCCACCCCCCCCCCCCCCCCACGCCGTCAGAAGAGAAAAAGAGCGCATCATCTAATCTTACAACTCTAACCGATATTCCAAGGATGCTTTAGAGCATGACCCTCTGCATCTACTAGGTGATAAGCTTCACTATGTCCTTTGGATATCAGTGTGTATGGACCATCCCAACTTGGCCCTAACTTCCCCGAAGCCTTATCACCGGAGCCTTGACAAATTTTCTGCATTACCTTGTCACAAACACTGAAATTGCGGGGTCCGAGGCATGTATTGAATCGTCCTCTCATTAAACTCTTGCAATGCTCTGCGCGGACTCGCGCTTGATGTAGACACTCCTCAATAAGGTCGACCTTCACTTCTATGCCTTGTATTATAACCTCGGCGGGGACTACTACTTTGCTTCCATAAACTAACGCTAAAGGTTGTGCGCCGTGTAGTTCGATATGCCCATGACACTTCGGGCAAATTGTCTGGCCATTTGCGTTTTGCTCCCTCTAGCTTCTCTTTAATAGCTTCCAAAATAGTTTTGTTAGTAACTTCCACTTGACCATTATCTTGAGGATGATATGACGTGGAGAAGTGTTGGTTTATCCTGAATCCATTACAAAAGGCGGTTACTATGATATTTTAAAATTAGGGGTCACTTTCGGTCATCAAAATGCGGGGTACTTCAAACCTTGTCAGAATTTGGGTATGGAAAAAATCACATATCTCCAGAGCTGAAGTGCGATAGAGAGCCTTTGCTTCCACCCATTTTGAGAAATAGTTGACCGCAATGATTAAGAATTGTCTTTTAGTGGTTGCCATAGGAAGAGGTCTTAACCAAATCAATCCCCCATTTATCAAAGGGGCAGGGAACAACTATATGCTTTATTGGAAAATTACTGACACTGATGGTATCGTTGAACCAATTGTTCGGCATCGACAACTAATTATAACCAGCAAGTAGAAATCGCATGACTAGACTTCTGTAACCGCAATGTGCTCATTCCTTTTTATTATGCAAGTAATGCAGGATTGTGGTTGCTTCTGCTCGATTTAGAAATCAGAGCAATGGTCGGGTGACACTTTTGTGATATAAAACACTATCTAAAACACAATACTTAACAGCCCGTGTTTAAAGCATTCGAGCCGCTGTCTTTTCAGTCGGGAGAACGTCATAGTTAAGATAAAGTAGATTGGTTTCCCTCCAATTATCGGTGTTGCTGATCGTATGTACCCAACCAGTCACACGAATGAGCTCGGTTGTTGGCAGCTGTGGTGTAATAAGGAGTGGTTGAAGTTGCAGCATTTTCTAGGGTGTCGACATAACTGATTTCTTGGCGTTAAACATGCTCATACTGTACACTTATAAGTTTTGATTTGCATTCCTTGAGCACCGCCATGTAGCCTCTTATCCCTTCTTGGTTAGAGTTATAGATGCCGTGATCTTGGTTCATTACCAACTGTGAATCTGACCGGATCTTGAGATGGCAGGCCCCTCATATCAGTGCCAATTTCATACCACAAGTGATTGCTTCATATTTGGATACATTATTAGTAAATGGAAAGTTTCTTGTCAAGTCACTTCTCATGTAGGCAAGTGGAGAAAAACACTTGCCTACAATCCACTCGGGTAAGTTTGGTGGTAGTTGTGTATTGTGTTCATCCGGAGGCATGTCCATTGGTGAAGTACGGCTTGTCTCTTGATCACCGTGCACAGTTCGAACTGGATATCATACTCCCCGAGCTCGATGCTCCATTTGGTCAGTCTCCCAAAGGAATCCAGTTCTTGTAAAACAAATTTGAGAGGGAATAATGTTCGAACAACCACTATATGACCTTGAAAATAAGAGCGCATTTTCCATGCGGCTATTATCAATCCCAACGCGAGTTTTTCCAAACTGAGGTATCTAGTCTCTGCGTCAAGAAAGGTTTTTCTAGTCTAATATACAAGATGTTGAACTCCTGCTTTCTCTCTCACTAAGTCCGCACTAACCAAAAATTGTTAAACCGATAAACAAAGGAGCAACAGCTCCATCGCAACAGGCACATATAATATTTCTGGCAACATAAGGTAGTTCTTGAGTTCGTTAAATTCCCTGCTGCACTCCTTGGTCCATTCGAACTCCTTGGCTCCCCGTAATATCTTAAAAAACGAGTGACTTTTGTTAGAAGCTCTTAAGATAAAGCGGGAGAGTGCTGCTAGGCATCCGGTGAGAATTCACATCCCGAAGCTGAGTGCACTAGCTGATTGATGCGGGGTAGTGGGAATACGTCTTTTGGACAAAATCTGTTCAAATCAGTAAAGTCGACACACATACGCCACTAAACCCTTTTTTTACTAGAACCGGGTTTGCTAGCCATAGTGGGTATTGGTTTGGTCGTATATGGACGAGCGTAGACAACCTCGTCACCTCAGCAAAATAGCCTCTTGCTTTTCTGCAGAAAAAACTCTTCTCTTCTGCCTCCCTAGCTTCGTATAAGGATCAATAGTCAATTTATGGCAGATGATAAATGGATCGACACCGGAAATATCACTGGCCCCCAACGCGAACACATCAAAATTAATTTCTAATAGTTCTATCAAAGACTGCTTAAAAGGAAAATGTAGATGATTACCTAACCAAAATGATCGTCATTTGGCCAGTATCTCATCTGCCAGGTCTGGTAGTTCCTCCTCTGGTCGTTCTGTTTCCTTGGGATCATCCACGGGCTCGGGCGAGGGAGATGTACTAATCTTGGTTATTACTTCCCCTTCACTAGTTGATTTCTATCTCAATGGATTTCCTGGATCCATCGCCATCACATAGCACGATCTCGCAATACGTTGGCTTCCTCTGATTATTCCCACTGTATTTCTTACTGGGTACTTGATGCATTGTTTGAACGTGCATGGAGTAGCCTTTATTCGCGCAACCATGGTCTGCCAATTATCGCGTAGTAGAGTTGGGAGAATTAATTCTACCTCACCTACACATTGGGATACTTGTCCCTCGTTGCCGACTAGTATTTGTTGAGTTGACTTAAAGGGAGGAACATTCTTCATTCAATGCCTTTAAATATGATATTAGCAGAGCTCCCTCCATCAACTAGAACTCTAGTCACCATGACTCCCCGTATTTGAAGGTTTATCGTTAAAGCATATTCGTGGGGCATACTGACCCCTCGCAACTCATCATTGTTGAATATGATGTCGGCCACGGGATCGCGATAGTTGCGATACGAGGGAGCCTCGACCCCACATACCTCTAAATAAGACCGTGTTATTTTCCTCCTCTTCGACATCTATCCTTGCTCAGAGTTTTCACCCGAGACAATGTAAAGTGATGGAGATTGTTTACTGATATTGGAGATCGTATTACTAGCCACCTCTGAACACCTTTTTGTATTAGGATCCGCATCGTTTATCAGCTCGAAGTGCCCCCCCCCCCACAATACTGAATAGCCACTATTGCTTTCCTTTATCTTCTGGGGCATCGTTGTCGATTTTTTGATAAAGTGAACGAGTTCCACACTGTCTATCAGCATCTCAATCTCCTATTTGAGTTACCAACACTCGCGGTCAGATGCCCATGATTGTTGTGGTATGAACAAAAGTATCTATTTGAGTGTTTGAAACCAGGTGCACTCATTACCCGCGGTGCTTGGTATTTTGTCTTCCCCTTCGTCCGACCGTATATGACCGATATAGTTTCGGTTAATGTAGTGAATTTGCTGGATGTATTCTCATAGTATTGAGGTCGTCGCCTAGTGTCCCTTCGAGGTGCATCGTCAGTTTTGTTTTGTTGAAGAATTCCTCCTTTAAGGTATGCGGTATGCTGGTCGGGTGAATCCCATTTTTGAGGATTGTCTACTCGTATAAATGTGTCTACTCGGGCAAGGAGGTCTCCCATCACCTCTATGGGGAATTTGATCTGGTCAGTATTAATAAGGAAGTAAAACTTTGAGACCAAAATATAAATAATAAAACTGTGTAAAACAGGTTGTAAAGTTAGAGGAGGAATTTAAGACTATGTATTTTAGTCTGGGACTAACGTGTAATAATTCCTTTTATGTAACCTTTTTCAGTTATATTCTAAATCCTTGCTCCTCTATATAAGGGCCAAGGCTGATCTAATAAAGGGGTTGGATTTTTGAGTTAGATCATTTGAGTACTCTGATTTTCTCTCTCTAGAATCAATTTCTCTCTCTAGAAACTTCACTTTTCTCATTTACTAAAGTGATTTAGCGATTCAAGTAATCAGACTCACCAAATTGGCGACTTCACTGGGGACCGGTTAACAATTGGTGCTTATTTTGTTACTTCGAACTTTAACCGATGTTGAAAAACAATCTGAAAGTTGTGCGATAAATGCTGAAAGTGACCCATTGGTTTGATTAGCTATCGAAATGCTAAAAAACGATTTGTAGAGGACATATGATAGACAAGAAGGGTAAATTCCAAACAACCAGACTCAATCTGAGATAAAATTACAAATGAACCAGCTCTTGGATAAGATAAACGTTTTGAATGAGAAATACGATCAGAAATAACAGGAGATTCAATCAGCAAGAATGAAATCCAAGGTGAGATAAATGAAGCTGTAAGGCAATCTGATCGATCTTGCACTCATCATCAAATCATAAGTGAGCAGAAGAAGGCACACTTCGAAGCTCCAAAAGAGCCATTCTTCTCGAAAATAAAATAAAGATAAACAAAAGTATGTCACATCTAGTGACGAGAAAACATATCGAATCAGTATGATGGGGCTGATCCGAATCAATACGCGGTAATGAGAACAAATGATTGGTATGTTCAGGGTGTCGATTGGAGGAATTTCCCATTGACAAGTGAAATTAGATCTATTACGCATCCGAAGCGTTTTGACATCTAAAAACTTGAAAAGTTTGATGGGATGCAGGATCCAGACGATTACATCGAACAATTCAAAAATTATATGATGAATTTTGAGGATGACGACAGGTTGGTATGTCGGGCTTTTCTCATAGACTTTTAAGGGAACAACTTTGAAATGGTGTAACCGAATTTCAAGGGGAACAATTTCAAATTTTAGATATTTTTATACTGATTTTTGAAGACAGTTCGTTGGGAGTAAGAAAATAGGATAAAATTGGGAAACAATTATCCAATGCAAGCAAGCAGTTGGAGAAACGTTGAATGATTACACGAAGCGCTTTGTTTTAACAAAAGCAAGTTTGGATAATTGTGAAGAGTCGGTGGCGATGACCGCTTTTCGTCAGGGACTGTTGCCATGTGATATGGCTAATGAAACAACCAAAAAAAGAGCTTTAACTTTTGGAGCTTTGATGGCTCAGGTTGAAGACCAGATTAAAGTTGAAGAGTCAACTAGGGTTCGAGGGGTAGCAGTTAACATTCTAAATAATTCGGGGCAAGCACCACATAATGAACATAACCAAGGGCAATCTTCAAATGCTCAACATGCACGTACAAGAAACAACAAGCTACCACCTCAAATTGAGGGGTATTCAAGTCAAGCTCCGTCTAATCAATTCAATAGGCCGAGGCCGAATCAATGGATAAGGCCTGAATATTATGCAGATTTGAATGAAAGTGTAGCTGTTATTTTTGATAAAACTAAGGGATATGTAAATTTCAAAAAGATCACTCCGATCAACAGGCCTAGGAAGGAGCGAAATAACAAATTATGTAGGTACCATAATGACATTGGTCATGACACTTTTGCTTGCATTTCTTTAAAAAAGGAAGTCCAAACTTAGATTAAAAATGGAAAGCTACTGACTTATGTGAAGGCACAAAACAATGCATCCAAAAATGCAGGAGCATCGACTTCACAACTAGCTAATCCAAATGCGCAAGCTGAAAATTTGATGATTTTGGAGTCAAAGGTTGATGAATTTGATGTTGCATCGAAATATTTGGATAGAGAGACAAATAGGTTAATCTTAATGACAGTAGAAGAGCTAATAAAGAAGGGGCATGTTTGAAGTTTGTGTGAGTATTTTAAGTCATTGGCCATTTATGGGGGCGATTAGATGACTGGTAATACTGATAGCTCAAGGAAAAGACATATTGTAAGTTTGGCAACTGAGATAGAGGGAAAATGTCTAATGGAAATAGAGACATTCCTTTTATCCTTTTCGACAAGGATGATTTACGGGGCACTGCAAGGCCATATGAGGATGCGGTAGTCATTGGGGCTGAAGTTGCTGGAGTTGAGATTTGACGCGTGTTAATATATACTAGAAGTTCTGCGAACGTCCTTTTTAAAGCAACATATGATAAGATGCACAATCTTCTTTGGATTTCTCAGTCAGAGAGCACCATCATTGGTTTTACTAGAGTAACTACATTGGTAATTGGAGAATTTGAGGGGTAGCTTAGTTTGGGAAAGAGAACTTTCAAAAATAAGGTTCAAGTGCTTTTTATGGTGGTAGACTGTCCTACAAGTTATAATACCATTTTTGGAAGATCCTGGTTGTCAAGGATGTATGGCGTTGTATCAACAGTCCATCAGTGTTTCAAATACGTCGTCGAAGACTGTTAGATTTAAAGATCCAACAGTGGTGATATGATGAATAAATAGCAGTCAGGGGGTTGACCTTGGATTTTGATGAAAGGGTTGACGATCTGAGGGAAACCCAAGGTGATTAACAGTAAGTGAAGAGATAGAGAAGTATAAGTTTTCAGAGGGAAGAATACTTCGAATAGGAACCTTACTGACCCCAGTTTTACGTCAACAACTGTTATAATTTTTGCCATAGCCTAGCTATTAATCTAAGGGTGAAACCTATAATTCAAAATAGGCGGGCATTTTCGTCAGAACATGCATAAGCTATTGTTTCCGAGGTGGACTGCTTATCCAGGTTTGAAGATATAAAGGAATCCCACTATCCACTATGGACGGTGAATCTAGTAATGGTCAAGAATAAAAATAGGAAATAGAGAATGTGTGTTGAATTTATAGACTTTTATGGATGCTTTTGGCGGGTATAATCTAATCCGAACGGATTCGAAAGATCAAGAATGTACTACTTTCATCACTGACAGGGGCTTGCACTGTAACAAGATTATGCCTTTTGGATTGAAAAAATGTTGGGGCTACCTACCAAAGGTTAATAATTAAATTATTAGCTACCCCGATTGGAAGAAACATATATGTATACATTGATTACATGGTGGTGAACATCTTAGTAGATGAATCACACTTGGAAGATTTAGAGGAGACAGTTCTGAATTTAAGGGCGACAAGGCTGAAATTGAATCCAGAATGTATTTTTGGAGTTCGATCAGGGAAATTCATGGGTTATCTTATCAGTGAAAGAGGGATAGAAGCTGACCCATAATATTTAAAAGCTGTGGTATCCATGAAATCTACTCGAACTATTAAGGAAGTACAAACTTTAACAGGAAGGTTAGCAGCACTGAGCAGATTTATTCCTAAATTCTCTGATAAATGTTTTCCTTTCTTTCAAGTATTGCGAGGGCCAAAGAAGTTTGAGTGGACTTCGGATTGTGTAGCAGTATTTACAAGTATTAAGGATTTATTATCATCACTTGATATATTATCCAAGCCTCCATGCGGAGAACAACTATTTTTATACATTGCGGTATTGGATTTTGCAGTAAGTGCACTATTGATAAGTGAAGATTTAGGAATCCCGAAGCTGGTGTACTATGTCATCAAAAGTTTGGTGGCAGCAAAAAAGAGATATTTGAAACTTGAAAAATTGGCATTGGCATTGGTGGTGGCTGCTAGAAAGATGCGACCTTGTTTTCAAGCTCATATCATCGAAGTTCGGACCTTATTTCTATTGAAAAATATTTTACAACGTCTTGATATTTCGGGGAGAATGACTAAAGTGTTGAGAAAAGTATTTATACACACTAAGGAGAAGATGGCCTTGAATTGGGAAGGACCCTATATGGTTGTTGAAAGGATAAAGCCAAGATTTTATCGCATTTGTGGAATATACGACATCTGAAGTTGTACTGGGAATAACTATATTTGTACTTTGAAATTGTTTTCTTTGATTGATTGGCGCACTCTTTCTTATTGATGTGTTGAGTCGTTCTTTCTCGATTCAATGCTGTTCTCGAAGATACTTTTTGATATACAGTGAGAAATTCAGATCTTGCCATGTGGAATTCATGAAATTGATCTCTTATATGATCACCAATTTTTTTCCTCAACTTTTTTGCAACTTCAATAACTCCTTTATAGTGAACCATATCTTTAGCCATATGTTTCAGATGATTTTGAGAGGCCTCGGTTTCTTGAGTAATCATTTTCGTTGCAGTGTTAAGATCAGAAAAAGGTTTAAGTGTAGCGAGAATGTCTGGGCTTGGTTCAGCAGTAGGAAATACCACTGGACTAGGTCGAGGGATACGATTTAAGAAGATTGTAGGAACAATAACCTCAGGAGATGCGGTTTCGGAGGGAGCAGGCGCAGGTCTCCTGCCAAGATTATGAAAATGAGTTTGAATCTCTTGAATGATTGGATCTTCTTCTCCAGCAAGTTCTTGCGATTCGTCGAAGTTAATGAAACTGTCAGGATCAAAGTGATCATCACCTTGGTTATCTTCTGTAGTAACAGTTTCTTTTTGCTGGTTGGTAGTATCTTCAACATTGCCTTCAATTTCCTTTTGATGACTTTTCTGATTTTCTGCAGCTACAACTTTGTTGTCATAGGATAATATTTCTTCGATGGTCTCCACTGTTTTCTTTTTCCCTTTTTTCTGGGGGCCAATTTCAGTGGAACCTTTCTTGTATGAAGGAGCATCATTTTTTTTTATTTTTTGGAGAAGGTCCCTCTTCTATTCCTTCTTCGATTGTGGAAAGTGTGTTTTCTTTTGTTTTTCGCTTTAAACCTTTTGGTTTCAGATCAGTTGAAGGGCTAGCACCAGATGTACTAGCTGTCATTTTATTATTATTTTCCTTGTTCTTTTGAGGAAGGTGATTGTCTGATCTATTGCGAATGGGTAAGAACACTTTGTATTCGGGATGTACCAATTGTTTGACAGCTTGTCGAGGGTTGGCTGGCTCCATCAAATTTTCGAGAGGAAAGCCTCCAAGTATGATCGGGAACGTGTGATTGTTAAGAAAGTTGATTGGTTCGAATGTTGTTTGAAAAACGTTATACCATTCTTTTTCAGCCCAAATAACGAGCTTAATGAAGGTTTCTTTGGCTCTTTCTCGACGAATGGCATAATGCCTCAGAATTTATGTTCGGAATATAGAAGTTGATAAGGAATGAGGATAACAACAGTTGAAAATTTAATTTAGAAAAAAAAAAGACTTACGACCACTCCTCCAGACGAGGTACAATCTTGATGGGTTGACTTTGGATATAATTTTACCATTTTCCCATGCTACTAAAACGAAGATGAATTTTTGCTTCCAAAATTTGTCTTCTTTGAGGAGATCGTCAATGAATTTTAGTTCAGCATCCAATGTAAGGTAGTAAAACGGAAGCACTGGTCCCTTGAACAATTTGGTTAAAGATATAAAATCCTTGATATTGATCGAAATTTTGGACAAACGGGAGGCGATGATTACAGATAAAGCATGAACCATTGATTTGGTGTCACTCGGGTTGGACTCAAATTTAAAAGTTCGAAGTAATCAACTATCATGGGGCGAAGACCCCAGTTAATGATTTCTAGATAGACTACACATTCGTCTTTTTTGCAGTCTAAGTGTGTTTCTCCTTTTGTGGGAAGACGAAGTGTAATGTTGTCTCCCATTCCCCACTGCTTCTTCAAATCATTTGCTTGGCTCTCTTTATTGTATATGTATGAGATATATTTTTAGACCTGCATAGTTCGTATCAAGAGATCTCAAATTCTCACCACTTAATGCCTTTTCCTCCTCGGATATGGTAATAAGAGCTGTCTTTACTCTTGGTTTACGGATTTTTTCTTAAGTAATATGCTCCGATTCTTTCGAAGCTTCTTCCTCTATATCATCCTTATTATTTTACTGAGTAGCATCGAATTAGACTTATTTTGATACATTATCTCTCAGTTGAGGAGGATTATTCGAGAGACTTTGTTGAGATGATGCAAATGTCTCAACAATTTTCCTCAAGGGAGGAGAACTGGTACATGAATTCGACCTAATATCGGCATCATCTCCCATATCTGTTAAAGTTTTTTTTCTAGGTAGCTCGTGTGGGACAAGATTTTGAAAGGTTGGTTGAGGAAGGGGTTGCTTCATATTGTTTCGAAGAAGATTTACCTATTTCACAACTAATTCGACGAGATAATTTAGTAAGAGAAGGTGAGATTCAAGGTGCATTTGGTGTTTGAGTTTTCGAGGATTGGCTATCCTACGTAAAGGGCGAAGCTGAAAAAATAGGAGTTTTAGAAGGATCAAAGTTACCGTAATAAATGGGTTTTGAGGATGTTCCAAGGGGAGTTTGGCTTATTAATCCAGCTGCTCTATATTCTTCTGCCCTTTCACTAATGCATAAATAATCGTAAGCTCTGAATACGTCGTGGTCTGACTTTAGGGATTTAGATTCTTTGGGAATTCTGCCATTAGATTTCTTGGATTTTGGATGCTTTCTCATAAACTGGTTGAAGATTGATCGGAAAAGATAAATTTTATGGTGAAAGTAACCAGTAGTTTGAAGAAGTCGGTGAAGGTAGAAAATAAGTTTAGATTTTTACGTTTTCTCTCTCAAGAATATTGAGTTTGTGAATCAAACAATTGATTACAATGGGATTTATAAGGAAAGAAAGGTCGTATTGCGAAGTGGGAAAGGTGGACCTTGATTGGATAAAACAATTGGTTCTCTGTTGGTTACAATCGAAGTGCGATTTAAAAGGGTGATTCTCTCTTGAATTACTTTGATATACTTGAAAAACTAATGGTATAACATAATGATCAATGCAGTTCAATTTTTAGAAGAGGAAATTATCTTCACTTCTGCTTACGTTCGAAGTTGATTAGTTCTCATTCATTTACAGATATTAGAACTAAGGGGCTACTGATAAGGAAGCGGAACTTTGAGGACCAAAATGTAAATAATAAAAATTTGTATAACAGGTTGTAAAGTTAGAGGAGGAATTTAGGACTATGTATTTTTGTTAGGGACTAACATGTAATAAGTCCTTTTATGTAACCATTTTCAATTTTATTCTAAGTCCTTGATCCTCTATATAAAGGTCAAGACTGATCTAATAAAGGTGTTGGATTTTTCAGTTAGAACATTTGAGTACGCTGATTTTCTCTCTCTAAAGTCAATTTCACTCTCTAGAAACTTTACTTTTCTCATTTACTAAAGAGATTTAGCGATTCAAGTAATAAGACTCACCAAGTATACAGTTCTCCCCTCCGATCCAGACCTCTCTTGAGAGAGGCCATTACCATGTTTTCTTGCAGGTCTGGAAACGCATTCGTGGCATGAAGAAAACACCTGATATAACTCTTAAGGGACTCACCTCCGCCTCTAGGAAAGATCCATAATGGAATCGCGCTCACGTCTGAGTCTTTTGTTGCCAATGAAACGTTTCTTGAACGCCTTCCATAGGCCGGAGAAGTCGTGGATGGACCCTTTGGGAAGGATGCTAAACTAATCCATGGCGTTTCGCTTAAGAGTCATCGAGAGTGCTGGGTATTGCATGACGTCGTCAGGATTAAACACCATCATCATATTACAAAACTGTTCGAGGTGTCTCTCCGGGTCACCTGTACCGTCATAGGCCTCTATCCTGAACGGGTTAAATTTCCTCAGCAACTGGGTTCCAAGCTTTTTCTGCAAAAGACGACTCCTTAAGAAAATAATTTGACATTCAAGGTCTTACCTGATTGTTGTAAACGTTAGCCTTCTCCCTAGCTCTTTTCGAAGCGGCGCAGTGCACTTTCTACCTCAGTTTGTGCTCTTTGGATCGCTTTGTGCTTCCACTCCTACCCTCTCCCTCTTTCTTGTCATCATACTTAGAGAATCGATCTCCTTTATTAATACGACTAGCATCGGGTCCAAATGGGTTATTAGCTCGGATTGCTCATTTAGTTTTAGCAGTTAGAGCGTTGAGCGCATCATTCATCCCTATTAGGGTTCCATGCATTGTCTTTTCCTGAGCGTCTCACTCGAACGCTACTCAGAGTTATTCCTGATCGAGATTCTAGATTTTTTGCTCCAGTTTTTGGAAAGTTGGTACTACCATCGGGTTCTCATCGGGGACCTCTTGCATGACAGGGGTTGCCACCAATCCGGCAGGGTTGATTTCTGGTTCGGCGGCGGTCACTGGCTGTACCACTCATGGGACTGGATCCATTGGTGCAGTTGGGGCTGCAACCATAACCTTTGGGTCGGTAGTCGTGGTGGGGTTTGCTATGTCTTGCATTGCCGGTCGATTCACTCGAGTTCTCTGATCCACCAATGTTTCACTCGTTTCTGGGATTTCTCTCTCAATCCCTGACCTAGTTACTACCAAGGTTTCTTACTTTTTTAGATAAATGCTTTGCAAATTTCCACAGGTGACGCCAAATTTGTTAAGGGAAATAATAAAGTGAACTGCCAAGTAGTAAATTGTATTATCAAAGAAGAGAGAAGTTAAATTGATCAGGGTCATACCCCTCTACTTATACTATCTATGGACATTATCTCTCATTAATTCACTCTTTAACTCCACTAAATGCATGTTTTAACTACATTTACATCATGAAGCCTAACTTAACGGACATTACATTAATAGTTTGAACAATTTTGCTAATGTGGCTCTAAACCGTTATTCTAATTATCGATCCTTATATGAGGTGCTCGATCAGCTTCATGCGTTCGTTTTTCTTTACTTTATTAATATCATGGGTGCCTCTCTAGTCCCTCTCTTCTTCTTTCAGCAATGTTCTTCATGGATTTTATCCATGCAAGAGACCGAGCTATTCTCCAATCGTTTTCCTTATGCTCAGTGCGCTTTCTGTTCAGCACTCTTCTTGTGACTTCGCCCTTCCTTTTCCCTGTTCGGAAAAGTGCATCAAATAACTGGTTCGTCTTTGTCCACATTTCTTATCTCGTAACCAGCTCAGCCTATAACCTGTTCTGCTCGGATTTTTGTTTGGCTATTTATGTTTATTCCCTTCGTGTGGTGATTATCCCCTCATCGGCGGGTGGTTATTCGTCATTAACATCCTCATAATTCTAAAACGACTCAAACTACTAAAATATGGAAACTCACAAACTTCTTATGATCTTGATCTTACCAACGTGTTTGCTTTAACCTACCTAGTGAAATCGTCCATGACTACAATTAAAAAACCACATTCTTTGTGTAGCCATTGGTAAATAATCCTACCAAATTAATCCCCCATCTCTCAAATGAGAATGAAGAAGTATTTCACCTTATTGCTTTATACGAATATAAATCGTTTGGCAAAACATTGACAAGAATCACACTTTACAACAATCTTCTTTGCATTGGCCGGAAGCGTTGGTGAGTAAAATTCTACTAAGAGAAAGCATCGTATAACCCCTCGACACCTACAATGTGTTGCTACAACTCCCTCATGTAAATATCCAAAAACAAACAAAGCTTTTTTTACCATAATATCAAAACATGACCGTGTAGATTTTTTCCTAAACAAGTTTCCATCGAGAGATCGTGTTTTGTAACATATAATCGTAAATCCCCAGCTTATTATTTATTGGACGAAAAATATCATCACTAAAAAAAGTAGATATTTTTACGCCAATCATTTTCATATTCAATTGACTATACCTCTCGATTTTCAACATTTTCCAATGTCGATCGTATTTCCTATATTATTATCAAATGATTATATGATACAGAACCAAATTTAAACAACACATGTGCGTCATTATATTCCATGTGCGGAACTTATTCATATGTAACCTTCTTAAAACTTATTTATTTATGTTTCACTGCCTCTAAATAACTCATCGTATTTTCTTGATTTGGTTAAAAAATTAGTCTTAGAATATCTAACCACCAATTGGGGAGCTCGACAACAAAGAATGAATTTTTTCCACAAATATGCGCTATTCTCATCCCAGCCCACACGACTTTATACTCTGCCTTATTATTGGTACCAAAGATTTTAAATTTAATAGCTTCTTTTATTTTATCCTCTCTGGAACTGTTAACAGAACACCAACATCGTTACCATTTACATTTGAAGCACCATTGGCTTGAACAACCTATTTTTGATCTTTTAGGTCAATTTCTATCAGTCCCTCCTCTTATATATTAACTTTCTCCTTAAGAAACTCATTAATAAACTTCACAACTAACTGTGTTTTCATTGATGTTTTGGGCTCAAATTGTATCTTGTTAGGTGTAGGTTAGAAGTAACTCATTAATAGAGGTATTTCCATTGAACTATATGAGTGTTGGATCTACCATTATATTTATATGAAATGACTGTTGAAACTCTCAAAGCTTGAGCCCTTACTTAATTATAAAACCATCTGTTGATCCTAATGGATGAGACAAACTGTTGAAGACTTGTGACCATTATGTCGAGGGAAATTTGTACTAAGCCGTGGCAGTATGGTCTGAAGCGAGTTGATCTGAATTATTCTGATCTGAAGTGAGTTGGACTGTAATACCACTGTTAGGCCAAAACATAATATTCTATTTGCTAAAAGTTATTTTAGTCGTTGATTAACAAGCTTTAATCTTGATAATTTGATGAAGAATTGAAGTTTATTTAAACATATAAATAGAAGAACATGTTGTTATGCAATGCGACTGTAATTGTAAAATAAAGATTACACGAGTTGTATATTTTTTTAAAAATGAAATAACTCTACTTTTTTTTAGAGATGAGTGAGGTAAAATATAAACGGTAAAGAGAGAGCTTAGTGAATCTTGCCATCTTATATTACAGAAAGTGATTGAGTTCTTTGTGTATGACGAGTCTTGTGTAACCTAACTATGTATAAAAGAATGCCCGCTGCCCATTGATGTAGAAATTCTTCATAATCTAAACCATACTAAATATTGTTTTATGTTGATTTTATTATGTTTTGTTTTATTTGTTGCTCGTCTTGAGCATAGTAATTAGATCGTTCTTCCATACATCGTTTTAATCGTACATCATTTTTTTCATTCGGTTAGACAGTGTACTAGTTCCCAACAAGTGGTGCGGCGAGGGTGGAGGAAAAGTAGAAAGATTAGATTATTCGCGATCTATATGTTGGAAAAGTAAATGTCATATGGAAACTCGAAATCTATGAAATATAGGTTCTGTGAAGCTTGGCCTAGAATATTCGGCAGATCTAATAATTTCAATCTCTGGAAAGTTAAGGTTAAGCTTACCTAGCATCAGAAGGATTGGCAGCTAATATCGATGATAAATCTACATAGGTTGATGTCGTGGTACTGTTTAACACTCATAATGCACTCATATTGAGCTTGGGAGATCAAGTGATGCGAGGTGTATATGCCCAATAAGCTAAACATTCGATGAAGTACTAGATTATGTTCATTCAGATCATTGAGGCCCAACACTGGAACCGACCATAGGTGGCGCGTGGCAATTTATGTCGCTGATTGATGATTATTTCAGAAAAGTATGGGTTTCACTTTTGAAGACCAAAGATGAAGCATTTACTGCCTTTGTGAATGGTAATAATTTTGTAGATAATCAAACCAGAAAAATATTGAAGAAGCTTTGTACTGATAATGGCTTGGAACATGTGAATAATGAATTCAATAAATATTGTGCAAAGTTTGGAATTTTCTAGATACCAAACCATAGGTGGTACTTCCCAGATAGAACGAGCTTCCTAAAAAATGAATTGAACCCTGCTCGAATGGGTCATATGTATTCTTCATACAACTAGAATAAGTAGAATATTATGGTGAGAAGACATAAAAATATTGCATATATCATCAACATGTTCCCATCTACAACGTTTAAGTTTCTTTATCCTCAAGAGGACTGGAGTAGAGGTAAAACTAAAATAGATCATTTGAGAGTGTTTGGAAGTTCTTCCTTCGCACATGTGAAGCAAGTTAAGCTTAGGGAAAGAGGACTTAAATGTTTTTTTATTGGCCATTTGGAAGGAGAAAAATGGTACAAGCTGTGTTTCTTTGAATATTACCGTAAGAAATATTCGATAAGCATGAAAGTGGTTTTCAATAAAAAGGACATGTCATTAAAAAATACAGTTGATGATGGATCTGATCTACAAAGTGAAGCTGGTGATACTTCTGTCACAAAAAAATTTGGGCATGGTTCTGCCTCAGGCCGTACAAATGAAGTTCAACAACTTTATAAGTCCAAATAAAATCGAGGGTCTTTTGTTCCAGGGCCTTCATATGATCAAATGGAAGATAAACATGAGCGTGATAGTTATCAACTAGCAAGAGATAGAGCATGTGGACCAAACAAATAATCGCATACGTACAGTTTTACTGATATAATTGATTATGCTTTATTGATTGAAATGTAGGGAGAGTTTCTTAAACCCAAAACTTATCATGATGCTATCAAGCATAATGATAAAGCTAAGTGGCTCACGACCCTGAGAGAAGAAGTGAGACCTCTAAAAAATATGAATACATGGATTCTTGTAAAGCGACCAAAAGGTCAGAAGCTTGTTGGGAGTAAATGATTATTTAAGAGGAAGCCATGTATTCATAGTGTTAAGTTGCCCAGATACAAGGAGGGCTTTACGTAAAACGAAGGTATTGATTTTAATGAAATATTATCGCGGTTGTAAAAAAAACCTTTATCATGCTTTTGCTTTCAATTTTCGCTAGATTTGATCATGAACTAGATCAAATGGATGATATTATTGCCTTCATGAATAATGAATTGGAAGATAAAATTTACATGTGTCAACCGAAGCGGTTTGAAAAAGGTAATGAGGGTTATGTGTGTTTTTTGAGAAGACCCTTCTATGGGCCGAAACAGTCCTTGAGGTAGTATAATAGAAGATTCGATTTTTTATGAGATCAGTTAAATATGCCCCTAACCGGTACGAAAATTGCGTCTATTTAAATAAAGAAACGAACATGGAGAGACACGTCCTATTTTTGTTGTATGTGGATGGCATACCAATAGCTGGAAGAGATAGAAGGAAGATTGAAGCGGTAAAGACTCAGTTGAAAAAATATTTTAAGATAAAGGATGTGGGAGAGGCTTACATGATACTTGGTGTTGTGGTCAAGAGGAACAAGCCAAAAAGGTATTTATTCTTATCTCAACAAAAATATATATAAACATTCCTAAGAAAGTTCTTCGATGTTGGAGGCAGAAACGATTAAAAGTCCCATGGATTCACAATTCAAACTCAATGCCACTAAAACACCAACCAAATCATCAAATAAGAAGTATATAATGAAGATACCTTATGCCATTATTATTGGTAGCATTATGTATGTTGCTATTTGCACGAGATCTGATCTTTCATACACCATAAGGTTTTTGAGAAGATTTATATCAGATCTTCGGAAGCCACATTTTCATGCACTCAAGTGGCTCATAAAATACTTGAAAGGCTTGGCTGCTATATGGATTTATTATAATCAGAATGATACGAGTGATATAATGATGAGAGGTTATATGGACTCTGATTATTCAAGCGGTCTCGACACAATGATGTTCACTTTGAGTAATCTATTTATTATGCTTGGAGGAGTGGTTAACTGGAGATCTTGTAAAATGAACTCATTGGTGTGGAACAAGATGTGATTATGTTCAGCGATAAAACCAGTGCTATTCATTTGTTGAGAAATCCAAAGTTCTATGAGTGAACTAAACATGTAGACATTAAGATACACTTAATCCAAGACACAGTGGAATATGAGCAAGTGAATGTGGCTAAGATTTCAAGCGAGGAAAACCATTTGGATGCTCTTACCAATGTATTTCTGAAATCGAAGCTCATGGACTGCATTAGACTAATGCAAGTCTGGGATACACGGGAGTTGGTATGTAAAATGTAAAATATTGGGTACAACAGATACTGGAGTTACTATAAGCCAAGATGGAGAATTGTTAGATATGGGCGATAAGTAACTCGTCAATAGAGGAATTTCCGTATGACTACAGGAGTGTTGAATCTTCTCCTATATGTATAAGAAATAACTATAAAAAATCTCTGAAGCTTGAGCTGTAACTTAGTTGCAGACACGTTTGTTGATCCTAAGAGTTGAGACAATCTGTTAAAGATTGGTGACCTTTGTTTCGAAGAAAAGATATGCTAAGCCGACACAGGGTGGTCTGAAGCGAGTTGATCTGAAGCGTTCTGATGAAAAATGAGCTGGACTGTAGCATGACTGTTGTGACGAAAGTTTGTTAGGAGTTATTTTATATTTTGATTAATGGGATTTAATCTAGAGAGTTTGATGAATAAAACCTATAAATAGAAGAAGATATTGTTATGCAATGCACGATGTGATGCAACTGTAATAGTAGAGAGACTAGTGTGGATGACCCTTAGTTCTAGAGAGAGATGAAGAGGGAAGTTGTTTTTAGATAGAGAAAGTTAAGTAAAAGAAGATAGTTCACAAAATGAAAGTCTCATCCGTATTAATTTCAGCCTTGACCTTTATATATAAGAGAACAGACATAGAATAACTGAAGTTGTTAAAAAAATGGGTTAATTTCACTTTAACCCCCTATATTTACAACTCGAATTAAATTTATCATATATATTTACAATTGTTCGTACAAGACTTTAATTATTACATTTTAGTCCTTAATAATTTATATCCTTATTAGCAGCCCCCTAGTTGTTATGAAAGTCAATGAATGAGAACTAGTTGTCTTCGTAAATCTTCATCAGTTAGAAAAAGATTCGTTTGGCCAAAATCCAATCTACTTTCATTTAGTCAATACCATTTTTCTTGACAACGCTGACTGCCCTCGAAACAAAACAACTCTCAATTGTACTTCAAATATATACATATGTCCTCGAATAATTATTTAGATATATTTTCTTTGAAATGGATTCAACCTTTTGTCAACTCTTCACATATTTTCATATGAGAACACTTCACCTTCTTCTACCCAAAATATTGCATCGAATCCTTCGACCTCTTCTCCTCCCCCGAGGGAAGTTGTTGAGACAATCATAGAGTCTCAACAAAATTTCTCAAATAAAGAGCAAAAGGAACTAACCTCAAATCCCAACCCACCTCAACTTGTAGATGAGGATTCCGAGGAACAAGATGACTTTGAAGCCATCCAATCAAATTCCAAGCCGACACTAAAGATGACGCTTCGAAAGATACTGAAGCTGATATAAAGGATGATGATTCGAAAGATAATGATAGTAAAAATTTTGAACGTGCTACAAAAACAAAAAACACCGAGGAAAAGAGAAGGGAAAAATAAAGCTCCTATTGAACTCCCCGAAGAGCTTGCTGCTTCAGTAGGTGTAAACTTGAAGCCACTCAATCCAGAATATATATTGGCACTAAAACAATATGCCATACATCTACTGCCCAGAGTCCCAAACTGCCTCCTTGAAAAAATCAGTGGGGAATGCCCAATAACATTGTACTTCGTTTTCCGAAGGAGGGAGAAACTCCACTTGACTGTGGAAATGATGAGTTGGTAGTATATCCTGAAATTATCAACTCGAGTCCTAAGTTTTCCTTACATCCAATTATAGTGTAGTACTTTGAGCTCCTAGACATTTTTCCTACACAAGCCACACCCAACCAATGGTTTACCCTCCTATCACTAATCATGTCCTCCAGACTTTCCTAATTTTCTCTTTTTATTCGAGACTTCCCTAAATTTCTCTTTTTATACAAGACTTCATCGCCTTGATTAAACTTTTGAAGGTACTTGTTTTGCCTTTCTATTATCTCACTATTGATGATGACCTCAAGACGATCGATAACTTGCTCGAGGATGACAAATTTTAGAAATAAAAATTTATCTTCATTTCTAGGGCATGGGAGGACGGAAAGAAACTATCCGAGGAGAACCCATCACGACTTAACCTCATCTGGAGGAGTAACAATAAGCTTTTTGCTCTTCAATTTTTTGCTATTATTTTAAGTATCCTACTTTTATTTTTTGTTTATTTTTTAACTGTATCTAGAAATTCCGAGGCAATATAAAATTCGTCAAAAGGATGCTAAGGACATTTTTGCCAAGTTGCCAACTTGGGAAGAAAAAGAGTGGGCCAATGGCTTTCACTCAACTTTTCTGCCTATTAACTTTATCAACAACCTCTTGTGGCGAATTACGCTGGGTGCTGAATTCTTTGGAAATCAGAAGGAGCCCCCAAATCCAATCTTGGCTGTGAAAAGATTAGTGACACCTGCCGGTAAGGTCCATTTTCCAATTCAAAACAGGTCAGATAGTCACCTTCCCTCGAAGAAGAAAGGGAAAAAGAAGAAAAAAAGCAGCTAACACATTTGGTTCTAGCCCCTCAGAGAACCCAATGTCGCAGTCAAAGGAAAATAGGAAGGCAACAGAAAAAATCCTTCCGACTATTGAAGAGGGAGAGGAGGTTGAGCCTACACAAAAAAGATAGAAAACTGATGCTTCGAAGAAAAAGAAGAGCACATCCAAGACACCACCACAAAGAAGGGAAAAAAAGAAAACTGTATAGATCATTCAAGAAGTGCTACCTTCTAAGGCTGATGAAGTCATTATGGTGGAAGATCAACGAAGAAAAGGTGCAACACACAATGATCAAAGAGACAATCAGCAAGGAGAAACTGCAGTAGACAATGAGCGAGGAGACGATCACTTTGATCCTGATAATTTCATCAATATAGATTAGTCTCAAGAACTTGACATAGATATGGATCCATACATCCAAGAGATTTAAAACCAACTACAACTCTTTGGTCAAAGAACTGGCCTGTTCTTCTTGAACTAGCTTGGTCAGAAATATCTTTGCCTTCCTCAGCCTCCGCTCTTATGCGTTAAATTAGTCCAAGATTCACACTTACTAAAGAGTCATCCGAAGAGGCCGCACTTGCGCTGCAACCGTTTACCGGCCTTAGAACTGCAATACAAAAGTTGTTTAAAGAGATATAATCTGCCTTAAGCCACTTAGAAACTATAGCGAAGGATATGGTTCGTCATAAGAAAATTGCTGCACCTTGGAAGAAAATGAGAGAAATCTTCGGTAATACCATGGAGGACCCATTTCATGGATTCCATGCTGCAAGATCGGAATTCCTAGGAGGTATAATTCATCTAAAAAATCACATGAGAACTGCACACAAGAATGAGATAGAAAAGCTCAATATTTCCCACAAAATGAGATATAATAGCTCAAATCCAAACATGCTCGAGAGTTATCCAAGGAGAAAGAAATATACTCCACTCTTCAAAAATCTTTAAACAAGAGCAAGATTTAAAAGAAGAAGATTGTTGTGGAGGCTGCTAAAAATAAATGTGGAAATGATATGTTGGCTGCCATTAAAAAAGCCGCGGAGATAAAGACTATTAATCTACTTCCTGAAATTCATGATACATTCCCAAAGGCTAACCTGTCAAACTTATGGGAATTGATTCCCATTGAGAATCGCCTTAGAAGCTTTTGATCCTATGCCTAGTGATTCATCTGAAGAACCGGTGTAAGAGGAAAGTATTTCTGAACAAGGGGAGTCGTTTGAAGAAGACTCTGTGGACTAATGATATTTATTTTTCCCTTTTTGTTTTTGTCTATCGTCTAATTTTTGTAAGATGAGTTGCCTTTAATGAATACTTCTTTACTTAGCGATCAAAAACCTATTTTGTTATCATCGCATTAACTTTAATGCAAAAATACTTTGTTTCTCTTATATTCCCATTTCTTTTAAACTTATACTTTTAAAAAAACAAATCATGTTCACCTCGAAATGTAACATTTATCATAATTAAACTTATAACTTTTCAATTGAAAATACTAGAACCTCAAAATTTATTGGTGTGTTTAAAGAATGTTAACACCTTAAAAACAAATAATATATTTATAAAACGTGGCACTTTGAATAATATAGTGTGTTTAGAGATCGTAGCAGTTCGAAAATTATAGTGCATTTAGAGAACGTAGCAATTCGAAACTTATAATGTATTTAGCGAACGTGGCACTTCGAAAATTATAGAGAGTTTAGAGAACATAGCACTTTGAATATGGTTGTTTCTTCAAAAAATGTTTATAACAGTTCGAAATATATACTCTTCATCAACTTCAAACATGACCAGTCTTTGACTAGTTACCCAAATATTTCACCATTGGCCAAAAAAGAATTTTATTTATAACTTCAGATATTTACATGACACCTCATGAAAACCTCCTTGGGCCAACAAGGTAGGAAAAAGTGTGTAGATTCTTTAAAAAAGTTTTCAAAAAAGACAAAATTATTCCCTATACAAGTTCAGATGTTGTATATTCTAAAGATGTCGAAGAATCCTCCCTTATACATCACAAATGCGATAAGAACCTGGTTTTATTCATTCCATAATTATATAAGATTCTTCCCAACTCGATGCCATCTTTCTGAGGCGCCTATCCTTTGTATGGAAATTTTTTTCGTTAAAAACTTTATCACCAACTTTAAAATCCCTCATTTTTACCTTCAAATTATACCATCAATGTTTAATAATAAATCGTATTCAAATGTGCTTTAACTCTTTTTTCCTCAATCAGGTTCAAATCTGCTCTTTTTGCTTTGTCATTCAAGTCCTCAGAATAATGAAGTATTCTATAATAAGATAATGTCGATTCTGGGGGACTAATAACATCTATATCATACACCAAGGAAAAAGGAGTTTCTTTAGTGTTCTCTCTGTGAGTTGTTCGATAAGCCCATAACACCTTTTGCAAATAGTTAGGCCATTTTCGTGCAACCCCTATCAAATTATTCTTGAGTCCTTATAAAATAGATTATTTGTCCCTTCACCTTACCCTTTTCTTGGGGATTAAAAAGTGTAGAATACCCTTCAAAGCATAAAAAGAAGCTATTTCTCTATTGTTAAATTGAGGACCATTATATGTGGTGATTTTTCCAGAAACCCCAAAGCGACACCTAATATAGTTCACAATGAACTTAATAACATCCTTGGCTTTTGTTCCAGATAATTGTTTAGCCTTTGCCCCACTCCGAAATTTTTTCCACTGCCACAATAATCATTTGGCGTCCTCTGGAACCATATGTAATGGTCCTACCAAATCTATTCCACATCTATCAAACAGGATGGCTTTGGTAATTGACATGAGTGGAACTGCAAGTTTATGAATAGAATTGGCAAATCACTAACAAGTATCGTAGCCTCAAACCAAACTTTTAGCATCGTTCATAATCGACGGCCAATAATAGCTTGTCGACAAAACTCGACGGGAAATGCCTTGAACCCACAATATGTTGAACCCTCACTATCATGTAACTCTGACAAAATTTATTGAGACTCTTGTTTATTTAAACAACACCACAAAGGCCTACTCAAAGATTTCTTGTATAACACCGCATCCAATACAACATTGTCGTGAGCTTTATACTTCAATTTTTAGCCATTTGTACATCTTGAGGCGGTGTTCATCTTAACAAGAAATTCAGGATATCAGTTCTCCCGTCACTTTAAATTACATCTGGTGTGGCAAAATATTCTTCTACATGTTTACACTGCTTTGACCGAGTTAGAATCGAAGGACTCTCTTGTAACAAAATCCAAGGATATTCTTCTGAGTAAGCAACGATTTCCAAAGAATCAACAACAGTATTGTCTCATTAGCTGATATGTTCTACACTAACATGGTCAAACAAAATAGTCAAATTTTGAATCGTTCGAAGATACAAAATTAAGTGATACTTTTTAACTTCGAAAACACCGGTCACCTAAATCGCTACTAATTAGGAATTTGTCTCCAAAGGAACTGAAGTCGCCCCACAAATCCTCGCAAAACTTAAACCAGCCAATGCAGCTTCATATTCGCTTCATTATTTGATGCCTGAAAACCGAATTTAATGGCTTGAAACAATGCCTCCCCAAATGGAGAAATCAGTTGAACTCCTGCACTGGATCCTAGAATACTAGAACCTCCATCAGTTTGAACGACCCACATTGAACTTTTTGGAAATACATCCTTATCTATCTCTTTATATGATCTACTTGAGTGGAACTCAAAAATAAAATCAGCTTAGGCTTGGGCCCAAATAGTCGTTCGAGGAGCCAAAATGATATCGAAATCTCACAGCTCCACTGACCATTTGGTCATCCTCCCAGAAATACCGAGCCCTGTAAAACATTTTTCAGTGGGAACGAAGTTCAAACCACAATAGTGTGAGCTTGAAAATAGGGGCTTATCTACCTAGCAGCCACCACTAAAGTCAGGGCCAACATTTCAAGATTTAAATATTTTTTTTCTGCTACCAACAAACTCTTACTGACATAGTAGATTGGCTTCAAAATTCCTGAAATTTTCACTTATCAACACAACACTAACGAAAAATTTGACACTGTAATGCATAATAAGAGTTGCTCTCCAATTTGAGGCTTAGACAATATCTTTGTCGATGACAATAGCTCTTTAATGCTTGAAAATGCTGCTTCACATTTCGAGGTCCATTCAAACTCCTTTGGCCTTCGTAATACTTGGAAAAAAGGAAACATTTGTTAGAAAACCTGGAAATTCATCTATTAAGAGCATCTAACCTTCATGTCAAGATCTGTACTTCTTTGATAGTTCGAGGTGATGTCATTGATACCAAAACATTTTGTTTATCGGGATTAACTTCTATCCCATTTTCACTAATAACATTCCCCAAGAATTTTCCTGATCGGACTCCAAAGGTACACTTTTCATGATTTAGCTTCAATCTAAGACCTCTTAAATTCAAAAAAGTCTCCTCTAAATCCTCAAAGTGTGCATTATTTACTAAAATCTTGACCAACATGTCATCAATATACACCTCAATATTTCTTCCAATCTAAGAAGCAAAGGCTATTTTAACTAACCTTTGATATGTTGCTCCAACATTCTTCAATCCAAAAGGCATAACCCTATAACAATGCAAGCCTTGGTTAGTAATGAATATGGTACTCTCTTGATCCTATGGATCCATCTGAATATGGTTATACCCTGCAAAAGCATCCATAAAAGATAAAATTTTATTTCCAGAAGTGGAATGAATCAGCTGGTCTATTCGAGGAACAAAACATAGATCTTTAGGGCAAGCTCGATTCAAATCTGTGAAGTCAACACACATTCTGCATTTCTCATTCTTCGTTTTAACCACCACCAGATTTGCTGTCCATAAAGGATATTATGCCTCCCTTATATGTTCCACCCTTTACAGATGAAAGCATGTTATTTTTTAATAACATGTATGATATGTGACATATCACCTCATTTGGGACCCCTATAACATATTTTGTTATCCAAGAGAAAACATCCAAATTATGAAACAAAAATTGTAATAACTGTTGACGTAAAGCTGGGGTCAGTAAAGTTCCTATTCAAAGTACCTTCCCATCAAGGAAAACATAATCTTCTATGCTTTCACTTATTGGTAAAGAACCCGAGGTTTCCCTCGGATCATTAACCCCCTCTTTTGTTTCCGAGGTCAACACCCCTGACATCTATTCAATCATTTTATTACTACTACTCGAACCTCGGATTCAAAGAGCTGTGGCATAACATTCTCTAGCTACATTTTGATCAATTCGGACAACCCCAACGCAATCTTCGATGACATACTTCAAACATTGGTGGATTGTGGATACAACTGCATACATCCTCGAAAGCCAATATCTCCTAAAAATGGCATTATAGTTGGTCGGACAATCCACCACCATGAATAAAACTGGAACTTTCTTTATAAAAGGTCCCTTTTCCAAACAGAACTCACCCTTGAATTTTCCAATCACCTGGGCTATCACACCATTGAATCCAATTATAGTACAATCTGATTGAGAAATTTGAAAAGGATTACGCATCCTATCATATGTTGACTTGAAAATGACATTCACAGAGCTTCCTATATCTATCAGAACGCGTCGGATTTCAATACCAGCTACTTCCGCCCCAATAACTACTGCATTTTCATGAGGACCTGCAGTGCCTCTCAAATCATCCTGAAAGAAAATAATAAACGGAACATAATTCTTACCATACAAATGAGTAGACATCCCTAATTCTATTTGAGTAGCTAAACTCACCACATGCATCTTCTAGAGCTGTCAGTGTTGCCAGTCATAGTATCTCCTCCGAAGATTACCAATGACTCAAAGTATTTACATAAACTTCGAACTCGTATTTTTTCACTAGCTCATCCACTGTTATCAGAATATATCAATCTAGATTTGTATCCAAATATTCCGACGCAACATCCAAATCATCAATTTTAGAATCCATAATCATTAGATATTCTAGTCTGTGTATTTGGATTCGTTACCTATGAAGTCAACGCAACAAGAGCCTTTGATCAACTGTTTTGCCCTTTAACATAGGCAAACAACTTGCCATTTTTCATTAAAGTTTACACCTTATTCTTCAAAGCTATTAAGTCCGCAGTATCATGTCCTATGCCATTATGATATTTACAGAAATCTGTTATTACGCTATTCCATTGGTCTATTCATTAGAGCTATCTTTTTAAAACTCACATATCCTTTTGCCTTTTCATAAATCAGCATCGTACTATGGCCTTATGCAATGATTTGGCCTCGGTCTTTGAAATTGATACCTTGTACCTTAAGTTGGGTACCATCCAGTTTGATGAGGAAAATTATTGTTATTCCTCGGATGCGATGGTTGGGCTGAGTTCGAAGAGTGTCCCTGACTATTTGACACTTTCCCTGAACCCTTTTGACTGGATCCAACCACTCCTCTAATTTTAGTTGACTCTTCTACTTTAATTTGATCATCCACTTGAGCCATCAACACTCCAAAAATCAACGCTCTTTGTTTTGTTGTTTCATTTGCTAAATCTCTTCGTAACAAATATTGTCGAAATGCAGCCATAGCTTCCAACTCTTCACAATTATCTAAACCATAAAATGTTTAGTATAGTCCTTCAGATTTTCTCCCACAGCTTGCTTGCATTGTATTATTGTATTTCCATTTTCCCGCATCTCTTTACTTCCCAAAAATTATCGTCGGAAGGCTGTATAAAAATCTTTGAAAGTGGAAATGGATCCCTTTCGAATCTTGTTGTAGAATTTTAAAGTTGTACCCTTGAATTTTTGAGAGAAAGCTCTGCATACCAGCCTATCATCGTCTTCAAAATTAATCATGTAGTTCTTAAACTGTTCGATATAGTTATCAACATCTTGCAGCTCATCGATCTTTTGACCTTAGAGATATTGAACCGCTACAGAAGAGTGATGGACATTACCTCAGTTTTCAAGGGAGAGTTTCTTTAACCAACTCCTTGTACATACAGATTATCATTTTGTGTTCCTATGATAACATACATGTTCCGATCATCCATCCATGTATACTGATTCGATGTATTCCCTCACACCATTCTGCCTCCCTCAAATACTTATGTATATTGTCTTTATTTGCTTTGTATTCTTTTCGTGACTTTCGAGGCCGAACTTTTTCTTCTTTCGAAGACCCCTAATCCCTCTTATACTTTGATTCTGAATTGTTCAACTCATCGTCACTGGACGTAATATATATTTTCTTACGTGTTTTCTCTTTCCGTGAAGTATGACGCTCTTTATTAGATTCAAAATGTGTTTTCCTCTGCTAACTTTGAACTTGGCGAGTTGTACAAGATCGATCAGATTGGTTGTCCACATAATTCTTCTCATTTATTTCTCTTACCTCAAATTTCAGCCTAACTGATTGAATATCTTGCTCTTTTTGATCATACTTCATTTATAGTCGTGATCTTATCCAGTAACTGGTTCATCTCCATTTCAATTCCTGAGTGAGTCTAACAAACTGGAACAAACTCGTATTCTTTACCTTCTCTTCCTTGTAAATCAGATTTTAACATCTCAACTGTCTTTCGAACCATAGGCTAGTTTTCATTCCTTGTTTCCATTATCGATCCAAAACAACTTCAAAGAATCGATCAAGAACAATCAACATGAAACAATAAATTCAATTGTTTCTGGGTTTTTTTATATCAAGAAGTCAAGGTACAAATTAATGAACTTCCAATGTGGTCGCCAATTTCGTGTGGATGGAATCTGGCTCTAGAGAGAGATGAAGAGGAAAGTTGATTTTGAAGAGATAAAGTTAAGTAAAAAAGATAGTTCATAAAATGAAAGTTTCATCCGTATTAATTTCAGCATTGGCCTTTATATATAGGCGAACAAACTTTGAATAACTTAAGTAGTTACAAAAATGGGTTAATTGCACTTTAACTGCATATCCTTACAACTAGATTGAAATTTATCCTATATCTTCACAATTTTTCGTAGAAGATTTTAATTATTACATTTTAGTCCTCAATAATTTATATCCTTATCATAGACGATTACCATAGCTGTATATTTCCTAAAAAAGTGAAATAGCTCTAGGTATTTGAGAGATAAGTATGGTTAGATATTAACACCGAAGAGAGAAATCTGTGAATCATGTTTTGTTACAAAGAATTATTGTGTTTTTTGTGTTTGAAAAGTCTTTGTATAACTTACTTATTTATAAAATAGTTTGTATTTCCCGTGATGTAGGATCTCTTAACAATGCGAACCACGTTAAATACTATCTTGTGTGCTTGGTTATATTACGTTTTATTTTATTTGTTTCTCGTCTCAAACTTGGTAAATATATCATTCTTATATAGGTTTGTTTAATCACATATCTATTATTTCCTTTTGGTTGAATGGTGTACTGGTTCCTCCTAACATATCTCATATTTACCTAACTAAATTGACCATATTGTTAACCTTCCATAAATAAATATTTTTCAAAGTACATTCTTCAAAGGATAAAACGTTCGCACAATGATTATGTGAGATCAAAATAATATCGCATTTTCTTTTGAGATAGAAAGAAACTAATAGCCATTTCTCAAAGTGAGGTGAAATAATCTTTCAACTCATTAAATTCCACATACATTCATCATCCCAAGCAAATGTTTTAGCTTTTTTCAAAACGCAAAAAAAATGAATGATCTTTATCCAATAATCTGGAGATAAATCTTGACAATGCTTATAGTTAACCTGTTAATTTTTGAACTTCTTTGACTAAAATTTCTAATCAAGCTTTTAACTAAGTTGAGACGACGACTTCAATACCTTTTTTTTCTTATCACGAAACTAGGAAAAAATTCTCGACTTAACCCTAAACGAAAACTCTAAAGGATTTAATTAAAGATTATATATTTATTAGATTTTAAAAAGTTTAGATTACTTCAACGTAATATTTTTCTTTATTCATTTCGATTATCATGTCATCTATATATGCCTTCATATTTTTACGCAATTACTTGAAAAAAACATGATTCAAGAGTGTCTGATACATTGCTCGACCATTATTCAAATCAAATGACATTACTTTGTAACATTATAACAATTTTCTATTTTAAAATTTGTAGTTTCTTCTTCATTTAGATGTTTATTGATTTTATTATATCATGAATAAGCATCCATGAAACACAAATACTCGTGCCCTGTCGTGGCATCCACAAGCTGATCATTTATTGGTAACGAGAAAACATATTTTGGGAAAGCACGGTTGAGGTCAGTAAGATCAGCACAGTTAACCAACACCAGAATTTATCAACCAAGTCAGATACTTTTACTATGGAATACGTCCTCCATTTACCAGCCTACCAACCTTATTTATTAACAACCTCAAATTTCTCTGCTAAAAGTGACATTCTCTTTTGACGAAATGGCCTCAATATCCTATTAATGGCCAACTTATGAAAAATAATTGATCTACTGACACTGGTTACGTCGAAATATTCCAAGGAAAATATCTACATTTTCTTATTTAAAACTTTCCTCAAGTTTTTCTCCAATGTTAACTAACTTCTGGTCGGTCAACACACAATATTCTACTTCATCCACAAGTCCTATTTTACTCAGCTCCTCTTGTGAATTATTTATCTTACTTTCTTTTAAACTAATTAGGGGTTTCAATAACCTCATCCATTGGCACAACCCGTAATGACTCATGTGGTTGCTATGAGATGAAAGTTTCAGGAGCCAATAAAAGAGACTAGCAATATCTAATTTTCCTCTGACTCAATCGAATCACTATAATCTTGCCCCTCACAATATACTTGATGTATTAAATATAAGATGATACATAATGACTCCATTATGTCTAACCTAGGTTGCTCCAGGAACGCATTAAAAGAACTCGGAGCATCAACGATCATGAACAATATAGTAACTACCTTCTCTGTTTTTATTTTTCTGAAAATTACCACTAAGTCACCTTCTCAAGCACAGTTAGCCAATCGATCAGTGAAGCTTATGAGATTTATATCATTATTTTATAATAGTATAATACTTATCATGTGGTCATAAACTCTTTTATAGACCATCACCCTTCTCACAATTAATCCTAACAATCTTTATAGTTACCAACAACGCATCCTCGTGAAGAGTCACTTGATTAAATTATCATCAATGAAATAAAATATTATAGCATAATCTCTATAAAAATTCAGATACGACTCATTAATGAGACGATCTTCGAAGTCTTTCGTATATCTCTTTCTCGACGAATACGTTCACAATTCTGGTTGCTTGTCATTTTTTTGTCACTTTGGACTATCTCCCTTAACTCTCTCATATTATTTTTTTATTCTCTCCCTCTCACAAACTGTACTAGTTCAAAATTATCAATCAATATTTATATTTCATCTTTCAACGAAAAACAGTCCCCCGTCGAATGTCCATTATCATGATGCGCAATAATACCTTTTTCTCTCATAATCTGACGCAAGTATCCCTCTTGCAGCCCGATATTTCAAAGTAGATCTTGTTTTATCGTATAGAACAAAAATGGGCGCATTCAACTAGGTGAATTTTCGGTTTGTATTTTCATAATACGAAAAACGAGATAAATTCACTAGTTCTTTAGAAACTTGAAAAAACGGCTTAGCCTAATTCATTTATTTTCCAACATATGTGATATTTTATCTAATTCCTTTACTTGTACCACTCCTCCTCGTTTTGTGTATTCCACTTTAATATTAATATCTATCATCACTAATAGATCTCTCATGTAGTCTACTAGGAATCTCACCAAATCTTCCAACAAATTACTTTCACACGGTAATTATCTTTTTAACGCCGCTAAAGGTATATCTTCCTTGCAACCCTCTAAAATATTCCTCTATTAAATAAATCGTTGGACATAGTATCTGAGAAATTCATCAGGTTTCTTAAACATAGTTATGATATGATTCCCTTCTCGCTTCAAAGCTTTGTGACCAATAAACTGATTTTGAAATAAATTTCATAAATCATCAAAGCTGAAAACATAACCCAACATTAGGTTGTTGAACCAATCTAATGCACTTCTTTTGAAATTAATAAAAAAAGCCTCACAGAGCAGAGTGTCGTTCGAGTTGAAATTTAACATGATATTACCAAAATGTTCAAAGTGAATCATAACATCATATTTTCCATCCTATATGGGTCGAGCTTTTTTGGTAACTTCTATTCCAAAACTATTTTAGTTAATGAAGATTTTTCTACCATATAAAATGCTACATTTAGTCTTTTGACCTCATTCTCACCCCAGTCAATCAGTTTTCATTTTCCTTTATCATCCATTGCTTTTGACGACACTTTATTAATTGACTGCGCTATTTTTATCGTCCTCTCGCTCCTTTAACACCACTTTATTATCACGAACTAAACAAATGTACTTACATTCTTATTTACATTTATATTTACTCATTAATATTTTTTCAGTTATCAACTGCAGCATTCTAGTCATCATTTTGAATCGTTTTTTATTTTCCCCATCTCACTAGTTTCCTACCAGATTGATTATATACTGCTCAGATGATAACTTATTTATTTGTAATTTTATAGCGTAAAATAGAGAACTTGACTAACTACCTTCAGTTATCGTCGGTAAATGTTGAGTAGGCCTCACATAAGACCAACCTTTTATTAAGAACCTCCTTATATAATATTAGTTTCCTAAGCTAAAAACCTTATTCTAGATGTTATTAGTAAAATAAGTGAAACTTCCTACATATTGTTGTTCCCGAAACTTGACGAAGCAACATTTTCTAAAATTATTTTTGAAGATCCACGAACAAGACAGCTACGTGATCCTCTACTGAATCATGACATAGTCATTACCATTTCGTTATCACATGCTCTCTCTGAAGGAATTTTTGACATACGACACCAAATATGATAAAGGAAAAAACTTCATCGAATATGGCAAGTGGAATTTGACTAGTGAAATCAATAATATTTAGAGAGAAATTTAATATATGAATATGAAATCAATTAATCAACCATATTTCGTAATAATCACATCATTTATTTATAATAATTTTATATCCTAATTATTCGAGATGGATGAAAATTGTATCTTATGACACGTATCAGAAATCTACTTCAATAATTACAATTTTACCTTCTAATTATAATAGGTGATATGCTAAAATAAAATGTATTTCCTGAATCTCATACCATCTTCACCAATCATTTATTTCACTCTAAGTAATTCTATCATCTGATTATCCTTGAAGTTGCCCATTTTCCCTTATTGTTTTTTAGTTTTTATCTTCAAACGCCTTCTATTTTCAAATTCATCTTTTAGTCATACTCAAAGTGTCGACTAAAATATATAAGTCTTTAACTGCCACTTTCCTTTTATTATTTTATCGATGCTTCGGGCTTCCTTGTGTCTGGTACTTTGAACTTTATTTCAATATCGAGTCTTTAACTAACACTTTTCCTTAAACGGAAACTCTACCTTTAAGCTTTTGTTCAATCAATACTTTTACCGTAAGGAATCCTTGCCTTTACTTGATAAGGATAATGACGTCCTAACGACATATAGCCTTATCATATTCAACAAGTTGCAAGTTTTATCTTAGGAAAAATGACTTCCTAGCACAAGGTTTATTGGATGGTAGTACAATTCAGACGCTTAATGTTTTCTAAAATATGTATGTTAGGTAAGACAAAAAGGGTAAAATTTGTTCCTAATGACTATAGAAATAATAATTTGACTGAGTATGTTCATTCAAATCTTTAAGATCTGGCACGGGAACCTACAATATATGGTCTAAGGTATTTTTGTCTCTAATTTATGAATATTACATAAAAGTATAGTTTGTACTTTTAAAGACCAAGGATGAGTCATTTGATGTTTTAATAAACTAGAAGACTTCGATAAAGAATCATAACGGAAAGATAATGAAGAAACTCTGGACTAAAAATGGTTGAAACATTTGAATAAGGAATGCACTAGGTATTGTTTTAAAATTTGGCGTTGATAGAAACTGAACCGCGAGGGAAACTACCCAATAAAATGGGCTTCCTAAAATAATGAAACAAACCTTACTCCAAAAAGGTTAGATGTATACTTCAAACAACTGGAATGAGTCGAAGATTATAGGGAGAAGTCGTGACTACAACTACGTATACCATCGATAGGAGACCATGTACGACACTGAAGTTTATTTGTACTTAAGAGTTTTGGACTAGAAATAAAACTCATGTGGAACATTTGAGAATATTCGAATATGTTACCTACACATATGTGAAGCAAGACAAACTTTGGCTAAGAGAAAAATAGTTGTTCATCGGCTATTCAGAAAGAGTAATATGGTATAGGTTGTTTTGCCTTAAACTTGGATGTCAAAAGCTTATGATAAGTACAGACATGATTCCCGATCAGGAGGATATGCCTTTGAAGAATACGATGGAGACCAAACCAGTATTGCCGATAAAGTATATGAATTTTGTGATAATCTGATCAATAGAGTGAAATGGAAGATGTTTCTACAGAAGATGAGGTTAGACGTGGTCCTGTTTTGTCTAGTACATTGGAAGTTCACCCGCTGGATGAATTTGGAGATGGTTGAGGGTCTGGTGTTCCAAAGACTTTTGATGATCAGACTAGAGAACAACATGGATTTGACAGTTATCAATTGGGAAGAGATAAAGCACAAAGACCAAGAAAACCTCAACAAAGGTATGGTTATGCTGATTTTTTGGTTATTCTTTATCGGTTCAATTACAAAATATATTCTTGAACCAACAAGCTATCACAATATTATAAAGAGTAGCAATAAACATAAGTTGTTGAAGGCCATGAAAGAAGAACTGAGATCTCTAAAAATGATGGGCATCTGGATTCTTGTAAAGTAGTCGAAGGAGCATAAGCTTGTTGGGAGTAAATGAATATTCAAGGGGAAGCAGTATATTAGATGTGTCATCCAAAATGGTTTGAAAAAGAGAATTAAGGAGATGTGTGTTTATTGAAAAGACCTCTATATGGGCTGAAACAATCACCAAGACACTGAAGTAAAATATTTGATTCTGTTATGAAGTCCATCAAGTATGTCCTAAACTTTTGTGATAACTGTATTTATTGTAATGAGGAAACGTACATAGATAGATAGATCATGTTATTATTATATGTGGATGATATCCTAATATTTGGAGAGGATATGAATCGAATTGCAACAACAAAAACTCAACTAAAATGAGAGTTTAAAATGAAGGATATGAGATAAGTTACGAAGATACTTTGTATTGAGATCATTAGAAACATGTCGACGAGGCTTTTATTCTTATCTCGACAAGAATATATACATAAGGTCCTTAGGAAGTTCAAAATGTCAAAGTTCAAAATGTCAAAATCCAAAGTGGTTGTAACTCTAATTGGTGCACATTTCAAACTTAGTGTCACTTAAACACCAACAAAAGGAAATGATAACAACTATATGCAAGAGATACCTTATGACATTGTTATTGGTAATGTTATGATGTAGTGATTTGCACAAGATGAGTACATCCATGTAAAATCTGGGGAAACCGTATTGGCATGCACTAAAGTGGGTTGTGAGGTACTTGAAAGGTTTAGTGAAGTTGGGTTGTGCTTTCGAAGGATATGGGTGCTATAATGTTGAGAGGGTATGTTGAATTTGATTATACATGCCGCCCTGACACAAGCAAGCCTACTTTATGTTACCTGTTTACTGTGCTTCAAGGAGTGGTCAGTTGTACGTCTTGTATACAAAAGTTCGTTTCCTTATCATCTACATAATCTGAACATGTGGCTGCTACGGATTACATGAAATAAGCTATCTGGTTGAAGATATTTTGGAGTGGGGATCACAAGTATATAGCAATATGTGATTTTATTATGTTATAATATTAGTGTTCTTCATTTAATAAATAATCTGAAATTTCATGAAAGAACTAAGCATGTAGGTATCAAGTTAAAATTCATCAGATACATGGTGGAAAGAGAGTAAGTGAAGGTGGCAAATATTGCATAAAAAACCTTCAGATACTCTTATCAAGGTATTAGAGCTTTCAAAGTTCACAAAATACATGAGACTTATGCAAGTCTGGGATACAAATGAACTTGTCTTTAAATAGTAGTTGAAACTCGGGTGGAACAGACTTATTATAAGCCTAGATGGAGAATTGTATGCTAAAAGTAACCTGAGAATAGAGTATTGTCGAAGACTCCATGTAGTTGTAATACGTTTGCTTGAACCTAAGGGGAAAATCTGTCAAAGGTAAGAAGAATACTTATGTTGTAATCGAAGGTGCAGAGTGATCATCTGCAGAGCTGAAGGTGTAGAGCATGATTGCTGAAGGGCTTCTGAAGATACCAAAATGCTTCTAGATAAAGTTGAATCACTAAGGCTATAAATTTATGAGAAACCTTAGCCATTGATCAAAGATCCGTTTATCTATGTGTGCTTTACATGTGGCAGGGTAGTACAAGGGACAAATGAGAAACCTTAGCCATTGATCAAAGATCCGTTTATCTACTACATGCCGTACACTGTTAGCACTGCCCTTCTTCTTTTGTGCCAGTTTAGTTGGACAAATGAGAAAATGGACTGGCATACCTTATTGCGAGCATGCAAATATTTTGCACATATTTGATCTTCCATAAATAATGAAAGTATGATATGAAGTCCTTTGCTGCGAGAGAAAATATTTGAGAGATTTAAGAGAGAAAGGTGAAAGTTTTGGACTAGAATGAAGTGGAAGATTAACACTTAGAAACATTCCAAGAACTATAGTTCTTTTGTAAGCTCGTATGCTTTGTAACAAAGATGGGTGGTTGAATGTATGGGGTTTGAGAGAGTCTTTTTGTAATTTTCTATATAAAACAATTATGGATATTACCCGTACATGAAATTTTTTTTCATGATTTGAACCACGTTAAAAATGTTTTATGTGTGTTTGGTTAAACATATTTGTTATTTTATCTTGTTTTGAGATTGACGGCTAAACTTTGAGTACAAACCGAAATTGCGTAACCCTTCTATTATTGTTACAAATTCATTACTAAAGACAAATAAATTTTGGCTGAATAACCATTAAGTTTCGGCTAACGCTTTCCAAATTTCGGTAGTTGAAACTTGGTTGGAGAAGTTTCCCTAACACGAATATTAGTACTTTGTATGAGTTTCTTCCTTCGTTTATAATGTCCTTATATCCTTCAAATATTAGTTATGAGTTTTATTTTAACTTATAAAATCACAACTCTAAATTTTACTTTAAAATTGGCATCCTCGTATTTTAAAGAAGGCAAATCTTTGTTATAAGATTGAGGAGAGAGAGAAGGGTAGTGGTGGTTTTAGAGGTGCTTTTCAAAGAGATATTAAGGTCATGGGTCGTAGTTTAGATGGATGCGTGCCTCCCGCTTTGCACACTCTTGTTTTGCTGTTGGGTTCCTCCTCTAACGTATTCCTCGTGGTGGACCCTACAGCTAAGTTACATATACCTACGTTTCTGGAAGAAAGTTCTGGTGGGTGGCTCTTGTCCAATGTCCCCACAACAGCCCAAGTCCAATAATGCCCATCAGACCTACACCTTTTCCATGCATCTTTTCATTATAAATTATCATGACTGCATTACCCTTTACGCTCACTGCTTCACTTTACTCTTTCGTTCTCTCGGTCTCAGATCTTCTTTCTTCAGGATTCAGGAATAAAGGAATCAGGAGAATGAATCTATCCATTGATGGCCACTCCCAGGTACCTCCTGGCTTCAGATTTCATCCCACTGAAGAAGAGCTTCTCCATTATTACCTTAGGAAGAAAGTTGCTTCCAATAAAATCGATCTTGATGTTATTTGTGAGGTCGATCTCAACAAACTCGAACCCTGGGATATCCAAGGTACGTACTTACATGTTACAAGTACAACCAAACTCTATCTGAACCGGAGCTTTTATAAAATTCTACAAATTACTAATAGATATTGACTTTGATAAATCTATCTATATTCTGTTATGTAGAAAAATGCAAGATAGGATCAACTCCGCAGAACGACTGGTACTTCTTCAGTCACAAGGACAAAAAATACCCAACAGGAACTCGAACCAATCGCGCAACAGCAGCTGGGTTCTGGAAGGCAACAGGACGTGACAAGATCATCTATAGCAGCTATAAAAGAATTGGGTTAAGGAAGACACTTGTATTTTACAAAGGAAGGGCACCGCATGGACAGAAGTCCGATTGGATCATGCATGAATATAGGCTTGATGAGAATGGTACCCCTGATACAAACGTGAGCCAACTTTCATATTTTACATTACTTTACCAAATATTATTACTAACTGATATGGGTCTTGTTAAACGTGTTTGCTACGCTACCAGTAGCAGCTAATAATCATGTGGTTTTGGTGCAAATGTATAGGTTTCAAATACTATTGGAGAGTCCACGAGCGGTGAAGATGGGTGGGTGGTGTGCCGAGTCTTTAGGAAGAAGAATTATCAGAAGAGCCTTGAGAGTCCTAAAATTGGTTCCTCTGCTTCTATGCATTCCAACTCCAAGCCTGAGATGAATAGCGAGACTGTTTTAAATCAGATACTTTTTTACATGGGGACTACTTGCAAGATGGAAAACGAATCACTAACACAAGACAACGACATGAGATTGTTTGTTCCAGTTCCAAATAATAATACTGGAACCGAAAGAATCATGCATCTTCCCAGGCTAGATGAGACTCCATATACAACTTTCTCTTCCCTTCCACTTCCAATCATCAACCACACTTCTTATGAACCACTTGACGATGGGATGCTGTCTGAAACCAGAACTTGTTCCACAAAAACCGACTGGGTCACGCTTGACCGCCTTGTAGCATCGCAACTCAACGGTCAAGTTGTGATCCCTGACCATGAATTACCTTCCTTCACTCAACCAAATGAAGAATATGGTATAGAAGCATGGCAATTTTACTCTCACAGGCAGAATCAAGCTATGCAGAACAGCGAAAATGAGCTGTGGAACTTCAATAAAGCAGCATCACCTTCCCCATCCAATCCATTGGGTCATTTTCCCCCATAGAATAAATTTTTTTAATACCAAAATATTACAAAATATATCTTATTATATAAAAACGTAGTTTTGTAGGTACCTATACTATGAAGGATATTTGTTTGCGTTACCAATAAAAGAAACACATGTTTGGTATATAGTTAATTTACCAACTAAAGATATTTCTACTTATATCATTTCTTTTTATCAGTTAAGTTAGAACTTTGGACTTGGAGTATACATGCATTTGATGGACTTTTATGGAATATCCAAACACTTCTTACAATTAAGAAGAAAAAGGGATATGGTGTCTCTACTTACCGTGTTTTCGTGTCATATTGTTTCTTCTATGATAGTGGCGAATTAACTTATATACTGTAGTGTAATTGAATTGATTAATAGTTTCGTATAGTTGTAATATTAAATTGTGTAAGTTGGAGGCGGCGGAGGGCATAATAATGGGCCAGGCTAAAAATATTACACATTTTGATAGATCTCTCACTCTACTCCTTTCTTTCTTTAAACTCAAAGTTGAAATTCCAAAATTGCCTTTCCTCTCTCTACATTTTTACATTGATGCCATTTAGTCTCCAAATCGGTCGAAACTCTGAAATATATCCGTTATTACACTAGATCTACAAGCTTTGTACTAAGATCTACTACTCTAAACCCATTAAATCGAAAAATTTAGCTTTTTTTATCCAAACCCATCAAATCCACTTCGAAAAATCTTGAATCGGAGTATCTATGGACAATGAAGAGATGGGCGTGTCTCTGGAAGACTTACTGGACGAGGAGGAAGCTTACCGGATGGAGGTAAGAACCGAAACCCTACATTTCGGTTTTCAGTCATGTCGCACGACGTTCGTGCGACGAACAGCTTCGTCATCGCACGATCGTGCGACACGGTACCCATATCCGTCGCATGGGAGAAAGACAGAACAACGTCTCATGCGACCGCACTAGAGACATGTCTCGTGCGACGGCACTTAAGACATGTCTCGTGCGACAATAGTGTTATATAAACTCATACTTTTCAATTGTATATTTTGCAGGAGGAACCTGCCCAGCCTCCATTTATGGATGCCGATGACAGTAAAATATTCAACACGGATAGATTATTTACTAAAGACGAATTAGATGTTTTCGTGGACATTGAATCAAAGAAGATCAAGTTTGTCACAATAAGAAAACTCTACGATAGCGGGAAATGGGGAAGGACTCCTAGGTTAGAGTACGTTTGCGAGCGATACGGTGTATACGTATCAAAGGCAAAACTGGAAACTTTGAAAAATAGGAAGACATCCACAAAGAAATGTAATTGTCCGTTTGCGCTAAAAGGTCATCCGATCGACGTACTAGCCATGAAATGGCGTTTGGAGGTGATAAATGGTACTCACAATCATGAACCATACGTTTGCCTAGACGGTCATTCCCGCGCTTGTAGACTAAAACTGGATGAAGAGGAACTAGTTCGTAGTTTGTCTCACCTCGGTTCGCGCCCTATGGAGATATATAATGGTTTGAAGCACCAATATCCAGAGAACATTTCGAACATGCGTGCAATCTACAATGTCCGCCAAAAACATCGGGATGCTGAGCACGGGGGACAAACCCAAATGCAATATCTTTTGACGAAGTTGAAGGAGAATGGATACTCGACGTGGGAGCGTTTGAAAGATGATTCAAAGGTGATCACTGACTTTTTCTTCGCACATCCTACTAGCATAGACTTATTACGTACATTCCCGAACGTGTTATTCATGGATTGTACGTACAAGACGACTAGGTATAAGATGCCGTTATTAGAGGTTGTCGGTTTAACGTCCACTTCCATCACATTTATCGTTGCGTACGTATTTATGAGCGGAGAGAAGATTGGAAACTACGTATGGGCTTTGGAAACTCTTCGTGGTTTGATGATGGATAGCGATTGCGCATTTCCATCCATTATTGTTACCGATCGGGAGTTAGCTCTCATGCGTGCGGTCGATAGACGTTTTACCGGAATGCACCACTTGTTATGCACGTGGCACATTAGTCATAACATTCTTGAGCGGTTCGGAAGATATTGCACGATGATGCGGTAACGAAACAATTTGTTGAATTTTACGACTACGTTGCGGAGGCGAACACGTTTGAGAGTTACCAAAAGAATCTGGATACACTGAAGGAGATGTTTGCATCTAAACCGGAGTGTTTTGCGTACGTTATGGACTCGTGGATAACAAAATACGCTGACAAGTTCCTTGCGTACCGGACGAACACGATTAAGCATTATGGCCAAACAACTACAAATAGGTTAGTCCGTGTATCCTACTTTTCGTTGAGTTATTTTATTTAAGTTCAAATAAGTAGATAATTTATTACTTGTACTATGTAGGGCGGAGGGTGCTCACTCGTCCCTAAAAAAATATCTTGGGACGAATCAATGCAACTTTGAGACTTTTTGGGAAAAAGTTCATAACTTGTTAACGAAGCAGCATGCGGGTATCGTCGAATCATTCGAGCGAAGTAAGTTTAGAATAATTCCCGGCTTTGATGGTGTTTTGACAAAAAATCTTAAAGGTCATGTGTCACATGCGGGGCTAAAGATACTGATGGTTGCTATTGTACGTGCTCGGAATATAGGAGTAGATCGGGTGGCATGTGGAGGTTGTTTCCTTAGGAAAACGTATGGTTTACCTTGTGCATGTGAAATTGCGTTTATAGCTAGAGATGGTAGGTGCATCCCTTTAGAAGATGTGGATAGTTTTTGGAAAAGATTAGATATCGTGCATAGGGATCCTACCTCTCGCGAAGAAGAATTGCAAAAAAAACTTTCCTTAATTGACAACTCCATTCGTAGTTTCCGCCCCGACCAACAAGACCACATTATCAATAGGGTAATGCAAATATTGAGGCCCGAGACAAGTCATATTCAAGATTCTAAAGAAGCGGTTAGAGCTAAGGGTAGACCAAAGGGAGGCGTTGATAAATTGACTAAACGGAACCCTAGTTCGTGGGAATATCCCATTGAACAAACCGCTAGTGCTAGTACTCCGGCTAACTAGGTAGGTAGTACACCCGTAAACACATTAGGGAGCACGGCCGCATCCAAAGTGGTTCCCATCGTGCCACCCAAACCTCCATTAGCAAAAAAGAAAGTTGGAAGGCCTAAGAAAATTGTTAAGGATGGGAAGTTAACATTATATCCGGATTGCATCCCGGCCTTTCTACACACTTACATTTTAAAATTAGTTGACGTTCTTCCGGACGGACAATGCGGATATCGTTCTGTAGCGCATTCAATATACAACGACGAAGATTGATGGGAGGATGTTAGACGCGAGTTGTTGAAGGAGTTGCGGGACAACTGTGCATGTTGGTTGGATGTATATAGTTCGGAGAAGGTGTTTGACGATTTGATACAAAGGTTAGATTACTTCAAGCCCGATCCTAGTAGCCACTATTGGATGACATTTCCGGACATTGGACTAGTCATCGCGACAAGGTATCAATGCATGGTATACCATGTATCGCAAACAACCTCGTTAACGTATCTACCAATCCGTGGAAAGCCACCCGTCAACAATTCGACGATCATTGAAGTTGGGATAGCTTTCGTGCATGGATGTCACTTTGTTAATGTAAGTATATTTCGTTTCCAATCAAAATTTCTATCGCTATCATTACTAATGCATTCGTTTATTTTTTTTCCTTGTAGATTACTACTCCACCCGATGGTCTGTTGCCTCCATTATACCATTGTTGGGCCGCTTATGCAACCGAAGAAGTGAATCAATGGGCGCATCCATACTACCGGCGGTTGAACAAATTTACACAGATAATGCCCGCAAGGAAAATCAACTTGAACGAAAAACCACATGTAACAGATTTGACTAGAGACGACGACGTTTGAAATGTTTGAAATGTTTTTGTGCAACATTTTAAGTTTAAGTTAGTTTGCCTAACATCTACTGTAACATAGTTATGTAATTTTGATGTAATTTTGATATAATGTAGTAGGAAAATCCCTACCAGCGTTTCATGTAATGTAGTTGCTGTTTTTTTAATAGTGCTAGTATCATACTTCATAACAAACACATATCGCATGAGAGAGTATTTGGGACTGGTCGCATGCGACGGTAGCCCAAAAACTTGGCCCTGTTTTTCAGACAGAAGGCTATTTTCGCAGGCCCAAAATGAGACCCCCTTTCGGCCTGGTCGCATGCGACGGTAGCCCAAAAACTTGGCCCTGCTTTTCAGACAGAAGGCTTTTTTCGCAGGCACAAAATGACACCCCCTTTGGGCCTGGTCGCATGCGACGGTAGGCCAAAAACTTGGCCTTATTTTTCAAACCGTGGGCTTTTATCGCAGGCCCAATAAGAGACTCCCTTTGGGCCTGATCGCATGCGACCGTAGGCCAAAAACTTTGCCCTGTTTTTCAGACAGAGGGCTTATGTCGCAGGCCCAAAATGAGACTCCTTTTGGGCCTAGTCGCATGAGACGCAGTTTGGACATTTGTTGGAATAATATACCATTAAAAAGGAGGAAAACAACAAGTAAACTTTAAGGAAGTACATAAAGAGGAAAATAACAAGTACACTTGAAGTGGTTACATAAAGAGGAAAACAACAAGTTAACACTTTTAACTTAACCAAACATAAGAAAATAATTAAACAACGAAATACCAACAACCAAAATGCTCAATCATCGAAGTCATATCCCAAGTTGTCGTCGGAATCAACCCCCTCCTCCCTTTCCGTAATCCTATCCTGAAGATACACCACCATATCCCTACTGATGTAGCCTACCACCGTCATGTTGAAGACGGCGGCCGCTTCTTGCTTAATTTTATATGGCAAAAACAACAAACGCTGGAGCGGTTGACAAAAAAGGTACCTCTGCTTGATTTGCTCACGGTTGCGCACGAGGAGACCTCCGGTTTGTAAACAGCCGTAGCCGTAGTACATCATACAAAGCACCCGATCAAAAAAAGCATCACTAATATCTTCCCCCATCTCTCGGCGGGCAATCCTCACCGCCTGAAGCAAATGGTAGTCTCCATGGGGAGTAAACTCCATTTGTTGAACTATTTATGTTTGAGAAGATTTTATGAATGTAAACGGTTTTGTAGTCCCTTTATATAGTGAAGTGAATTTAGGTGGGACTTTTTTTGAATTTTCGAGAATGAGAGGGAGTTTTTGAATTATGAGAATGGGAGGGAGTTTTGATTTTTTAGAATGAGCGGGATAGTTTGAATTTTGGAGAATGAGAGGGAGTTTTTGAATTTTGAGAATGGGAGGGAGTTTTATATTTTAGAATGAGCGGGATAGTTTGAATTTTCGAGAATGAGAGGGAGTTTTAGAATTTTGAGAATGGGAGGGAGTTTTGATTTTTTAGAATGAGCGGGATTTTTTGAATTTTCGAGAATGAGAGGGAGTTTTTGGTTTCTTACTTTACACGTGTTACGTTTTCATTCGAATGTTTTTGTTACCGGTCCGTCTATAAATAGAAGCTTTATTCACATTTTAAAAATGTGTTTAAAATTTAAATTTTTAAAAATAATCGTTTTTATTTTAAATTTAAAATCAGCTCGATTTTGGACAGAACCTATTTATAATTTAAAAACGTCATTTTTTAGTCAGTCATTCTTTGGTCGGTCAAAATACATATTGAGATCTATGGTTTAGAAATAGATTAGAACAAAAAATTCCGATATGAAATTCTTGTCTAAGAAGATTGCAAGAGTTATATAGTAATTCAATATGTTATCTTACAAAAAATTGAAATTATTTGTGTATGAAGAATGAAATGACGAACGAAGAATCAAACAAAGATCCGAAAAGTTTGTTAAATTAGACAAGTTTGCTAAATTGAACAAGTTTGAGGGTCATGATTTTATAAGGTGGCAGAAAAAGATGCACGTTATGTTAACCACCCTGAGGGTTATGTACGTTTTGAGCACTCTCATGCAAGGGATCTGTGAGAATAAAACGATATAGTTAACAAGCATGCACTGCAAATGGGAGAACGATGATTACATTTGTCGTGACCACATCTTAAATAATATGTATGATCCTTTATCTGACGTATACCAAAATCTTGAGTCTAGAAGCATCTTTGACCATATATATATATATATATGATCAAAGATGCTTATAGTAAGAAGTTTATGGTTAGTAACTTTATTAATAACAAAATGGTTGATTCTAGACCGGTCATGGAACAAATTATGAATAGCTAAAAATTATGGGTCAGTTTGTCCAACATAACATGAAAATTAATGAATGTGTTTTGTTTCTAGTGTTATACACAAAGTTCGACCATCATGTAAATGTTTTAAACATAACAAGGAAGATATGAATCTGGTTCAATTTGTGAGTCATTGTAATATTGAATAGTGTTTAATGAGTCAAGAAGAAACTAATAATTTAAACGAAATAATAAAGTAGGAAACCCTAATGTGAATATGGTTGAAAACAGTGGATTCTCTAAGAATACAACTACTGAAAAAATGAATAAAACAAATTTTAAAGGAAACAACAATACTTATTACAATAAGAAGCCTAAATTAGCATGTTACACATGTGAAAAACTTGGTCATTTCACGAAGGATTGTTGGGTTGGAAAACACAAGAACAATTATGGTCCAAATAGTAACAATTATGGTTTAGGTGGTAATGCACACAAATATGTTGATTAAAAGCACTTGAACCTGGAAAATTAAAAATTTCATTAGAAGATGGGCTCCAAGAAACAGAGACCTTCCGACTGACTCTCCGGTGACCTAATCCTCTTCGTTCGTTCATCTAGCCGGCGTCTTCCCTTTATCTCCTTTCTTTCTTGGATTATCTCTATCATGGAGATAAGTAATAATATCCTGTTTGAAGAAGGTTATTTTCCTTCTCTGTTACAAGATAAAAAAACAGAGCATGGCTGGTCAAAGAGCGGTAAAGAAATAATACGTTGAATTGTTCAACAAACAAAATTCCAATCATCAAGAAATTGCTTACAAACCGGAGAGTATTGTTAGGAAACTGGATCATATATCAGTCCAATATCCTAAGGAAATTAAAGAATCGTTGGTGCAGAATTCTAAGATAACCCTTATTGAAAAGTTTTCTTTAGGATTGCCAAAGAAAACCGTGTTAGAAACCTTCTTCAACTCTTTGAAATTCAATGATAACTACAAAAGTATTGAAGAAAGCATTCATCGAGTTTTTAGAACTCTGAAGATAACTACAAAAGTATTGAAGAAAATATCCATAACGATACAGAAATTATAGAAACTATTCAAAATCTAAATGGGCACTGTGAACAACATGATCTCTATGAAGGAGATAACTTCATCTCTAGCATAAACTCCCCAATTCAGGAATATATTGGTAGCCTTAAACATTCTCCAGCAAGGAAAGATCAATCTCCTATAGCCTAGGATTTTAACACTATATTAAAGAAGAAACTCAAGTCAGCAAGAAAAGTTAAAAAACCAAGCACTAGATAGGTGAAACCCTTGGCCACCAACCTAGCCTTGTCTGTGGATAACTCAACCCCATGAATACCTTATTTCTTTTTAAAAATCTATTAGCTCCCAATAAGATTATAATCCTTTGGGCGGTTCAAAAGAAACTAGGTGCTTATATTCTTGAGAGAACTCAGTATTTCCCTCATAGTCACAGGAAAATTCTCTTTATCATTCTCTTTTATAGCATCATAATAGATTTAGGTTTCAAGAATATATCATTATATTACAATAGATAAAGCATAACCAATTATACTCACAAATCATACATCCACAGATTTTTTCTTGGTCTTCATGCTTTATAGTATATAACTACCAAGCTCATGCTGCTCTCCATTCTGATCATCCAAACGTCTTGGAATACCAAACCATCTACCATCTTTAAATTCAAGAAATGATTCAACTTCATCCACGTGATCCAAATTCGGACCACGTCCTAAATCATCTTTGGTAATTGCGTGTTCAACATCACCTTTTAAATGAGACTCATCATCAACATCACAACTCTTCTTGGCAGTACTAAGTTGGGTCTCCACTTATTTTATCAATGGCATATCCTCCTCATTGAATACGATGTCCCTTCTTAGCATAAAATTCTAACATTCAGGTTCAATGAACCACAAGTTATACCTCTTTACTTATTTCGAATAGTCGATAAACAATCATTTTAATACTCTTAGATGAATCTTGTTTTTCTTTATATGTGCGTATGCAACACATCCAAACACTCCAAAATGTTACAACTTAGGTTTATGTCCAGTCCAGACCTCGTAAGGATAAAAAAAACTCCAGGGCCATAAATGGAACCATATTGATGATATTTACAATCGTAATCACAACTTATCCTCAAGAGCTTCGGTCTATTCTACTTATTTGAATAATATACCTAATAATTTATAGAAATATTCGGTTCATTCTTTCAGCGAATCCGTTCTGTTGGGGATTCACAATCCCATATTGGTATCTAGTTTGCATACTAGCTATTGAATTTATTTTTTAAATATTTTAAACTATTATCAGCCTGAACCTTCTTTGGTATTTTACCATTTTAATTGTTTACCAAAAAAATTAATTCACAAAGAAATAAAAAATTATATTCTTGGTCTTAAAAATTACATGTTATTTAGGAATAGTCATTTATGAAGGAAATAAAGTACCTTGCACCACCTATAGTAGGTTCCCTTATGAGGCCCAAATATATGAATTAACATACGAAAGCATCACATTAGTTGTATGGCTATTAGGCATAAACTTTACCCTCTCGCTCTTATCTAACATACAACAGTAAAAAAATCTCAGATTCCAAACTATAATATTATCCAACATCTCCTATTTGTTAAGTTCATTAAGGATATTTTCACTCATGTGCCCTAGACAAAGATACCACAACTTGGGTGAATCATATTCACATGTGACGGCTCCTATAACCATAAAGCCCTCCAGAACCAACAATATTAGTCTTATATGCTTTCATAACAACAAAAGAGCCTTGCAAGACCTTAATTTTCCATTTATACCATTGTAAGTAAACACTTAATCATCTAGTATCCGAATAGAAAGAATGTTACGTTTAACTTTGGGTACATACCTTACGTTGTTAATCACTCTCTCAAGTTTTGTAGAAAATATGAGCAGAACAATTCATACTATTTTGATAGCACTGATGCATCATTTTTTAAGATAATAGTTCCACCTTCAAACAATATAAGATCTTAAAACCAATATTTATTGAAATTCGTATGGAATTATCCGTCCCACATCTATATTTCATTGTAGATGCCTGAAGATGAATCAATTAAACCACCAACATACTCATAGTCGTCCAAAATAATCATGGCATATCCGATTGTGAATTTTGAATAACTATTACCCTTTATATTCTTCGAGCAGTTCCAAATGATATGTATTTCTTTCTTGCACAACTAACATCTCAATCTAGAAGCGGTCACAACTCTCATGGACTTTAATCGGCAGTTTTCTCTCTTCTTGTTTGAATATGTATTTTCTAGTTTACCCTTCATACTCAATCTAAGACCTTTAATGTCTATTTTAAGAACATTTGTCATTTAAAGATATTTTGAGTTCAAAGAACATTTTACTTTGATAATCATGAGAGCATCCTTGCTGCAAACCATGGTATCCACAAAATGTGTATATACCTTTGACAAAGAACTTAAGAGGATTATGGAATGATCTTCATCCTCCATCTTGATCCTAACCGTATTCAAGTAAACAATGTTTGGTATCTTCAGATCTCTTTGCTTTTATTCATTGTGGTCGTGTAAAGTTTTTTGTTTAGATACAATCTATTAACCAATGAGTTTTTCATGTAAATGGCATATATTCGATTCCATATCCTTACCGTTGTAAGCTTTTTAAATATCTCACAAAACACTTCATTCCCCAAGTTCAATATGAGGGTACTATAAGCTGTGGACAACACTTCGACATCAATCTTATCCGTATATTTCTCATCAATAGTAGCAACCAATCCCTTATATACCATGAAATACTTAACCTTAATTCTCCAAAGTTTGAAATTATTATCTTCGTTTATTTATTTTAGATTAAAGTTTATGGAACTCATCTTGGTCATTTTTTTTCTTTTTGGTGATAACTTTCTCTCTACCCTCAAGATCTGAAATGATCTTCGCCCTTTTTCTTTGTATCAAAACTCCAAATAGTGCTGCTCAAATTATCCGACATCACCGCACCAATTTTTAAGATAACTCTTACATAGGGAACACCTATATTTCGGAATAATCAACAACGCACAAGCCGGAACAAATACTAACCTTCTGAGAGTGTTAGTCAATGACCAACATCTTTAGCCAGAGACAATTTGGTGGTAGTGCCGAATTTGCAATAAAAACAGATTGAACCACCCCATTTTAAATTATTCTCAAAGCTTAGATGTGAACCCTTAAAACAAAAAGAAATTAAGAAAGAAGAACAATATAAACATAAGCATACACACAAGAGAGATTTAACGTTCTTCCAATTGGAAAGAAAATTTACATCCACGAGAAACAAACACATAGATTTTATATATATGAGGTTACAAGAGGATTCTTCAAACACTAAACAATCAACCATTCGTATATTTTATAATTCTCATCCAAATTAAAATGAAAATATGGATCTCATAATGCATATTCAAGTGCTAACCCTTTAGCTCAACTATCCCAAACGCTTTTATCTTTCTCTTTCAAATCTCACAAGTGTTTCTTTCACTTAGTTATCCAACATAAGCTTCAATACCTATCTCTAACTATTTTTATAGGATCAATGATATGTCCAAACCTCTCTAGCTCATTTTAGCGCACGACAACTGATGGTCTCATTAGGTCAGACCAACCAACACATGAGACAAACCAACACATGAGACAAACGACTTAATCTAACAAATCTTATATTATGAGATTAGATATCAATTCAGAACCTTAGTGATCTAGCTTCCTTTGCAATTTTGTTTGGTATTTATAGAATCCTTTTAACAACATTGTATTTCCCTTCGACATCACAAATGACCCAGGTATGCCCATTAGGACTTTGAAATTATCAATTTTTCTTGCCTTCGACAGAGCTTAACTTATGTTCCGACCAACGTCTTTACACCCAAGTCTCAATGTTTTCATCTTTGTAAGAGATGCAATTGTTTTATTCGTTAACCTCAAAATACATCCATATATCTCCTTACGAACCTACAAGACTAAGTAAAAAAATTTGGTCAGGTTCATCAACCATCTATTTGTTGCTAAACACATAAGTAACATTCTTCAAACATGACAAGTACATACCACGAATGAAACATCTAGTAATAAAATGATATAAGATTAATCATCTAAACATATTATTATATTCTCGAACATGAGCCTGGACTGACGCGCCAAACATGCGTCAATTAAGGAATTGTTAATTCTTACCTCCTAGGTAGGATGATAACCGCAAAAAACCGAAATCAACTGAAAATATATCTTATATATAAAATAATAATCTAAGATGTCGATACAAACACTAAAAAAATAAAGCAAATAAATTTACATAAATCATATATTCTTTTATTACAGATTTTCACCAAGGCGGAGAAGCAATGACCGACCAATGCTTAGCTGACATAAATCCTATAAACATAAAATATATCAAAATAACATTGAAATATTAGCTAATAAACGATGGTCCGAGTAGATACAAACAAAAAAGCAAGACAAGTCGGTGACAATATGATATTCAGGAATTCTCAATGTTTAACTACTAATGATTCGGTCCATCATACAAAAAATGAGTGTAGTTAACCATAACTCTAATCTCATTATAAAAGATTATGTATATTAAATTCATAATCACCAAAAAATATAAATAGCAGCAAAAATGGTAGAGATGTTTTCCGTCAAATATAAGTGATACTAGCAAGAGAAAGAAAAAAAAAGAATATCGAAGCAAAACTCTTTAATACACATTTAAAGTGGAATCAAATAAAAATAGTAACCGTGAGTTTCACCTTAAAGACCTTGAAACTTGTTGAGAGAATAGTCAACTCTAATTGATATCATAGCTTTAACACGTTCATATACATTGGGGTGTAGTCAAGCGATTGGGCTTTACTCTATTGACTATAATACACATATCACAAATAATTATATATACATCGTTCCCACTCCTCAAGTTGGAGCATGGATATTTTGAATGCGCAACTTGCCAAGAAAAAACTCATACTCATACTGTTATTTTTCAAGAGCTTTGGTAAAAATACGTGCAAACTGATAGTGAGTAGACACATGCATTATAAAAATAACACCATCAATAATAACATCATGAAAAAAATGACAATTAACTTCAACGTGTTTTGTGCGCTCATGGAAGATGAGATTGTGAGCTAGATGTAATGCAACATATAAATGTCAAATGATGCATAACTTGTAAATGTGAAATAACAAAACTTATAAACAATTCTTACAACCATTTCAAATCATAGGTCAATCCTACTAATTTGGATACTATACTTTGCAGAAGATAATAATACTACCAGTTGTTTCTTTGTCTTTCAAAAGACAAATGATGCACCCACGAAACCTATCAAACCTTTCATGGTATGACGATATCGGGATAACTTGCTCAATATGAATCATACTCTCTTGTCATAGTAAGATTACAACCTATTTGTGGAAGCATTCCTTTACCCCGAATTCTCTTTTAGATATCAAAATAATCGTAAAAACGCATCCCGATGTTCCCCATATGGTGCATGGAGGAACTGAGACAAAAATACGCAATGAAAAACAAATTTGAGGAAAAGTGAAATCTAGATAAATCAGACACCTAATAAACCTACGATACATCGAACGGTTGGTCATGAGAGGAGAGCTACTACTCCTTAACTTCTGATTATGCTCCAAAAGAAATAATGTTGGTTTATTTTTGAGTAAGTTGTTTCAGAAATAATATACAAAGCATATTTCCTTGACCTAGGAAAATACTCTCACCACTTCAAATAACCTCGAATCCAAGTGAATACTTGAGAGGGCCCGAATGTTTTATATGAAAACAATAACTCAAGTATTCCTTAAATTTCACCAAAGCACTTGAATTATCACCAGAAATAAGTAGTCATCAACGGAAACCAATACATGTATCTAAACCAATCTCGATAATAGAAAAATATGAAATATTTTGAGTAGGACTAAATGAACCAATACCTTTTCAAGACAGTAACCAACTTGAAGAACCAACACCGAGTATTTTTTCAAACCATACAACGATTTTCGTGCCCCTTATCAAATCTAAGAAGTATTTTCATATACACTTCATCACTCAAATCACCGTGAAGTAATTCATTATGTATATACATGATGTAACTCTCAATTATTGATACCTATAATAGCAAAAAAAAAGATGAATTGTGACAAACTTTACAACATGACCAAATTTATCTATATAGTTTACTTCTTCTATTTGATGATTTCCAAATAGTACGAATAATTCCTTGAGGTTATCTAATTTTTCATCTTAATGCTTGATCTTATAGATCCATTGACTTCCGAACGCTTTCTTTCTTAGAGGTAATGGTGTTAAGTTCCAAGTTTTATTTTCTGCATTGCCTTCCTCCAAGCTGGATTTCTCATTGCCTCTACGAAGGATGTAGCTTCAACTCAAGAGGTAATAGCTAAACGATAGTTACGGTGTGCGACATAATAATAAGATGTAACTACAAAATGAGTGAGGGAATAATTATTGTCATGATCAGTGTATAGATTATGGAACTTACGAAAATGGGCGAAGATCGATGAACTTAATGTACTAATGTATTCATGAAAAATTATTTCAATCGAACATAAATAATCTTATCACTCTTGCCTCTATCCATATCAAGTTCTATAAGAGGAACCATACTATCCAAAACTGTACCAGTACCATCCAAAGATGCAAATTAAGGTGTAGGAGACGACGCTGCAACTGCTAGTGGATATGCCCATATGATGGGGGTCTCGACTATCAAACCTTCACTTTCGTCCGCACAGTGCACGATCCCAAACTCCGTCCAAAATTCGTGAAGGACATGTGACTACATAAAAATTAGGGAACTTACAAGAGAAGATTTATCTATAGAAGCAAATAGGAAAATATGCTCGAACAATTTCACACACTAGAGACAATAAACCTACGAATCTATAGATCATAGATTTTCCAAGCCATCTTAGCATACGAATACCCTAAAAGAATACATTTTCTACTGCGCTTTAAAAACTTATTAGCCTTAGATTTATGATCATGAACATAACACATGGACTCAAACACACACAAATCAGCAGTGTATGAGAGATACCAAAATATAATTCCATAGGAGTCTTAGATCCAAAAGTATGTGATGAGGTCCTATTAAGAAAATATCTTGCATCAATAATGTATTTTCCCCCAAAACTAAGAGGTAAATTACATCTAAATCTAAGAGGCCAACCAACATTCAAAAGATAGTGGTGTTTTCTCTATACTCTCTTTTTCTGTTGAGGGGTACCCATACAATATTTTTGAAACATAATCATTTGGTCATAAAAAACTTTATCATGGAAAAACACAACACTGTTATCACTATGAACAGGTTTAACCACACCATTAGATTGTTTCATAATAAAAGAAAATAAATGCAAAAGCATGACAGACACGTCTATTTTATTAGCTTATATAAAAAATCAAACACCAAAGAATAATCATCGACAACAGTAAGAAAATAACAAACACCACAAGAATAATTAGTTTGGTAAGGTCCCTATAAGTAGCTATGAATTAATTCAAAACACGAAGTAGCATGAGAAGTATGGAAATGAAAACATTCATGGGTTTGTTTAATCAGAAAGTATATATCATAAGACTCTGCACCATCACTTGTACAAGTAATAAAGGCAAACAATGAACGATCTTAGTCAAGGGATGTCACAATATTCAGTGTCATAACTCACCATCACTGACAACCACTACTGCATTACATATTTCAATAATAATACATTCAACATATCCGCTCACCGAGCCCAATCACCACCATTGAATTTCAGTCGTACATAATAGAACAAAATTTCACAGTAAATAATAATATCCATATCATCACTCAAATAAGAGACAAAAATAAAACTAAAAGTAAGATGATGAACACAAAATATAATATCCAAAAACAAATGAGATGACTAATGAACACTCCCACAAGGACTAGTCGTAACCTCAGACCCATAAAAAAGACTCACTATTTATTATGGCAAAACAACGACATTACTCAATAGAGAAATATAAAGTTGATATGAGTATTAGAAACATCTCTAATGATAGTCTTAGACTATTGGAAGACTCAAAACATAGAGTATCATCAAATTGTACCACATTATCAATGGTCAACAAAGAGAGCGATTGCTGAAGTTGATAAAAAATCATAGAAGTGTCACCTGCACCGAGATCACAAGGTAGTCGTAACTGGATGACTTAAGGGACCACTGCTGTACTCTTAGCCACAGCTACTTCCGGTCGGGCCAAGGACCATCTGAGGGTGGACCACTCCCCCATCGTCCTGTATGCGCACTCTATCTAGTGTTCATGAATGACCCCAATGCTAAAAAAATCATGATTAGTGTAGAATCAGATTCATCATCCAGATTTTGACAATAAGTATAAATAAAATGAAGAAAAACACATTGTGAACACATACAATGACTTCGAAGAGCAGACTGAACATCAGAAGCCACAAGCCTGTTACCTTTTCTGAGTGGAAATACTTTAGAAAACAAAATAAAAAATAAGAATATGTTCCTGAACAAACCATTAAAATCGAATAACGTCAAACACCAAATTGTTGAACATACATACCAACCGAAAACCATATAATTATACTATATTTTGTTACAGTTGAAAAAAAGTTAAAAAACTCCAAAAATGATGCTAACTAAGTATCCAACAACATAGCAATTAGCGAACATATTCCACTTACACCTAAAATATCACATTCAAAGCAACACTTGAAGTGTACCTCGTATGAAAAGCATAATCAAAGGACAAATAAGCATGAGCGCTACAAACAAATCATAATATTCTTAATTTAAACATTGTTTATTATTACGTGATATTGTTCGTAAAATTTAAATTGAAGAAAATGGTAGATATTTTAGTGTAATTAGATCAACTAGCTAACCAATTTAATCATGATACATTATCGAAAAAATCATAAAGTGCGGATTACACGCATGTCAGATTATATCATGATTAGCGGGATCAAGGGGTGGAGCCCCTAACGAGGTCCAAGGGATATATCCCCCGGTTGGGGTCAACAAAATTTCAAATTTGTAATTCTAACCGTTTTTTTAAAGTATTGAATATAACCATTTTCATTCAAAATTTTGGTTCCCCTCTTATTTATGGACCTTAACTATACCCTAACTATAAAAGCCGATTTTTTTGGTCAAAACACTAAAATATTGGGTTCTGTTAAAAAACGAAATTATTTACAATATTTTATGTTTGATTTTATCCAATTTAATTTTTGATTGACCCAAAAATAATTTCTATTAGAAATTGTTCATAAAACTTCAAAAACTTATTCGGAAATCAAATAATATTTTTTCTAAAGCAAAATTGATAACAAAATAATATTTTATATTCTAACCACCCATAGATTCGGTAATATGAGTACAACGTGTAAATGTCTCGAGTGAACGAAAAAACAAACTACGAAAACATATTGAAAAGGGAATCAGTGGCCAACCAAAATAAAAACTAAAACTCATAGACTTAAAAAAATTCCAAAAATAAAACAAAATAAACAAAATAAAAAAGATTGCAATAAGTACAAAATGAATGACCTTGAGTCAAAGACATCCTCATCCCACTACTCGGTTCATTAGTCCTTCCGGTACGAACCGACAAGTTTTGGAGAATGACTACTTCTTGGCTAAAAACTTTTTCAAGTTAGCGGTGTTTGACACATGTTGCGTTCGTGCCACTAAGCTTCCTTCGTCCCCAAAACGAGAGATTGTTCTTTCAAATCATTGCATTTTGCCACTAGCGCGTGCAAATTAACAAGAGGCTGACACGTGTCACCACAATGTACCCATGTTTGTTGCATATACCGTCACCTTTTTAATCCTTCAAAAAACAACCTTAGTTACTAGTTTAACCTTTTTACTTCAATTTTTTACTTTTTACTCTAATTTTTTACTCAAATAGATTTACCCTCTTTAGTTTTTACCACATTTATTTTCTTACCCACTGTGAACCTAACCCCTTAACCATTTACCCCATATCTCTACTTTCTGTCTTGTTTCAAACCCTAATTCCCTTCTTCACCATAGGCGGTTTCCTGACTTCTCTAAAACCCTAATACCCTTCTTCACCATAGCCACCTTCGTGATTTATTTAAAACCCTAATTTTTTTCTTCTCCGCTATTCTACTAAATATTTTCGCATCTCTTCTACATACCTTTACTCGCATTCTGTATCACATTATCTATCTCCAACCAACCTAATAATGTCCTCCTCATCCAGTACCTCAAAACATCCATCTAATTTAGGGTTTTGTGAATGTGTGCTACCAAGCATAATAAAAACGACGTGGACGGTCTCAAATCCTAGCAGAAGATTCAGTGGATGTTGTAATTACGAGGTAAGTTTAATTTTACAGTGAACCAGATTGTTTGTGGCTTCAATGGTTATTGTGTTTTGTCTCCTCTTAAACAATTTTTCTTCATAAAAAAGGTTAACACTGCAAATTCTTTAGATGAATCTATCCAATGGTTAACATTATGTCATAATATGTGATTAACGATCTACTTAAGCAACATGGAAAGATTGAAGCATAAATTCAAACGAATAACTGGATAATTAAGGTTCTTATTATATGTCTAGTTTTTTGTTTGTTGGTAATTGCGTGTTTTTAGTCTATGTATTTAAAGAATTATATATCAGGTGTAGGTAAATTATTCTGTATGTCTCTAGAATTATGAAAGTTAAATTCAATTATGTTGTTTGGAATTTGAATGGAATTGTGAGATGAAATTTGTTGTTTTGGTATTGGTTTTGGGTTGTAATGAATTATTTTAGGTTTGTATTTGATTTAAGTAAATGTAGCTTAAATTAAGAGTATTTTTTGCAACTTAATTAACTTAATCTCAACAACCACATAAGTAGCAGATGAAAAAATAAATTGTTCCAAAAACACTAATAAAACCAGACACATATCATCAATGGTTTCTTTAGTTCAATGGTTGTGAAAAGGATGAACTAAAAGCAATGCATATCATTCATTTTACAACCATTGATGCCAACTAAATTTTCATACCAACATCAACAAAACCACAAACATAAACAAAATATGTGATTAAATAAAACGAGATACATAAATTTTCATATTAACATCAACAAAACCGCAAACAAACAAATAGATGAGTACACAACCTTTAGCCCAGAAATTGTATGGTTATTACATAAACCATGAAATTAAGTCTTGAGTCCTTAGACAACAACATACAACACCTTAAAATAGAGAAACCGTAACTTGTGCATAACATATAGCACATTACAAAAAGACCCAAAACATAGGCAGTCTACACAAAAGACCCTTCAAGCTAATCTTGTGGTTGGGTAATATTAACAATATGGTTACCACTACCTTCCACCGACGCCTGTGAACCACCAGTTGCAACTGCCTTGTTGACCGATTTTCCGGTGGATCCACCAGAAGCTGCTAGTACAGACCCACCAGCAAATGCTGCAGCAGCATGTGTTGCAGTAGCAGAAAAACGAGGTGCAGATGATAAAGGTCCACCTACCCTCGGTTGCTTGAAAGGACCTGCAACTGTTTGAGGTAGCTTCCTCTTTTTATCTCTTGTTTGCACCTTAAGAGCCTCCTTCTACCATTTCATACTTCCACTATTGACCTAATCACTATGTGGTGAACTAGTGCTGTTTTGAGAGGAATATAGAGTAGTACCAACCTATAATTTAAAATATATTATAAAACTACAAGTTTGCAAGATAATGGCCAAAAAAAAATAACTTTAATAGATAAAGTGTAGGAATCTTACAAGTGAGGTAGTGTGCCTGGCCAAAGAGTTGTCCCTTCTTTCAAAATAGTGGATCACATTACCCTGCTCAGACACACACCAACCAAAAAAAATTAATGCAAAAGTTAAAGTAATGAGACTACCAAAAAAAAGACCACACTCGCCAGCTCCACCAACTGGACGACAAAAATTAATATCTCTAAAAGTAAATTTGGACCACACTCAGAGACATAACTTACATTAGGAATTAATGTACCCTGAATATTTAAAAGGCTCCCCAATGCTGTTTGAAAATATATTAGCATCACAAACAACAATAAAGTCACAAATTTTTCATTCAACCAAGATGAAAACTACAAAAAAGACTAACATCACAAGCACAAGCATCACAAAAACCATGAAAATAAAATCACAAGCATCTCAAACTTACCGGAAATCCAATAGATCTTGGAGTTTGAGCAGCAGGTGTTGGGGTTGTGGATTCAACCTCTTACAAAGAAGAGACAATATCAACAAATAACAAATCGCAAGTGTCGCAAACATCACAACCATCACAAACAGATAATTATAACATACTATTGTATATATACAATGGTATTATTTAAGACTTACCGGTGCAGAAGGAGTATTGGCTATGGATGTGGTGCAGCACTTGCTTGACTGGGAGTAGAGGTGCACATTCTTTTGTTATGTCCTGGTTCCTTATAGTTGGAACATTCTGGGTGTATTATACTTCCAAGACAACCTTTTCACTCCTAATGTTGTGTCTTGCAAAGGAGGTTGTAGTCTCTCGGAAGGATCCCTCCTCCTAGCAGTTTTTCGCCTTCCTCGTACTATATTAACCGGTGGAGGCTGGACGGGCTGGACGGGCTGTAGATGGTTCATCGGCCAATGCTACTATCCATTAATTGGGTTAACTATATTAGCATAAATGGCCTTCTGCGTAGCCACACGAAACCACTTAGACACGTAATCCGTCGGGTTGCCACTGATGAACCAAATACAGGCATCAACATGGTTACATGAAATGCCAGAGAGCTGCCATTTACAGAAAATAGATTCTCATGCTTGCAAGTTAACCACAAACTTATATTGGACCCTTCTCTCTTCAGCCTGAAACTTTGGTCCACCAGAAGGAAGAACATTGCAGTCACCAGCAAGCTTCTAATTCTTGGTAAGCTTTTTATCAATAGATGGACAAATTGGTTGATCCCACTTTGGTAACTGACTCATTTTCTATACAATCCTACGCACTATCAGCTCCATTATACCCTTTAACAACGTATCACCCCTTTTAATCTATAGTCCAAGATAATCGAGTTAAAATTTTATACCAGATTCGATGTTGGAATGAATTACTTGTTATCTTCTCTGTAATGAGCCATGCTCCACTCAGACAACGGCTTTTGTACTAGCCATTCATGACAAGCTGCATTGCACTTTTTCATCTCTTCCATGTGAAACTCAAAATTAAGGACAAATAATGATCTCACACAAGCCCAAAACAATACGTGTTCTTCTTTTCCAAGGAATAACTTCTTCGTATTGGCATATAGATGTCGAGCACAGAACCGATGTTCTGCATTTGCGAACAACTCCTTCAATATTGGAACAAACCCTTTTTGCTTGTCTAAAAAACCACAGCCAATATGACGTATTTTCACTTTCTATCACTGCCCAAGCAAGGGGATACATCTGGTCGTTTGCATCAACAGCAAGAGCAACAAGCAGTTGTCCCCCGAAAGGCCTTGTCAAAAAATAGCCATCTAATACAAGCACATACCTATAACCAGCAACAAACCCCGTCTTCAGCCCTTCTAGACACACATTAATTCTTTCGAACACCGAATCATTGCATTTCACAACAACCATAGACCCTGGATTGGTACGTAAAAGTTTTTCACCATACTTATGTAGCTTCCTGAACTGAATTCAAGACCAACTGTCAACTGAAGATACTTCAACTCAGTGGGTGGCCTGAATGTTCTCAATTTTGGCTTGAACTTCTTAGGTCTAGTCCTCCTCGAAGTGGTAGCTTCCTCTTTTTGTTCCATATCAGGACTGGTCAAGTTGTCCGAGCTTACAAAATCCTCCTCTATATTGCACTCGATGTCTTAACTTCCATTAGAACACATCTCGTCATCCTCACTTTCAATTTGGCTATACTTCGCTGGACCGTAAGTGAATCGACACTGCCATCTGAGTTACTACAAGACTATGCACGCTGTGCTGGCTGATCCAACACTTTATCAAACTGCGTCATGTCAACACCAGAGAACAAAGAAGCTGCAATGCATTCTAGGCCATCACCTACCTGTGAACCAACCTCTACGTTAAGACCTGGACCAGCACCTTCAGCATCCACTACACCCCCCTGCTCATCACAACCATCATCTGCACATTGATCTGCATCACCAATACCTTTAGCATTACCAACACCCCCTGTACATCACAACCAATATTTGCACCCCCATGTAAATCACAGGCATCATCTGAATCACCAATACCTTCAGCATGACCTCAACCCCACTGTGCACCCTCATGTACATTATACCTAATACATGCACCCCCATGTAAACCACAAGCATCATATGCATCACCAATACCTTCACCATGACCTGCACCCCCTTTGCACCCTCCTGTACATTACAGCCAGTATCTGCACCCCCTGTATATCACAACCATCACACATAATATTTTCACCCCTCTCCACACCATCACCATCTAAACCACCCCCCACATCATCATCTACAACACCCTCAAAACCCTCAAAACCTTCAACACTCTCAACACCTTCATGATATATACCAACTTCTACTCCTTCACCCTCTAAACCACCCTCACCTTCTATACCAGCCTCCACACTCGCTCCATCTAAACTACCATCCACACCCTCGTCCTCTAGACCACCCTCTACACCCTCACCCTCTAAAACCCCCTCAACGCCAAGATTTGCAGCACACTCTACACCATATATACTACCCTTCACATCAACATTGACACTAGCCTCTACACCCCCATCCTCACCCTCTAAGCCACAATTCAAAACAACATTAACAGTATTATCTTCCGCATCAACACACACATCAACACTAGCACCCCCACATCATCATCACCATCACTCTTACCACCTAAACCATTAGTTTCTCCAAAACCTTCAACAATCTTATTTGCACCATTTCTATTCGGATAGAACTCATCATACATTTCATCTATGAATGCTTCAAAAGCTTCATCGTAATCAATATCCACATTATTTTCAACAGCATTAGGTGCACCCTCATTTTCAACATTATTTCCTACACCCTCATATTCAGAAGTAGGGTTTTCATCAACATCATGTCCAGTATTATCTCTATCCTAACCTAAACCAAAATCGCTAGGTTCCCTCCTAAGTATGATGCTACAGGTGCCTCCTACATCGACTACAGGGACTGTTTCTGGGTTTGATTTTCTTTTTGTAGGAGACACCATTTCTAAGGGAAGTGTCCTATCTGAATAGTCTGCGTCTGCATCACTATTGATAAGATGGATTTTCTAACATGCACCAAGGAGCTTGTACGCAAACTGGAAGTGGCCACCAGTGCCCATTACGTCAGTTAGCGAGTGAATATAATGCAGCTCCAAGATAGAAAACTTATCTAGGTTGATGTAATCAATAGTCGTCGATTTCCCTCCAACATATTTTAGCACCTTCTTCCCCATAATCTTCCCATCGTAATGGTACTCCACAACGAAAAGGTGTTTGTTAACACCTAAGATTAAAAAAACAAAAGTTAGAACATGAATGAATAAGGAACTAAACTGTGAGACTTAAAAATAAACAAAAAATAGAAATTATCATATGAAGCTCACCTTGGTAGGAAGTTTTTGCCATTCTAGCCTTAACCAAAGCTTCGATTCAAAACTGCTACGGTTCAAAATTTAGGCTTTAAAAAATGGATACACCCTTAGGGATTGAAGATATGGGAAAGTGAGATACAGGGTTAGGGATTGTGAGACCGAGAGCGGTGAGAACGATAGTGAGTCAGAGAGCAAATGTGGTTGATTGATTTCAGGATATCACAAATTTTGGGGAGAGAAACACTGTGTGAGTGGGGAGAATGAGTGTCGTCTCGTTTGTTCTTTCAGCTTCCAGGTTTAGAAATTGGGAGAGAAAATGTTAGGGTCCTATGTTAGGGGGGAAATTTGATTAACGGTTCGAGTCTTGTTATTTTTTTATGGGTTAGGATAAAATGTTGATTTGGGTCAGTGAATTAATAGGGTCAAATCAAATAGGGTAAAGGTAAAATATTTAGCTGAGTTTAAATATAAACGGGGCCGGTTTTTAAATATTAAATGGGCCCAGTTAGATTTATAAGTAGGTAAGTAAATAAATGTGGTAAAAAGTAAAGAGGGTAAATCTATTTGAGTAAAAAATAAAAAGTTAAAGGAAAAAGGTTAAACTAGTAATCATAGTATTTTGAATGATTAAAGAGGTGATCGTATATGCAACAAACATGGATACGTTTTGGTGACACATGTGAGCCTCTTGTTAATTTACACTCGCCAGTGACAAAAATGCAATGATTTGAAAAAACATTGATTCGTTTTGGAACAAAAGAAACTTAGTGGTTCGAATGTAACATGTGCCAGACACCGATGACTTGACATGATTTTTAGTCGACCCCTCTTTCAAAAGATAAAAAATAATAAAATCATCAACGATCTTATCTTAATTAGCTGAAAAATTGCCTATATATATTTTATACAACATCGATAGTGGAAAAAACATAAATGTCTTTGATTGAATAATAGATTTTGTATTTAACACGAAAATATGTTTCAATATCTAATTAAAAGAATAATTCACAGAAATGAAAAGTTATTTATCTCATTAAAGATAATTCAAAAAGTTGGAAAGTCTATATATATTTATGTTGTGTACCATTGTACAAGATAAATTTGTCTGAATATATTATTTTTCAAAAAAACCAAAAGTTTTTTTTCATTATAGTTTAATTTTTAATGAAGGCTTTTTTGGGTTATATGATAAGCTCATTTGAATCATAAAAACAAAAATCCATGGTAGTGGGGTCTTCGTAAATTACAACACAATATTGTATAATGTTTTTTAATATTTCCATACTAATGAAAACCTTGATTTAATAATTATTCAAGTGATTTTCAAAACCGAAAATTACAAAAAATAAACGGGATGGTTTTTCAAATTCGGAAGGAATTTGGTTTCGTCGATGATTTCATTCATATACGACCGAATGATTAGCAAAACTCGAAGATTGGTGGAAAAATAATTTATTGCTAGTTTTGTGGATCCATAACACTATCGAACCATTTTTAGGAACCACAATTTTACACATAAAAATGTTTAGTGACTGTGGAAATATATCAAGGCTCGGTTTTCCATTGCTAATAACCTGCATATTCATCAACTCAAACTAGTATTGACAACATATGACCAAATATAGTTAAGTATTACGTTATGTTAGTACAAATTAATTTTTTTGGGATAATTTGAACGATATTGATCCATATCTCATATATACATGTGAAAATTGCACATGTGCTACCTGAAACAATTAGCAAAGAAATAGATGAATAAAAAGTTCATTAGTTCCTCATAAGTTTTGATGAAGCTTTGTATGAATATTTACGCTTTACCTTTTTGTCCAAGAAGTCAGTCCCCACGACGGGACGTGTTCACAGTGTTCTATCTCAAGAAGATCGGCAACAAATGCTATTATTCGAGGAGTAAACGATCATATTCCAGAGGTCGATGCTCTGGTCGTACGCATCAGGGTCAAACCTTGTAACAACCTATTATATGTTGCTAATGCAAGAAACAAGGTCTTTACAATGATTCTTTCTATTAGCTCAATCGCTACCAAGACGAATGGTTCGATTAGTCTCGAAGGATCGAAGTTCGGGGAATGGCAGGTCGTGGTTGTGGCAGATGTGCGTCTGGTTGAGGTGTTACAAACTGCAAAACGCTAGCCATGTTATTGCTTCGAGTATTGTGCACAACCAAAATAAGAATAAGGCATCACTCGTTCCTTCTCTCACTTCAGAACAGTGGGAAACTTTCAAACATCTCTTGGTTTCTGCACATGATTGTTTATTCGAACAACTATCAGGTATTCCTCTTATAAAAAGTCTGATAATTAACACATGTTTTAAAAAATAATATGGCACGTAATTTTCATTGTTTAAATCATCTTCGTGATATTTAGGATTGTTAGATTTGTCTGCCCGATGGTAAACGGGATGTTATGGGAAAAACCTAAAACAATGAACTGCCAAGGTAGTAATGTTATTGATTCGAGAAGAATTTTCAGTATATCCCTTTACAAAAAAACCTTAGCCCCGTATATATACTACTCTTGGCCATAACCCCCTATTAATTACAAATATTTAATGGCATGCGACCATCATTAAGTTAATTGCTACAAATTCTCCTTAATCATGATTGTAGGATATTTGACCGTTGACTATCTCTCCTTGATTAGTGGTCATTAATATAGGTTACAACTTCATTAACGCTTGTTGATGTAACGGTTAGTTTTACAACTTGTCGTGTTGAGCATTCTTTTGTCGTTCCGCTCAATGTCGCACACTAAGTTCCTCTATTGGTTCGAGCTGAGTGTGCTTACTTCTTATCATGCTCTGCTTGACTGTAGCTGAGTGCGGACTAGCCTCTCTATGTTTGCTTTGATCGGGCGTGCGTACTTCTAGTCGTGCTCTGCTCGACGTAAGTTTGAGTGCGCTCGGCCTTGCATCTTTCCTGCTCGGATTATATGCTTTCTCTAATTTTCTGGTCTAGTCTTTTGTTCCACTCTATGTGATCGTGCTCGGCCTTGTTCCGCCCTGCTCCGCTAGGTTTGGTCCTACTCTGCCTAATTTTGCTATATATGATCATGCTCGGTGTTATCCTGCTCAGCTCTGCTTTCGTTGGTCCTGCTTTGCCTAATTCCACTCGACTTCGACATGTATCCTTGATATTGGTTGTGGGTACCTACTCCCTTATCAGGGTTCCCCCTAGTCGAAATAGTAAGTATGAAACAATTACTGATTAGAATAAAAAAGAAATTAAAAAATGACAAAAGATGTGGGTGATGTGTAAGTCACTGATTTGATTACGTGTGTCGATTTAGTCTGATTTTCTGACAAGTTACTGTAGAAAAGCCTAATCTTATAACCATTGTTGGGTAATCGTAGTCGGTTTATTCATGGCGTCAAAGAAATCAATGAAGAAGAAAATAGTGGAACTGAAATCGGAGTATGAGGAGATGGACGTTTTAAAGGAGTATTTTGCCAAAATTACTCCAAAGTATGGGTACCTGACTGAGGGATCCCTAATGGAGTTTAGGAGTAGGTATGGGTTTCCCGACGATGTGACCATTAGGGCGCCTTAGGTGGGGGACCAATCTTATACAAAGGAGGAGGGGAAGACCTACTTATTTACAACATTGTTTGATTGGGGCCTGCGGCTCCCTTTGCCACCACTGATTAGGGACTTCTTTAGTTTCATTGGGATTTTCCTACCCAGCTAACAGCTAATGGGTGAAGGACGTTGTTGAGCATAGCTTGCAATACTTCAAAATACGTTTTTTCCTGGCCGATGTATTAGCGGGGATGGAGGTGAACAAATTGGCGCGGTCACCATTTTTCTATGTGCAGTTAAATGGAGCAAGACATATAGTGGACCTACCCAATTCTAATAAAACTTGGAAGCAGAGGTTTATTTATGTTTCTGGTAATTGGGAGCATGAAAGTGCTACGATGAATCACCAGTTTGAAAGATGTTGGAAGTCTAAGTTTAAGTTTTTCTATATGTCTGAGTGTGTAGATTGATTTATAGAGTTGATTGTAACCTATGACGTATTAATGCAGGCGAAGGAAAATACCAAGAGTGGTGCAAGTAGGGTCGTCCAAAGGGGTCGGTAAATCTTTTGGCAAAATTGTATGTCGCGGCGCGAGCCGACACTAGTGTTCTCTATGGTGAACTTTTTAAAAGGCGGTCTGTGGTGTATTCATGAAGTTGTGGTGGCAGAAGACGGGAGGGTGATAATGGCTGGTAGTGAAGAAGAGGCCACTTTGGAGAGGCTCCGAACGCTATTGGAGCAGAGGTGCGAAGAAGGGGATTTATCTGGGCTCGGTTTAACAGTGCCTGCAGGGCGAAGGGCAAGTGAGGCGAGCGGCTTATTATTTACACTCGAAGGGACGCAGAAGGGGGAGGAGGTGGAGATGCAGAGTAAATAGGGGCAGCTGGCCATTATTTCCGAAGAGCTGGAGGGTAGTGGTAAGAAGGCGAGGTCGCAGGAAGAAGACTTAGAGGAAGCGGTGAGCCTGCTAAAAAGGAAGAAGAAGGGGGTAATTAATTATGCCCCATTTTCACAAAGGAAACTAGCGCTGGTTGATAAGGACGAGGTGGATGGAGCGGTTGGAGGTCAGGTGAATGATGATGGTGATGTACAGGTAGAGGAGAAGGAGAGATCCACTGGAATGGTTCCAGAGGTAGTGGTCATTGATGATAAGGCCCCAGAGGCAGATAGTGGGGCGAAGGGAAAAAAGGCACCACCCCATGTGGCACAACGGATAAAGAACTTCGTTCACGGACTTAGGTCAGGGGCATCGTTGGTAAATGTCATGGTGCCTGAGGCCTTACAGTCGGAGAGGTTAGGAGAAGCCAAGGATGGGGTTCAGTAACTCCCTCAGCAGTCTGAAACAATGCCAGAGCCTTAAGTGAAGCTGGTGATGCCCGCGACTTCTCAAATGATCATTGATCAGGTCTGGCATGACTCTGATTTGTCATTCTATGATACGTTGCCAATGAGCGAAACTTTGCAATCTCAGTTGGGGTTATCTCTGGAGGTAAGTGTTGTATTAAATTGTGAATTATTCAGCTGATTGTGATATGTATCTACTGAAAAAGTGCTCGATCGACGTGTGATGTGCAGATGCAATATAATTCACATGCTCTGGTGTATCAGCGTATGTTCTCAGTAGACATTCGGGCGATAGAGAGGTGGCAACCGGAGCCCATATTTTTCAGATATGTGCGAGGGCTGACTACCGAATTCGCTCAGTTCAAAAATGCGTATGGACTGGCTAAACAGCAGGCTGAGAAAGCGCAAAAAGAGAACGAGGAGCTATTACGCCAATCGGGCAAGGCGTGTGCGGAGAGAGATGCAAGGAGCAAGAAGTTCCTAGAGACGATGACGAGCACGACGTTGTTGACTTCGCAGAATAATGACCTGTTGAAGAAGAACGAGGCCCTCATCGCGCAGAACTCGCACCTGATGGAGCAAAATATGCGCCAGGCGACCAAGGTGGAAGAGAAAGCCTCCAAAGTAGCTGACCTCTCAGTGGAGCTGGATGATGTAAAAATTCAATTGGGTGAACTGCGGAGGGAACAAGAAGAAAGGAGCGGCGAAGTGGCAAGGCTGAAGAAAAAGGCGACAGCTGACTTAGAAAACAGGTAGCGCCAGGTAATGCAAGTGGCAAAAGGAAAAGTTCACAAGGATAAAGTGAAGCTCGTGGCTGATCTGAAGGCCATGAATCCACACATGGATTTTGGTCCTTATCAAAAATTGCTTGCAGTGGTGGACACAGGAAAGGTGGGCGTTGTCGATGCGGCGGCAAATCCTGCCGATGCATAGCATAATAGAAATTTGTAAAGACATTATTTTTTGGGGTGACAAAACATAACTTGGTTGTGTAACTTAGCATGTAAGTTGTTGGATGATTGTAATGATTGCATGACGCGTGTTTATACTTTTAAGTTGTTCGAATAAGGAACTTTTTCTGCGAGATCGAGCACAGTGGGGCTCATTGTATAACTTATGGTTAACAAAGTGGCCATAGTTAAGTTCGCGGAGCGACCGGTTCAGCCATTTGTGTAACCCAGTGGGCTTGGAGTAGTTCGCGATTATTAATACCTAAGTGCGGTATTGAGCACAGTATAACCTTTTAGCATAGCCTAGCGGGCGTGGCCAATTAGCCCATTTGTCATATTTATTAGATCTTGTCTAAGTGTGACACAATATGGCCCCTATTACCTAGCCTTTTAGGTGTGGTCTGTGACCCAGTGGCGGAGTTTCAGAAAATAAGTATAAACACAAATTTGGCGAAAACGATAAATGTATTGATGATAGATAGGTAGATGTCTCATAAAAAACCCTTCTGCGCTATCAGAAGGGAAAAATAGCTCATCGAGAATACATCGCAATATGGTATAACTGAAGATGGCTAATATTGCATGGGTGTTTTCCGGGCTTTGCTCTCGGCATCGGCGAGGCGGAATGCTTGATGATGGCCTTTCGTAATTATTGTGTAAGGCCTGTCCCAATTAGGACGAAGCTTCCCGAGTTTCTGGTCGGCCGCTCCTTGGAAAATATTTTTCATAACGAGATCGTCGACGTGGAAGGTTCACGGCCAAAGTCGGGAGTTAAAACGGCTACAAATGAGACTTATGTAATGTTCTGCTCGTATGCGCGCCTGGTCTCGCCCCTCTTTAATCAAATCAATGTCTGCCACTCGTCTGACGTTATTATCGTTGTCAGAATAAGCAGTGATAAGATGATAAGGGATGAGTATTTCAGCTAGCACGACGGCCTCGGTGCCATAGACCAAGGGGAAAGGATTTGTGCCCATGGTGGCCCTTGGTGTTGTTCGATATGCCCATAACACGTCGGCTAGCTTGTCCGGCTTGCTTCCCTTTGCCCTGTCGAGTTTTTTCTTAATACCGTCGAGGATTGTATTGTTGGTGACCTCGTCTTTCCCGTTCGCTTGTGGGTAGTAGGGGGTGGCAAAGTGTTGTGTGATGCCAAATTTATCACAAAAGGTGGAGAATGCCTTGTTTTAGAATTGAGGCCCATTATCCATCATTAGAACTTGTGGTATGCCGAAACCTATTAGTATTTGGTTGTGTATGAAGTCACATACCTTTTGGGATCGGGTGCGCGCCAATGCTTTGGCCTCGACCCACTTAGTAAAGCAATATACAGCAACGATTAAAAATTATCGTTTGGTTGTAGCCATCGGCAAAGGCCCAACGAGATCGATGCCCCATTTGTCGAAAATGCAGGGAATAGGGCTAGTTGTCATTGGCTTGGCCGGCTTATGAGCAGATTTAGCATATTGTCGTCAGGCATGACATTGTTGAACTAAGTGTTCGGTGTGTGCGGCGAGTTCGGGCCAATAAAATCCTACAAAAAGGAAACGACGGATGAGGCTGCGGTGGCCGCAGTGCGCCCCGGAGTCGCCTACATGTAAATCATGAAGGACTGATGAAGCTTATTATTTGTTTAGTCAGTGGAGAAGCGGCCTGGTGGTGCTCTTCCTTTATAGGTTGTTGTCAACAAGCAGTTTTTGGCCGCTTTGACCTAGAATGTAGGGACGAGAGCTTTATCTTGCGGTAGCTTGCCGTGGGTGAGGTACTCGAAGAAGGGGTTGCACCAATCGTGGGTATTGTCGACCGAAAATACTTGAGATGCCTGGCTGAAATGAGCCGTACTTGGAACTTCCTTGGTGATAAGGAGAGGGTGGTCGGCGGTCGCGGCCGCTTTGGCTAAAACATCGGCGGCAGAGTTGGTGAGACGGGGTACTTGTTCGTATTGGACGGAGTGGAACTTAGTTTCGACTAACTTGAGGATCGCGAGGTAAGTTTCGGTGGCTTCCTGCTTAGCGTCGAAAATACCCTTAGCCTGATTGATAACTAGCTGGGATTCTGAGCGCACGTGGAGGTTTGTTGCACCGCAGATATGTGCTAAACGCATCCCTCCAATAACTGCCTTACATTCTGCCTCGTTATTTGTAGCTGGGAAGTTGAAACGGATAGCTTGCTTAATTTTCTCTCTTGCTGGTGTTCGTAGAAGAATGTCGGCTACACCACCCGACGTAAAAGACCCACCATCGACTTCTAGGGTCCAGGAACTCCCTTCCATGACGGAATAAGGGCTGTTGCTAGTTGGCCGGGGGATGCAGAATTCGGTTATAAAGTCGGCTACGGCTTGGCCCTTGATCGCTCGACGTGGTTCGAACCGGATATCGTACTCCCCGAGTTCGATGGACCATTTAGTTAAACATCCCGAAGTTTTGGAGTTATGCAATATGGTACGTAGCAGGGAGGATGTGCGGACGGTGATGGTGTGACTTGGGAAATATGGCCGCATCTTGCGTGCAGCTACCACCAGACCCAAAGCAAGTTTTTTAAGATCCACGTAGCGCATTTCGGCATCAGCTAAAAATTTGATGGTGTAGTATATCGGGAGTTGAAGCTTGCTGGTTTACTTAACTAAAGACCGTGCTGACAGTGTTGGGAGAGACAGCCAAATATATGTATAAAAGGTCTTCGAGCACTGGAGCAGTAAGGATTTCGGGAGAGGTGAGATATGCTTTCAAAGCGGTGAAGGCGCCGTCACATTCACTATTCCAAGAAAATTTCTTCGCGCCTCGTAATACTCCAAAGAAAGGGTGGTTTTTGTCTGAGGCCTTGGATATGAACCTCGACAAGGCCGCTAGGCGGCCGGTGAGGCATTAGACTTCCTTGATGCTGGAGGGGGAGCCATTTTTAATAAAGCCTGTAATTGCGCAGGATCGGCCTCTATGCCTTTCTTGCTGATCACATATCCCAAAAATTTTCCCGAGCGGACACCAAAAGAGCATTTTAGTGGATTCAGCTTGAGGTTATGCTTACGCAACATGGTGAAAACGTCATGCAATGCTCTTAAGTGTCGGTCGATATCGTTAGTTTTGACTATCATGTCGTCGATGTAGGCTTCTAGGTCATGGCCTAACTAATTTTTGAAAATTTGGTTGACGAGGCGCTTGTAGGTGGCCCCCGCTTTCTTTAGTCCGAACGGCATGACAATATAACAATAAATGCCTCGCTCGGTCTGGAAAGCGGTGTGCTCTTCGTCGCGTGGGAGCATCCGGATTTGGTTATACCCAAAATATGCATCCATGAAGAACATGTAGTCGCAACCATATGCAGAATCGACCAACTGATCTATGCGTAACAAAGGGTAGGCATCCTTCGGGCATGCTTTGTTTAAATCGGTGAAGTCGACACATATGGGCTAGTTTCCACTCTTCATTTTTACGAGTACTGGGTTGGCGATCCACGCAGGGTATCGAACGCGGCGAATATGGTCGAGCCCCAAGTAGTTTGGCAACCTCTGAGGCAATGGCTGCCTGTTTATCACTTGAAAAAGACCGGCGCTTCTGTCGCACTGGCTTGGCTTGTTTGTCGATGTTTAACTCATGGCATATGATAGTCGGGTCAATGCTTGTAACGTCCTGCGCAGTCCATGCAAAAACATCTAAATTTTTACATAATAAAGCTACCAATAAAGTTTTGAAACCTATATCCAAATTTGCCCCAAGGCTTAGGACGTGACCATTCGCAAGTGCTTCGCTGATGATGTCTCTGGGCTCGACATCCTTCTTCTTACTATCACGGGGGTCGTCCATAAGGTCAGGCGAGGGGGTGTTGGTTGTTTGATCGGCACCTCCCTCGTCGGCAAATTGTTATCTAATGGGTTTGTTGGGATCCGCGATTACCGAGTAACATGTATGTGTTGCTCGCTGGCTTCCGCGGATGATCCCTATTGAATTGCCGACTGGGTATTTGACGCATTGGCGAAATGTGCATGGGGTTGCTTCCATTTTGTGTAACCATGGTCGTCCTATGATTGCGTGGTAGGGGCTCGAATTTTCTGAAATGAGGAAAATGGTGTTGAGCTCCTTCTTTGTTGCCTCATAACCTGTCTTTACTAGCAGCTCGACTTCCCCGACACATTGAGAGGTTTCGCCATCATATCCTATCAAAGTGTGTTGCGTGGGTTTATATGGTGGGACACCCAACATTTGATCGTAACTCGCTTTGAAGATAATGTTGGTCGAGCTACCGCCGTCGACCAGTATTTTTGTCACCATTACTCCTCTGATGTCCAGAGTTATTGTCACTGCGTCCTCGTGGGGGTGGCGACGCCTCTCATATCGTCGTCGTTGAAAATGAGGTTGGCAACTGGGTCTCGATAATGACTGTAAGACGGCCCTCTTACGGAAAATACATACTCATCATCTCTGGACCTCTTTCTTTTCTGATGGTCCGCCTCGGCTAAGGAGCCACCTCCGGAGATGGCGGGCCGAACGTCTTGGAGGCTTGGTAACTCATTGTGTTAAGGCTTTTATTGCCTATTAGGAGTGCTCTCCGTATTGCCGCTCTAAAATCCTGTAGTATGATGTCGTACGAATTGGATTAATAGGGCGTTGTCGACCGGTCGTTGGATTTCTTCCTGTAATTGCCAGCATTCATTGGTTGCGTGACCGTGATCATTATGGTATGCACAAAAATGTCGTGTTGAATGCTTGTATCCCGGGGCGGACATGGATCGAGGAGCCTGATATTGTATCCTATCTCTGGTGCGGTTGGATATGGTAGAGATAGATTTCTGTGAGTTGGGTGAATTCTCGCGCTGGGTTTTCGTAAGTGGCCGGGCATGGATTGGTTGTGATTCTTGTAGATTCCCTTCTGGTTCGGTCTGCTCCAGATGCTTTTCAGGGTCCTCCGATCCATCATACGCATCTAAACGAAAAGGTTCGAATTTCCTTGGGAGCTGGGCGGCAAGGATTGTTTTGGTAAAAGAAGACATTTTGAGAACGTAGGCGGCCATAGTCGGGCGTACATGGTCAAACTGCTCGCTCGCTCCTTCTTGTCGTCTTTGAGTGCCACCTTTTTGTGCTAAATATGTTATGGGAAAAACCTAAAACAATAAACTTCCCAGGTAATAATGTTATTGATTCGAGAAGAATTTTCAGTATATCCCTTTACAAAAAAACCTTAGCCCCGTATATATACTACTCGTGGCCATAACCCCCTATTAATTACAAATATTTAATGGGCCGCGACCATCATTAAGTTAATTGTTACAAATTTTCCTTAATCATGATTCTAGGATATTTAATCGTTGACTATATCTCCTTGATTAGTGGTCATTAATATAGTTTACAACTTCATTAACACTTGTTGATGTAATGGTTAGTTTTACAACTTGTCGTGCTGAGCATTCGTTTGTCGTTAAGCTCGATGTCGCACACTAAGTTCCTCTATTGGTTCAAGTTGAGCGTGCTTACTTCTGATCATACTTTGCTTGACTGTAGCTGAGTGCGGACTAGCCTCTCTGCGTTTTCTTTGATCGGGCGTGCGTACTTCTACTCGTGCTTTGCTCGGCGTAAGTTTGAGTGCGCTCGGCCTCGCATCTTTCCTGCTCGGATTGAAATGCTTTCTTTAATTTTATGGTCTTTCCTTTTGCTCCACTTTATGTGATCCTGCTCGGCCTTGTTCTGCCCTGCTCAGCTAGGCTTGGTCCTGTTCTGCCTAATTTTGTTATATATGATGCTGCTCGGTTTTGTCATGCTCTGCTCTGCTTTCTTTGGTCCTGCTTTGCTTAATTCCGCTCGACTTCGACATGTATCCTTGATATTGGTTGTGGATACCTACTCCTTTATCATAGGATATCGATACAAAAGCGAGATCCATGCAATCAAATACAAATATTATTTTAGAAAATATTTTATTTGTTTTAGATTTGAACTGTGATTTTTTCTCCATATATCAATTGGTTGAGGAGGCTAACTGTATTGTCCATTTTGTTTGAAAAAATATGCATTATTCAAGACTAAGCAACAAAGAAGGTCATTTGTTGCGGGTAGATAGTCTTATTGACTTTTCTACTTAAAAATAGCCGATATGTGTCGTGTGTATCTCTCATCTCATAATATTTTTACTAACATGTGGCATAAGAGGTTGTGAAATATATCTCATAAATTTTATATTTGTTAATGCAATAAGAAGTGATAAATTTAGTAGTTTGAATATTAATGCTTGTGATATTTGTTTGCGAACAAAATATATTTGTAGTAGTTTTCCTTTAAGTTCAAATAAAAGTACTGTTCTTTTTCAACTAATTTATATGAATGCTTGAGGGCCTTACCATACACCCAGTTTGGATGGATTTAGTTATTAAACCATCGTAGATGACTATTTGACTTGCATTTGGGTCTATGTTGAGGTTGAATTCGGATCTTTTGACTATTTTCTCTAAAATATTTTCATTTAATAGACGTTATTTTAAAGATACCTTAATAATTTACGAGACTTCCTGTAGTGGGACCCATAACATAATGAGTGTGTTGAACGGAAAAATATGCATATTTTAAATATTGCTCGAGCATTACGGTTTCAATCTTCACTACCTCTCAAATTCTATGGTGAATGAATTTTACTACTACCTACTTTATTATTCGGAGTCACTTTGTTCTATTCAAAGAAAAAATTCTATTTGAACTATTATTTGATAAAGCTCCACCTGTGACTCACATTCGAGTATTTGGTTGTAGGTGTTACATTCATAATCAGAATCGTGGTGGTGACAAGTTGGGATAATAAGTGCTCATAGAATTTTTATGGTATGCCATTTTGGGCAAAAGATATCTCATGTGTATTATCCCGAAATTGGCACGATATTTGCCTATCGTGATGTTAGATTATGTGAAAAACATTTCCCTTCCAAGAATCCACTACCATTTCAAGTCATACACCTCTGAAGCCATTGTCATATTTAGCTGATGAACAACCTATGTACGCCTAGAGGACTAAAAAAACCGAAGCCGGGAGGGGGGGTACGCTAGTTTTCCTCCAGCGGTTTTAATCTCGAACAGAGATATTTCATCATCAATTTATTGCATACATCAAATTGATGAATCTGTTTCACCCAAGCTTGATGATGACCATGTACAGACCTTAGTTGATACAACCACGTCAAGCCCCACTAGACAGGCTCCACTATTCCAGGTTGAGGGAAGTTGAGCATCTTGGACGTAGACAACGTATGAAGAATGATAATGTACGAATGTGTATTGTCACATGTATATAGTTTAGTAGGACACTCAAAGTTTTAATTATCTACTACATAAATATATCTCATATATGAAATTTTTTATAGAACTACAGGACTTCATGATTTTGCTTGATACGAATGTGGAACCTCAGTCTTTTTAATAGGTTGTTCAGTTTGTGAAATGTAGGAAAGAGATGTTTGAGGAAATTGTACCTTTGAAGGAAAATAAAGCCGTGGAATATTATTCATCTTTATTTGAACAAGAAATCCTTAAGGTGTAGGTGGTTATACTAGATCAAACATCGCACTGATGGACAAATATAAAATGATAAAAACATGACTAGTTATTATGGGAAATGAGCAACACAAGGGTCCTAATTAGACTAAAACATTTTCCCCAGTTTTCCAGCTCACTACCGTTTGTGTGCTTCTCTTTAGTGTACCTGTTAAGATGTGAGAATTACATCAGATGATTGTTCAAAATTAAATCATTCACGCTGATCAAAATGAAGAAGTCTTTGTGCGCCCCTTCTATTTTCCAGCCAACACATAAATATCTCGTCTACTAGATTTATAACTCTTTGTATTGAATAAAACAGGCTCTACGATGTTGGTTTTACAAACTCTCTGGGACATTTCATACCAATAGTTTTACTCAGTCATACTCGTATTACTATTTTGTTCCTATCATCATGGTTAATGTGTTATTTTTATCCTGATATATGTTGATGATTTGGTCATTGCATGAAAAAATTCTTGCATTATAATACATTCTAAAAATTACTTAACTGACTTCTCTTAAATGAAGGATCTTGGTATTCTAAAATAATTTCTAGGTATTGAAGTTTCCAAGAAATCCTCTGGCATTATTCTAAGTTAGTGCAAATATGCGCTTGATTTTTTTTTCTGAAGTAGGCCTACTTAGAGTGCGTCCTCTTTGTGCTCCGCTTGATCAAAATCGTCGAAAAGCCCGTAACTACCGGAGATCATCTTGTTGTTCCATTTATCTATCGTAAGGTTGTGGGACGATTGGTGTACTTATTGGCCATTCGTCATGATTTTTCTTATACAGTTTACATTTTGGCTCAATACTTGTAGGAACCCCTAATGGTGTGATGCGGATTGGGTTTCTTGCCCACTCGCCCGACATTTTTTTATTGTTCGTCCAAATTAGGGATCCGTCAATCTCGTGGAAACAAAGAAATAACATATTGTTCCCCGTTTTTCAGCCAAAGTTGAATTTCGGTCTATGGCTCTTCTCACGTGTGAATTAAAAAAATTAAATGCACTTCTTCAAATTCTATGGGTCACTACAAGTCCTATGGAAGTTTACTACGACACCACTACAAAATTACATATTTTACCAACTATATTTTCAACGAACGTACCAAGCACATCGAGGTTCATTATTATTTCGTACGGGTTAAGTATGTACATTGACTGATTAGAAATTCTCATATTTCTAATCATCTTAAATTGGAAAATATCTTTACAAAATCACATGCAAGAATCAATTCGGTATAATTCTTTTACAGTTTTGGATTTATCTCTTATAAACGTCAACTTGATGGAGGGGTTTGGACGAGATGGGTAATAGAATAATAGATTATGTAATTAAGGAAAAAATCTAAAACAATAGAACTTCTCCTTTATTTATATATATATATATATATATTTGGTCATTATACAACATGAATTTGATTCAATATATCACTCTAGAAATTCTCCAAACGTTTCTTATTTCTCAGTTTTCATTCACTTACTCTCATATCGGAAAACCATACCCATTAGCGGTACTAACATAGACCCCTTTTCTATAGGATTTTATCCCTTCTCCACCTTATAACTAACCATCTAAGACACCTCAAAAATAATAATTACAGCAAACTGAGTGTTATCCACAAGACCAACAACCTTGACAATAAATATAAGCTTCAAAAGATACCCTTTGAATGACTAAATGGGACCCCATATCATAATTCGTAAGCCTTACGATTTTCTCCACAGCAACGTAAGTATTAAAAAATTTGGTTTGATCGAAGCAAGTCTATTTTTTCTTTGTCCACAAAATAAGCGACATCATTCTCAAACTATGTATTATGACCGACAAGTTCATTTGTTTAATATGTTAACAATCAATTTTTCTAATTGAATGTATTTATGTTTTTAACCATTTATTTTACACCTCTTGTAACCTCTTGTGCTCTCTCGCATTTTATAATTACCTCTTAGCGTCGAGGGATATTTGAATGTAATTCTTGATCTCTCTCTCTCATTGAATGTACTTCTTTTGTTTCATAATTTTCACCTCACCTTCAAGATTAGAGATCTTTGATGTCGAGGGATGACGTTTTTTTTTCATTCTACAAATATATTTACAACTGATCATTAGTGGACTCAAAGTAACTCACCAAGGTGTTCTCTAATGATAAAGTAAAAAAAACATTACTCAAGATAAAATTTTGTGTGGGTTTAAATAGTTAGCCTTTGTACGAGAAATCAAATTTTATTGAATGTCAAATACTAGACAAAATAAAAGTTATAAATATTAAAATTTCATTTATCATGACTACAAAAACCATCGTGGAACTTCTTTAAAGACTTATAACACGTCATCATATAGGTAGACAAGCTTTAGCGGTGAAAGTTTAGAGATTTTAGAATTTATTTTGTTTATTATTTCTTGCTCTATGAAATGACACGTGGTGTCAATATATAGACAATAGCATTTATTGTTTTTCTAAAATTGTCTATCTACACAACTACACTATACTTATTTCTTTATAATTTTATGAATTGAATCACGACCTCATATCCCATGTTTATGTGTAGCATGATCCATAACAAATTCAGATCTACTTGACACACACACACACACTTTCATTCGGACAAGTAGCTACGATTTAGAGAAGTTGACTGATTTCACAACCACCACTATGAGTCTTCACCCGATTATTTTTCAATAACTAGTTCTCTACTCCTATTTACACCTTATTTGTTATATAATATCATATTCCTAATGCAATCTACAACCTTATTTTTCATATTAATCAAGAGATCATATAATTCTTGAAACTCATCATACAACATCTTTATTCTAATGTTACCTTTGTTACCCATTATACAACTTTGGCTCTACTTGGAACCACCATTGGAGGTATCCATAAGATTTGTCAATGTGGAAATTGGTATTTCATTGCATTCATTATCTTGGCAACATCATTTATTTTGTGTTATTTTAGAACATAAATAGTAGACTCGTCTCTCATAAACCATGATGTGTAAGTGTTATTTGTTTTAGCTTTGAAACCTCCCTTAAGGTAAACCATAACAATGTGCCCCATTCAACCGTCATATTTGTTAAATACATTATTATAAACATCATCTAATTTCAACAAGAAACAATATATCAAACATAAATTGTTAGTAGAAGATGGAAGTATATCACGATAAATTTATTAGGATCTAAAGAACATTTTAAGAGATTGTGTCTAACCTTGCACACTATTATTTACCAATAAAAGAACAAAAAACCAAGACATAAAAAATAAACACATATGTCATCGAATGACGCATAATACCATATTACTTACATGTCCTCATAAAACCTTGGATAATGACATTTCACTATGGTTGATATACTTTTTATCCAAGACTTTCTAAATAGAAAATATTTTCTTCCAGTCATTGCATAAAGTTGACGTCATCTTATTTAGATGATGCTTAGAAAACATCAATATGTTATCGTCTACTGATAATTTCCATATAATAACAGTGGATGAGAAAAGTTCTATCGACAAGATCCTAATAGTATTCACTATCGTCTTTGTTAATAAGATGACAATTATCATCACGCGTCAGGTATGATCTGGAAAAGGTATATGTGGATGATGTGTGAGTAAAAAAGTTTCACCTTTAAAATATTTCAGAAAAAGTGTTATCTTCTTTGAATTAATAAAAGTTAGAAGTTTTATTTTTAAAACCTTTGGTGCTTATATCATCAAAAATGTAGTATTAGTTTCAAAAGTTTTCCAACCACCCTACGTTAATACTCTCATTTTTCAAATTATTAATTCAATTGGCGTACGCCGAACACCTTCTAGTCTAAAAGATCTTTTAGCTCGTTTTATAGGACATATAATTCGTCCCTGAAAATGCAGCTCTCATATCATCTTTGTTGTTACCACCACTTAAACTCCTACATGGTCTAATATTACTAATAGATCCTCACCTATTAGCGTCAAATTTATCTTTGACACAAGAAGTCCAATGAAACCAACCATTAATTTGTATTTTACCACATTACCCTTATCACTCATTGTATATCTATATAGACTCGCTTCTCGACCAATAGTTGAATTCTTATAACCATCAGTAGGCTTAATATTAACCTCTTCTTTGTTACATAATTATAATTTGTTATCATCAACCTCTTCCTTATCGTAACCATCTTAGATGCACCCATATTTCTCAAACTAATCACATTTTATTAGTTGTCTCATCCAACAAATAACAAACAAATATGGAATATTGACTAATAACAAACCACATGTCATGATCATACTTTTCTTTTCTGTTTTATGTCTTATAATGATAGTGAAAATTTTACAAAAAAATATGTAATTAACAACAAACATTAATGTTTAATTTATTATCTTTATTTATCATATGTTACACCTTAAGTAATGGGATAGGTAAGTAGATTTTATCAAATACAAATAATAACATACAAACATACTTTTGTAGGTCGCTTATATCATTTAAAGAGTAAAACATTTCCAAGATACACAATTGTCAAACATCCAATTTATTTAAAGATAAAACTCTAAATAATTTACTCCATACTTTATGTAGCTTGATGAAAAATGATCTATTGATGTATTATAAGTTGATGGCCAAAGATCTATAAACTTATGGCAGAATAATTATAAACTGACAACTAATACTCAACCCCTCTTAGTTATTTAGACTAAAACTCTATAATCATTACATATTATTTAAATATGAAGATTATTTGAATAAAAATCAAGATTGTATGCTTTACAATTGTAGTTTATTGTATACCTAAAGTTATTTATATAATTGTTTTTTACGTGATCTATTAAATGATAATTTTCAATATTGTTTATATTGACTGCATGGAGCATAAGGTCTAATTATTTTCCTTATACTTTTATCACTTTTGTGTTAATTTTTTCAACTATTACTTGTTGATTTGTCCCTAAGATATTTGTCATATATTATATTACATTCAGATTATGTACGAGGTTGCTCGATATTTTCTGATATATGGACTGTTTTCTTATATTTTGATAACTTGTCATCAATCAAATATTTTTATAGAAGTTTTTCATGTTTTTGTTTTTAAAATTGAAAATATATCCCGATTTGTATCATTTTGTTCTTTATAAAGTATGATACTTGTTTTCCGAGATTGTTTATACAAATAATGATATGATTGGTTATTATAATTTTATCCTGTGACTTTAGTATATATATATATATATGTGTGTGTGATCGCATTTTATATTATGCAGACTAGGATAATTTTTAACACCCTTGTCTTATAATCATAGTGTTAGTTGTGTCTTTGTATTTTGATATTCTCAAGTTATGAGTATGTTACTAATCGTATGTCAAACCATTTACACGTACTTCATATTATTATATGTAACTTATAACTTAGTTTTATGTCAACTCATATTTCTTCATTATTGGAAATTAAAATATTTACATGTCGTAACATTTTATGTTAGAAACTTCGTCTACGCATATCATGGACTTCTTGTTTGATGTTTAATACTGGGTTAGTGCTTCGATAGCAGTTAGGCCGTCTTTGGAGTGAGTAAAAGGATTAACATTTAACTTGTGAATGTATAAATGATCTTATAATTTTTTTATTAGTTAAATAAATATTTTTATTGTTGGATTTAATTTAAAATATTGAAAACACAAAATAATCCTTTAAAAACATTAATAAAAGAAATAGAAAATCAAAATAAAACTAAAATAAATGAAAATATAAAAAAAGTCGGTTGCCATATAAAAATCATCTAAAAATTCATCTACGGTCTACTACGAGAAAAACCAGTTTTAACTATATTTTATACCAATAATATATTCATATACAAAATAATCAAACAAATGTACATTATATTTCTTTAGTTTTTCGTTCTATTTTTTTTAATTTTTGTATCTTTTAACCCGTAACACGGAAGAAAATTCAAAAAGCTATTGGTTTTGTTTTTTTAAGACGAGTGAAATTAGATCCATTAATGATATTTTTAAATTTTGTTTTCAAATATTTTTTTGCATGCCCAGTTAAGCATAGTCTTGCATCTATCATTTCACTGTCGCATCCATCATCTAACCTTTATGTCTCGTATTTACCATTTATATTTTATACTCGTCCCACATCTATCATCTAAAAATTAAGTCTCGCATCTATCATCTATTATTTATATCATGCATCCACCATTTCTATTTTACACATGTCACACATCCATCATCTAAAAATTAGGTATCGCATCTATCATATAGCATTTATGTTTTGCACCTATTATATTTATTTTACACATGTCTTGCATCTAGCATCTAAAAAATAGATCTCACATCTATCATTTTCATTTTACATTGGTCCACGTCTATCATCTAAAAATTGTGTCGCGCATTAATCATCTATCATTTTTGTCTTGCAACTATCATTTCTACTTTACATTGGTCCCGTATCTATCCTCTAAAAAATTGGTCTCACATCTATGATCTAGTTTTTATTTCCTACATCTACAATTTCCATTTTACACTAGTCTTGCATCTATCATCTAAAAATTAGGTCTTGCATTTATTATCTAGTATTTATGTCTCTCATCTACCATTTCTATTTTACATTAGTCCTTCATCTATTGTCTAAAAGATAGGTCTCGCATCTATCATTTAACTTTTATGTCTCGCATTTACCATATTTATTTTACATTTATCTCGCATTGTCATCTAAAAATTAGGTCTTACATATATCATATCTATATTTCCCATATACCAATTATATTTTACACTCGTCGCATCTAGCAAAGCTAGATGATAGATGCAAGACATTGGACAAGGTTGGTCGCGCATCTAGCATTGGTATATGCTGATGACGGAATCCGTATCGCCTCACATGGTCGAACAGAGGGGAAAATGAAGAAGACAAGTATAAACCTAAACTAGGCAAGTGACGAGGTAAATAACCTATGAAAGTATCGTGAAGCTTCCAGACCGAGCAGAGCTCTGGCTCCGAGGTCCAAGTAAGAAACACAAAGATACCAGGAAGAACAATGCCATATGAGCAATGGCCGACCGCGACGATCAAATAGCAAGGCTCCCGACGGAGCAGAGCCTCATCATCACAAGCCTGCTATGAGGATCAGGACAACAAGGTCCCCTAAAAGCTTCAAACAGTGCAGAGCTCTACCTATGAGGACTGGTTAAGGGGTTCAGAGCTTCATTGCAGTGCCCTATCAGGAAGGAAAAGAGCATAGAAAGATGTAGCTCGGTTTAGGGTCAAGAAGGAGACGAGTAGAGGCGGTAGTAACGGAAGAGGCAATCAAGGAGGTCGATTTAAACTCCAAGGATTTAATAAGTCAACAATCATTAATGATAAGAGACCGAATTTATGATCGCAAATTTATAGCTTTCTTCATAAATGTTAGTCTGACCTTTGAATAAAGGGGATGAACATTAATTAAGAGAAAATAGTGTATAAAATGGGGTACTAGTCCCAAAGAATTGTATCTTTTTCGACAGAATACGAACAAACTCTCTTCTTGTCATAAGTTGTTATATTTTTCCTATAACATATGCGAGATGCGAGACACTGGACAGGGATTTACCTGAACACAATAAAACTTACCTGAATCACATAATCGTTTTGTTTCTCCAAATAATCCAAATCCTAAACCATGACAATACATTCCAATTATATTTTTTCTTGTTTATCCATTCGACAATATTTTGTTAATTTATAAACGCGATTGACAGATTTTGTTGATTTTAATTTTATCGAGTTACAACAATATTAAATTGGATTTAAAACAACAATGTGAACAAAATTATATAATTTGATAGAGATGTATTTGGAGTATTATAAAATAATTTTTTTATAATATATACTATGAAAAGGTAATGAAAATCATAAATCTTAAACAGCAAAACAATAAAAACACAAGAAAAAAACAAATCCGGACACAAAAACACGGTACTCACCTAAGAAAACAATTACAATGATTTATGAAAAGGACATCCAATGGTAATGTTCCTGACAAAATATAATGATTGCCGACTGTTGAATTCTGAGAAATAATAATTATAAGAAAATAACAGCTACCAAACACAAAAACACTACTCCAACTTTTGAGGGCAACATCTTTTCGGAAATATTAACGCCATAAACATGTTGATGATTTGAATTGTGTTTTCTACGAAAAAGACTTATTGTACAGTTTACAACTTTTACCATCATAGAAATTACTAGAAGCTGATCTGTATTTTGCTACTTCAAGTTTGAATTGGTAGATTAGTATAATTATTAAAATTCACCTCGAAAACTATTTTTTTAATAAACATAATCGAGGGTTGCGATTTAAATCTAAAGTTTCACGTCTTTAATATTGAATTGAACATGAAATTTATGCGATAAAATCAGACATTTAAAAATGACCATTAACTTTCGAAAGTGATAGCCAAGTTGGTGGAGTAAAGTATATTTGAGATAAAAAATATATGAGTTTGGATTTTTTTACAAACATTTTTTCTATCATTTTGTGTGATTTACCTTCTGACATCATGCATACTATAGCGTTTGCGTCGGGCCGAAACTTTATCATGTGCGCACTTGTTGAATAAGGGTTGCGGTTCCGTCAAAAAAAATACCACAAATATTTGTAAAAATAATTAATACATTTAGATATATTTAAGTCAATGTATATCTTTCTAATAATTACATGGGTGGTTTAGGATGTCAAGCATATTAGACATGAACATGTATAAATTATTTAAATATTTATATTTTTAATTCGAACATCAAAAACACAAATTTTTTACTTCAAAATATTAAGTAATAGTTAAAAAATATAAAATTTAGTATTTGTTATACTTTTTTGATATCATTGTGTATTATAATTATTATTATTTACGATTTGTATTCAGAGAACGATGTTAACGGATGTTGATGATTTTCTAATAATTTGTATATCGATCATAAAAGAATGCAATTGATATCTTATATTAATTTGCAAATAACATTAGAAAAAATGAAAGAAAAAATCTATAAATTTTAAAAAACAACCTATTGAAACTGAGATTAAAGATATGTTTTATATTAAATGAAATAAATTTATTTAATTGCGTCACGATTGTTTTTCTACATAATGTCTAATCTTGTATATAAGTGTTGATGGTTTCACCGGTATTATAGACCATTATCCTTGTTGAGCTTTTAGAACCCAATATTAAGTTGTCGGGTTAAAATATCCTACTTCGAAATATATTTTTCCTTAACTAGTATCGACACATTATTTACAACACCATAAGACGAAATAATAATAATAATAATAATAATAATAATAATAATAACAATAATAATAATATTGTTATTCATCGGTCCATATTTCAATTGGTTACTTTAATTAGTCTTGCGACATTAAATATGTATACCATAAATTACACATGATGAGATATTCTGATTTAGGATTTTTTTACAATCTCCCACTTAGATCATTCATTTGTACTGAATTGTGTACAATATAACGATGTTGTTTGTGAATAACATATGAATGTCTATTTATGTCATAAGATAGCTAACAACGAACCAAAGAGTTCCACCACGACTCATAATATGTCATGCTTCTACAATAAATCACATTGCTAACTACCACATTAATAAATTTGTTCCTCTAATGGAATATGTCATGAAAATATGACACACCCATGTAATCAACACATATCCCTCGTAAAATAGTAATTGATAGTAATACAATATGGAATGCAGAAAGTTGTTTTTATTCAATTGTATACAGATAATAATAATAATACAATATGAAATGCGGAAAGTTGTTTCTTATTCAATTCTAAATTGAAATATAAAAAAAACCTCTAATAAATCTGAATATTTTCTAGACTAAGAACACCACCTTAAATGTTGTATTCATAAAAGAAATTGGGTGTTATAATCTTAGCAGAAAGAGATGAGAAATCGAAAGATAAACTTTTCAACTTTATTGTAATCTTAAGTGAAACACTGGACTTTTTTATTTGTTTTATTTTTATTTTCTTGATTATAAGGAATTATATGGATTTTCTTTAATAAATTTTATTAAGTGTACTATAATATTTCCATAAAGTATACAAATCAAATCACATTATATATCCACTTACCTTATAAAGTCATGGACGTTAATGCTCTGCTTAATTGCACAACTTTTTGTATGTCATCATATGATGTTGGATACTTTATATTGGTTCATACCTTGGAATCACTTAAGTATCTACTTAAGATGATTTTTATCACTTATCCTAAATTGACCATGAGCATGCATCCAGAGTTCAATTTTCAAAGCATATGAAATTTTTTGTACCTCCTAAATTTTTCAAATAGGTCTTGATATGTTTGATTGAAAAAACTTATTTCAAGAGTAACTCTGATTATCATCGATTCATTAATACATAAGACACCATACTTATAAATTTCATACTTAATATGAGTAATAAAAATTTCTTGATGGCATGGAACATATCATTGTAACTTACGATAATTAATACGACAAGAAACTCAAAATATGAATTAACTCCAAATGAATTAATAATATTAATAATACTCTTATCATATTAATCTAAAAAAATTGATAAATTATTACTAATAAGACACTTAAACTTAATATTATATGAATTTCTAATTGTTATAGACTATTGACTCTGTTAAAATGAATATGATTGTTACAAATATGTTTATAACTCACCGTTCTTAATTAATAAAGTTCCTAAATTGTAACATATATATCAAGTTTTGTAATATTACCATTAAAAAATACTCGAGTCTAATATTCATTTAATGAAACTTAATTCCTTAGAAGTGTGCAAGTCGTGCGACGATTATCTTAAAAGAGTCGTTAAATTCTAAATTAAAGATTATTTTAAAATGTCAATATTTTTTAAATTGAGTAAAACTTGTTTAGTGTAAAACCTTCTAAATATCTTAACCAAATTATCTTACATAAATTTTCATTCCTGCTATAATAGTCAACAATTAAACATTGAAAACTGAATGTGATCCTATGGACACTTAAAATAAGTTCTTCCTTTGCATCATAGTATTTCAAATGTTCTTATAAAAATATTTATAATGCTACACAAACTAAAACTTGGATTCTTCTATTAAACATAAATAATCTTAATGTTCTTGTGAATTTTTTTATGACATTACAAAATCAGAAACTAAATTATTCTATAAGCTACTATAGTAACTTATCTTTGTACCATTTGTAAAATATGTTGAGTTTATCCATCATGAACAACAACAACTTCTTAAAGTTAAGTGGGAATTTGAACATTTATTCATAAAGAGGAACAATGAGATGATGAGAACATAATAATCAAATTCTTTTCGTTTGAATCTAAACAAATCATTTCTTATTCTTCCTTAATATCAAATTTGTTCACCAAATATGTCCATTCAAACTAAATATCCTCAAATTAACTGAATTGTCTCATATCCAAAATTAGGTAGTGGGTTTCTACAATAACTTTTATATAATGTAATTAGTTCCAAATGGAGATAATTATTACCGTATCAAACTCAAGTTTTCAATGTTAAGCCTGTAAGGTTTTGCTTAGACTAGACAACATTATATCTAAAACAATTCGTAAAGATTATTGTCTCTATGTTTAGTATATGACTTACTAGTCTAACTAATTGAATCCTTATGAATTTGATTAATCATGAATTATTGTACATCTTAACTTTATAGACCCAAATTTTGAGTGATAACATTATTCACCAAACTATCATACACTTATGAGAGTGGTAACCATCAAAGAGAAATATAAAAATTATTTGAACTTGTCAATAGACTACATATATATTAAAAAATAGGCACAAAAGTTCCAAAATAAACATAATATCATGTGTATAATTATCTCTAAATATCAATATCTCCTTGATAAATCGTCTGATTTTGTTCAAAACGTTCTATTGCTTTGTATATACATCTAATTTTCTTCATTTGGTATGTTCCAACGTGTCCATGATATATAACTAGTCAAGATTCCCAAGGGGTTCTTGATCATCTTATCAACAAAAATGTTCATCTTTTTTTAGAAATATAACATGAATTCATTTAATAAAGATATATTGATTGTCCTAATATTTTAATTTATATTATTGAATGATACATAAATTGGATATCATCATTATAGAATTTATTTATTACAATATTTAACAGAGACGGTAGGCACCAACGCGTTGTACAATTAATTTATTTTACAATTGTTTTATACTTTAATTACCACTATATGTAAAACTATTTTATCATCACTTAATTTTGGCAATTCAATATATCTACTGGATGAAGATCAAAGATCTTTGAGAGTTGTACGAATGAATTTTATCCTAAATGTAAAGATGTTTTACCATCACTTAATTTTTGTGATTTAATATACATCTGAAATATAAACTAATCTTAATTATATTCTGAAACTGGATGCAACATAATTATACTTATTACTTAATACATACTTGTTATTTAGACAAATTCAATTTTTAAGTTTCTTTAGTGGTAAATTTTAAATTTATGGTACCGAACTATTTGGTTATTTAAACTTTCAACCAAATGATAATGTAGGTCTTTGAATTTTAGATTTAATTTAAAAATAAATCATCTAAATTGGATAACTAAGTCCCAAGATATGGCCTTCCAAAATGGGTAAGCCGTGTTGGTTTTTTCATACTCGCTCTAAACACCCAAAAATTGAAATCCCATTATATTCTGAGTTAAGGATTATTTTTTCAAATTTTAGGTCAGAAACTTGACCATATAATTAGACTTCAAATTATTTTATTATAAAAGTTTACCAATTCCCTTAAATTAATTCTCGATTTGCATCAATTCCAAATTCAACCACCTGAAAAGCTGAAGAATTTTAAACACTAAAATTTCGGAATGTTTGGAATAAAATTTACAATTGTATAAAAAAATATTACATAATATGTTTGAAGATCTTTTCATGTACTGTCATCATTATATATGGTGGGATTCATAAATTATTTAATGAAGATTATTTGATTACAATAATCGGATAGATATACAGACGTTATTACTAAATAAGCATATCATTCTTTATGTTCCACCAGAATAATTTGAAATACATCATACTATATTCTATAATCACATCACTTACACTTAATTATCACATAAATATTATAAAATACTGAATTTTATTAGGGTAGAAGGTCTGAAAGGGCATTCATATGTACCACATTTATCATAATCGTTAGTGAAGATAGTAGGGGCCAACGCACTGTAAATATCTTTGGAGCCAGTACTTTGAGGTTATGCAGTGTATGTTATAGGCCATATCTTAAAATAAGCTAAACCTTTCATAGAAGGCCGTATATAGCTTATTCATGGTAACTGAACGAACCTTTCAACACTAAAAAACTAGTTATACATGAGTATGATGCGTGTGAACGAAGAAATGACATCATACAACAAGTGCTCACCATCAGTAAATATATCTGTAGTTTCTTTTGAGGGTCGACCTACACACACAACAACCCTTTCGTTAATTGTTTGGCCCCACTCATTTCCTTTAATGACTTGTGTGACATTGGTCACACATGTTGGATACTAGTTCTTCCAATCAATCACAGAGAATATGCATATGAATACTCGTATTATAATATAAATTGATGCGACTATATATCTATCTTACCAAATAAAACCTAAACTCAGTGTACCAAAATACACTTTCAGCGTCTGACGTAGTTCAAAGATGTGATATATCCCATGAAGCACTTAGATATCCCAAAGGATACCTTTATATCTAGACAAAAGTGTCATCAAATTCTATACTATGAGATTGGTGAAACCCCTTATCAACAAGTGGGGTAAAAAACACCAGTCATCCTCCACGTTTGCCACTTGTAACAAGTTCGTCCCTTACCTTTGAGGCTGTAATAAAGGGGTCCTTATCGTTTTACAAAGTAGAATGAAACCATCCTTTTCGAGTCCAACCCAACATTTGTACCCATAATACCCTTTGACCAGCCACATCAGCGATCCACGTAGGACGCTAATGTGGCAACGGTAAAAAAAGTAAAAACAGAATTTACTGTTACCAAGTCCTTTTACTTTATTAAACCCGGCCCAATCAAATAAAATAACCCGATTACCCATTATATTTCTATTATCTAACCCAACTTCTAACCCTAGATCTATGAACATTGTAAGTTTCTGCTACTTGCTCTCGAATCATTGGATTTAACACATAAGTCACTGTGATTGCTTCTTGGAGACCGATCTTTAGCTACTCGGCTATTTATTGAAATCTTTTTATTATCTATAGTTGAAGGACTCCGAAGCTTGTTCAGACCGGAAAGACTATGAATTGGGATTAAAGAAGAAGCATGAATATCGGCCTTTTCGGTAAGTTTGGCGGGTTTTATAATCACAATTGGGGAATCAGATGACCGAAAAGAAGCAGACCCTCTTGTTGTGGGCGGGTTGCTTTGTGGTTTTCCCTGAACATCAAAATTTGACTGTGAACTGTAAATTTTTGTTTATAAGATTGAGTTCCAAAGTTTGAAGATTGTGCTTCGTTCTGGGACTCGGTATAAACCTTTGCTTGCATTACCTCTAGAATCTGTTTAAGAGCCCTCAAGTCCTTTCCAGACTGTTGAAATTTAAGATCTTTCAATCGTTTCTCGAGTTCATTATAATCAGAAGCGAGTGATTTGGGTGTATTTGATTGTTCCTTTACAGGAAGAAAAGCAGCTGACTTTTGTGAACTTTGTCTTTTGTGAACTTTGACTACCACTTGCTTGCTTCCACTGTCCTAGTTCCATTGGAAGTCTTGAACCTGAAAAGGTCTCATAACCAAATTAGGATTTTTCCACCGTGGTGAAACTGGATCTTTAGTTGAGGTAAGAGAGAGAAAAGAAGAAATTAGGGTTGGGAAATAGGGAAAAGATTAGGGATTCGTGAGAGAAAGGGGATTCAATTAGATTTCGGGTTAGAATTTAAGGCTGGGTTATTGGGTCAGGTTTTGATCTAGGGTTAGAAGTTGGGCTGGATAATAGAAATATAATGGGTAATCGGGTTATTTAATTTGATTGGGCCGGGTTTAATAGGGTAAAAGGACTTGGTAATAATAAATTCTGTTTTTACTTTTTTTACCGTTGCCACATCAGCGTCCTACGTGGATCGTTGATGTGGCTGGTCAAAGGGTATTTTGGGAACAAATGTTTGGCTGGACTCGAAAATGATGGTTTTATTCTACTTCGTAAAACGATAAGGACCCTTTTATTACAGCCTCAAAGGTAAGGGACGAACTTGTTACAAGTGACAAACGTGGAGGATGACTGGTGTTTTTTACCCTCAACAAGTGGGTCGTATACCTTTGTATTGAACTATCAAGTTGATATTTTCATGTATAATTTATACACCTATATTCATCATATTAAATTCATAGTATGAACCTAATAATTCAAAGTCCGAGCATGATTTATTTTTAAGCCTTCATATTTTCTCGCATAAAATGTTCCAGTTAGGGTTAGAGAATGTATCAATAAAGTTAGTGGGTTCTCTAGACATGGTATGAATGTGGTATTCAATCTAGTGTTAATAGATTTGGGCTTGAATATTCCATCTTTGGCCATGGTGTGAATGTGTTGTGTGTTTCTAATAAGTGGATGATGAACTGTTGAGAATAAGTGTGAAGTATGGGAATTGATATCTTGATCTATGGTTTGGCTAAGTACGGTTTGATCTACATGTACTTTAAGAGATGTAAGTAGTTTTCCTTGGCTAGTAAGTAAGGTGGATTCTCTATGAAGTAATTGAGTCTGCATAGTATGATGTATATTAGGCCAAAGTGAATTGAAAGATGATGTATGGCTTCATATTGAGTTGTTTCATTGATTTTGTGCATAAATTATGATGGATGGATCATTTAGAACTAGCGAGTTTTGCAATTGTGTAGGACAAAAACCATATATGTGTACCTTCTCATTGGAATCATGTAAAATATATTTTATTGGCTTGGCTGACCAGTAGTATTTGCAAAACGAGGACAAGTAGAAAGCCAACAAGAATATGACATAGACACATAAGACTCGGGTTTTCTAGTATTTAGAAACTTTTTTGACAAGGGAACTCATACTCATCAAAAATTAAATCCATATATATATATATATATATATATATATATATATATATATATCTTCCTAATATGAACTCAAATTTATATCTTTTATTGTACTATAATATTTTATGACACATTTCAAGGAAACAAAATTGAAACTTGGGCTTTTCATATTGTGTAATGCAAGGATAGCAAGCACAACAATTATTTTGAATAAAATCTGAATAATTTGGTTTTCTATGATAGAGTGTCTCAAAGGGTATTTGGTATTTTAATATAAGAGTGTGAAGCTTGTAAATCAGTTAAGTAGGTAGAAAAAATCATCATATCAGTAGGAAAAAAGAATTTAAGACTAAGCTAACAAAGTTATGCTAGTCTCAACAATGTGTTTGTGTTTCTATTACGTCATGTCATTCTTATTAAAAGTGTGAGGACATAAAGTCTTAAGGTAAATTCAAGTTAGTAATTAGTAGGAAATCCTTGAACTCACCTCCCCCATCAACCTGAATTATTTTTATTTTTCATTCAAACTGTGTTTCTATAAAAAAAATTAAATTTAATAAACATTACAATAGCGTCATTTTTTATGATGGAAATTATATTCGAAAACCCAAACTATATTAGATAATTTCAAGAATTACGTCTACATACACTCAGTGATTGTATTGATGATATAAATGAAGCTAAAATTTAAATAACAGAGTAAGAGAAAGTACAACTTTAATAATATGTAGTAGTTCAATAAAGTCTGCCTACGTCCACTCTAGTCACAACAATATTGCTCCTTAGTGTTCAAACTCATACAACAATATACAAGATTAAGAATCAAGAGAATGAATATGTATGGAAACTCTAAATTCAATATATCACATAATACTCTTCCAAAATAACTCTTTATTCTTCTCAGAAGTAATCTAACTAGTATTTTCTATTTTAAACTATGTCGAACACTCATCAAACTCCATTCACATCTTTGAAGTCCCAAAAAACATATTTATAATTCTTGGTAAAAATATTATAATCTAAAACAGAATGAACAAACTTCTAACAAAAATAATCATTTATGTTACAAAAAGAAGTAACTAATTTTATTTCTAACATATGAAAGATTTAATCACCGTAATTGAATTCTTATACCAGCAATCATACCTAGACAGCCTAAGTCCAAGTCGATAGCCTCTTGGTATGTGTAGAATCTGCCTCGTCCATTATCCTTTAGATCGATGTTATCTTTGACTCGTCCAATGCTCTCGCTCGATTTTACCAGTATCTTCCTAATTGATGCAGCCAATGTCTTGGTTGATGACCTTTTGGCCAATGGCCTTATTCAGTTTGACCAATGGCTTCCTAGCCGAATCATCTAACACCTCGAATGATGATATTCTGGTTGATGTAGTTTCTCGGTTTTACCAAAGGTTTCCTAGAAAATATATCTAATACCTTGGCCAATGTGACCAATGTATCAGCGATGCCTCTGACGATACAATTGGTGCCTTAACGATTCGCAGGCTAATGCAACCGATGCATTCAAATAATAAAGCGTCAATCAGTTACGCTTTATTTTCTAAGTCATAATCATATTTTAAAATTCACCACCTTGGTTTGAACTTTAATACAATTATTTTATCTCTAACTGCCCTCCAACAAGGGCCTCATAAAGTTTGGAAATTATATAAGTCGAAGCAATGCTTACACATATTCGTTGTCACTAGTTTAATAAACATATTTGCTAGGTTATCACTTGAACCTTCTCCAACATAATCTCCATATTTCAATACAAGTTTTAAAAAATCTTAAAACCAATATGATTAGTGCTGGTGTGAATTATTTCTGATCAAGGGTGATTTGTTATATTATTTTGGAAATTTAATGTTTAAAGTAAGATGTAGAAAGATAATTTAGGTGTGTGCTAGCAGTAAATTCTGATTACCCTTATTAATGAAAGTATTTGGGGTATTTATACTTAATTAATGAACCATGGGTCTTTCGGGTCAGATTATGGGCTTGGGTTATTTTTAAGAACCCATTTGCCCAAGAGATCAAATGACCAATAACTAGTTGAGTCACGTTCCACTAATTTATTCTATTCGATTGGACGTGGTACTGGTTATGTCCGAACTGCCCTTCGGATATATGTAAGGGTTAGTATCAAATAAATCCAACCTTATCAAGTGCGTTTATGAAAACCATTAGAATTTGGCTATCTGGAGAATGTTTTGCATTTTGGTTATTATGGTGTGCCATTAGAATTTCTTGTTGAACCCTGAGTTTCCTCATCATTCTTATTAACCATATAACTGCCTTTATTGCGTAAAGGCAATAGATGAGAATGCTACCATGGGTTGAAAATTTTCTTTCTAATGTAAAACAATACCAAACAACATACACACACATAATGAGTCAAAAAATTATTGGTATCCAAACAACCAACATAATTAGAATCAACAAAACCCTCAACACCTTAAAATACTAAAGTAGTCTCTTCATGAGTAAGTCCTAGATTTGTGGATACCTTTATGTATCTCATAACCCACTTGATAGCCTCCCAATGTTTCTTGGATGGCCCTGACATGAATCTGATCATCAAGATTGAATCATAAGACATATCAGGTCTAGTTTAGACCAATGCATACGTAATACTTCTCACAACATTGGATACTAATTTATTTTATTTTTTGCATCTTCACATCTTGATCATGAACTCTTAAAGATGTTAGTTTATAATGTTAAGAAATGAACATGTGAATTTTATGCCTTATATTTTCTAGCCATCAACATATCATCTATATACAACAATATATATATAAGCAAAAAAAAATCACATACACACAACTGTCATAATGAATGCTTCTAAGATTATTATTGACCATGAAATCAGCACAACATTTATAATAATTCATAGGATATTGCTTCAGACCATATAATTATCTATTCAAGAGACATAAATGATCAGTCCGTTCTTGTTTACAGATTCTTCAGGTTTCTTCCTCTAAATGATTTCCTCAATGGTCCCATAAAGAAATGTTATCTCTACTATGGTATTTATTGAAAGTAGAATCCTAATTTAACTAAGTTGCATCACAAAGGAGTATATCTAATTTTAATCCACTCTTTTATGTTGAGTGGACTTTCTAGCAACCAAGATTTCCTTGTACCTGACCTTTTCAACCGAATAATTTTGTCATGTTTTTCTACCAGATCACATGTGTTGTTCTCATGGAGAGAAGTCATTTCCTCTTTCATAACTATAATACACTTGGTTTCATACTAAATTTTCATTATCTACATGAAGTTATCGGGTTAATAATGAATAACCTTAGATATTACAGCTAATACAAAAGCTGTCAGTTCAGCATATCCAAAGATTTTGGGAGCTTTAATGACACGTCTTATCATATCCTTTCTTAAATGGTAACCATATTTAGTGAGGTTATATTTCTGATCAATAAACACCTCTTGTCGGTGTATTAGTTGGATAATTTCTCCACGATTATGGACCAACATTCATGTTACAGCCAGAAGTATAATATCATTTGTAAAGAATGACTACGATGCAGATATTGTGTATCGTCTTTCATCGATTGGTTTAGAGAAAGCTAAGACGAATGTTTACGAAGATAGTTATAATAATTAAGAATTATTTTGAAATATTGATGCTTCTAATAGTTGCAGTGACTATTTACTAGAGTATACTTTGGAAACCAATGTCTTTAAGTGTTGTTTAATAACGATTGGTTCTTGTTTGTATGTTTTCCATTCTTTTCGTCCAGCTTTACTTATTTATGGAACCATTTTGATGGGGAAATATAAAATGGTATTGATATCCACTATATCTCAAGATAGTAATAATGTTGAGTATTGTTCTCTCTTGTTCTTAATTACATAACATGTTGTTTTCTATGTTAGATCTAAAAAGTAGAGATAAATATGATAGATGCAAGTTTAGGCGTAATCAATATGATAAATGGATGACCATGTATAACAAATACGATATATGCGAGACTTAGCATAAAAATATAATAGATACGAGACTAGTCAAATCCAATACGATGTGGGATACCCCATACGATAGATATGAGAATATTAAAATGTTAGATGCACTAATAACCATGTGATTTTTATAAATATTATTAATAACTTTATGCATGTATCTTCTTGTTGTATTTGGTATTGTTTCGGACTAAAGATTGTGAAAATTGGTTATGGTTTTTGGAGAAGTTAATCCCATTCGTGTGATAGTCGAATCACATTTATTAATGATCATCATTTATGTATTGTTAGTATTTTTACTGCTTTGTTTCCATATTGATATCATACATACTGTATTTTTCTTCTTATAAATAATATGAAGTATTTTTATTTGTGCATATACACCATTTAAGGAAACGATGATGTACATGTTTTAAAATGTGCTTATGTCCCGACTCAGAAACGTACATTCAATATATCGATGGAATTCTAAAAAAAATGAGTTCGTAAAGTTATTAGCGTTTGTGAGAATTTACCTTTGGACAAATATTCTTGTGTTGTTTTAAAAGGCATGCGGTATGGTTCTATGACTTATATTCCACTATAGTGTTTCAACCATCATCAAATCAAATAGTATTATAATTTACATGTATTGGAGTTTGTTAACATAATCAAAGTATTACTTATGAGTCAAATTTCAAGTTCATAAGTATTACATAATTGTTTTAATAATTTTTTATCAATTAAAGCTGATATGGTGGCAAATAATATTGTAGTATGGTATAGTGATTCAGTACAAGTTCATACAAGTTATTATCTATCATAATCCATAAGTGTAGATTGGAGTTGAAATCATTTTTATACCACAAAATATTTTTTTAAATAAGTTATAACAAATCAAGATATTAAGCTTATGCCACACAAAAAAATAAGTTATTGACGGAAGTTCTTTTAGTTTCACATGATGCAGTAAAGAGGAAAAGTCATGTGAAATGGTACATATAAAAATTAAACATTTATGAAGCAGATGCAAATAAGGAAAAATGTTGAAAGGATCTTTGTGGACAGAGCTTCCTCCAAGGTTCTTGAAACAAGATTGCTACAAATATGTTAGGTGTATACTGGAAGTAATTCGTCAACATATGTAATTTTGTAGGATTATCTGGTCATAGTTGGATTGGTCAAAGATATGCATACACACGTATAGATATGTACAAATATATGTATATGCAAGAACTATTGAACCTCTCTCGATGAAACTTGAATCGTGACTTAGTGGACGAGACTTCTACAAGAATCCTAAGGGTTGAGATAAACTCACAAGATTGATGACCATTGTGTCAAAAGAGATATATGTTGGTCCAAAAGAGGATGGTCCAAATAAATCTGATCTAAAACAGTCTTATACGACGCGAACAATATCGTATCACCATAAGTAGACTAAAGTAGAGTCGTTTATTTGTTAGGTCTCATATATTAATTATGCCTATTTTAGGTTTCATATATTAATTAGGATTTTCTATTTATGATGTTTCATATATTAATGGTTTAGGAGTAATTTTAACCGTTGATTAATGAGTTTCAATATGGAACGTCTATCGAAGAATTAAGGTTTTCTCCAAACCTATAAATTGAAGAATATATATATATATATATATTCTTCATAAATGAGACATATAGATCTACATCTTTTGAAAGATAAGTAACGTGAGAGATTAACACTGAATATAAGATTTTTGGTGAATCGCGTTATCTTTCGTAATAAAGAGTGAATGAGTCTTTTGTGTTTGAGAGTCTTTATATAACCTACTTATTCATATAAAAGTTCTCGTTTCCCATGGATGTAGGTTTTGTTCACAATTTAAACCACATTAAATTTGTCTTATGTGTTTGGTTTTATTATGGTTTCTTTTATTCATTGCTCGTCCTGAACATGGTAAATTTTTCTTTCAAAGTTTTACTAATTAATACATTAGTGCACGTCTCGGTCGAAAAATGGTTTCCCCAATAAGTGGTGTGATGAGCATGGAATAACATTAGAAGAAGTCAATTGATCTTTAATAAATATGATGGAAAAGTAAATCTTGCATGAAAATTGGAAGCCAAAAAGGATTAGTTCCATGCAGCTTAGCCTATAAAAAATCGATGGGTGGCATAACGTTAACCTATAAAGAATTAAGGTCAAGTATTACCTAGTATAAACAGAATTGACTGATGTTATCAACGAGAATTTACACAGATTGATATCGTGGTATTTTCTAAAACTCATAGTGCCATCATACTGAACTAGGGAAATAAAGTGCTACGAGAGTTATTTGAATATATGTAGGTACTTGGAATATGGAATCGGTTTGAGGTAATTTACACAAGGAATTTATTGGCAAACTGATTGTGTATGAAGAAAGATATTGAAACGTTCTCTATGGATAGTAGCACAGAAGTCCAAAGGCACATAGATGATTACAATAGAATCACACTCGACTTAAATATAATTGATGTGCAGATGAAAGAGTATGACCAAACAATAATCCTTATAAGTTCTCTATCACAAAAGTATGAACACTTGTAAACACCGCACTCTTCAAGAATTATTCCTTTACGATTTCCAAAGTTAATAGCGCATTGAAGTTTAAAGATCTTCAAAATAATAGTGTTATGAATGGTGACTCTGAAGTGTACAAACTGAGTGTGATGGTTCAGTCAGGAAAGAAAGATTCAAGCTATAGAGTAGGAAACACTTGGTTGTATTCTAAAAAGGATGGGACAGGTTCAAAATTTATATATTGGACTTGGAAAAAGAAAGATGATATGAATCGAAACGTTTGGAGAAGGTAAAGTCAACTTCTATCAAAAGACTGAATTCGTAGATGCACCAATGGTGTTTGATAATTGTGAGTATACTAGTTTGTTAATGACTTCTTCTTCTTATATGTATAATGTTAAATGGGTGTTATATTCGGGTATATCATTCCATATGAACTCTAATATGAATTGGTTTGAAGACATGTGAATTCTTGATGGTGAAAGGGTCATCATTGGGACTCATGAGTCTTATGATATCAAAATGATTTGAATATTTTGGCTCAAATTGTTTATAGAACTTGAGAGAGTGATTAATAACATAAGGTTTGTATTCAAAGTTAATGTTCTATTCTTTCGATATGGGTGGAGATGGCAGACTTAAGGTCTTGCAAGACTCTATTATTATTATTATTATAAAAGCATATATGACTAATGTTGTGTTAGTTCTCGAGGGCTCTTTAGTGGTAAGGGTGTGATAAGTATGGTCAAGAATTCTACCAGGTTGTGGCATCATCAACTGAGGAATTTAAGTGAGAATGGACTCACTGAACTATATAAACAGGTTGTTATATGGCACCAGAGTTTAGACTCTTAGATTTTGCAAAAATTTGTGGATAAGGTAATAGAAAGAGCGTGAAGTTTATACCCAAAAACCAGAAATCCAATTAAGTACTTGATTATGTTCATTCAGGACTTTAGGGTACAATATGGGAACTTACCACAGCTGATGCAGTGTAATTTGTGTCGTCGATTGATGACTATTCTAGAAAAGTATGGGTTCCACTTTAAAGAATAAAAATGAAGAGTTTAGTGCTTTTATGAACTCGAAGGCTTTGGTAGATAGCCAAACGGGAAAATAATTGCATAAGGTTTGGATTGATAATGACTTGGAATATGTAAGCAAGGATTTTAGTAGTTATTGTGCAAACCTTAGAATTTAGAAACTCGGAACGATAAAGGGTAATCCTCAACAGAATAGGCTTCCTAAGAGAATGAATCAGACCTTGCTGGGACGGGTAAGATGTATGCTTCATACAACTTGAATAAGTAGAAGGTTATGGGGAGAAAACGTGACTACGACGCACATATCAACAACATGAGTTCGTCTACTATGCTTAAATTTATTTTTCCTCAAGAGGTCTAACCTATAGATAAACCTAAGTTAGAACATTTGAGATGGTTCCAATATTTTACATACGCACGGGTGAAACAAGATAAACTTAGGCTAGACCACTAAAATCTTAGTTCATTGGCTATCCTGAATGAGTAAAAGGGTATAGGTTGTGGTGCCTTGAACCTAGACATTATAAGGCTTTGATAAGTATGTATTTGGTTATCAATGATGAGGAAATACCATTGCAGAAGATGTTAGAGACTCAACCTAGTATTGTCGATAAGAGATATGGAGTTGATGATGGATCTAATATACAGAGTGAAGTTGAAGTCACTTGTATCAAAGAAGATTTTGGGCGTGTATCTGTTTTGGTTCGTGTATAATAATTTCAACCATTTCATGAGTCCAAAGCACACTGAAAGGTCTAAAGAATCATGATTTTGACCGCTATCAATTGGCTAGGGATATAGCACGTAGACAAAAAAAACAATTGTAAATATATGGTTTTTCCTATATTATTGGTTATGCTTTATCGATTGAAATGTAGGATGATGTTTTTGAACCCAAAACATATCACAATTATATGAAGATTAGTGATAAAGAAAGCTGGATCATGACTATGAAAAAAGAATTGAGATATCTCAAAAAGATGAAAACTTGGATTATTGTGAGAAGTCCAAGGGTCATAAGATGGTTCGGAGTAAATTGATATTGAATAGGAATGGATGAATTCCTAGTGTTGAGTTACCCGGATACAAGACTAGGTTTGTGGCTAATTTATTTACTCAACACGAGGGTGTCAATTTCAATGAGATTTTCTTAGAGATTTTGAAACAAACCTCCGTCAGGTTTATGTTGTGATTTATCGATAGATTTGATCTTCAGTTGATAAAATCGATCTTATTACTACTTTTAGGCATGTTGAATTGTAAAAGACAATTTACATGTGTCGACCAAAGGGGTTTGAAGAAGGTAATGAGGGTGATGTGTGTTAGTTGTAGAGATCCTTATATGAGGGTGAAACAATCATTGAGGTGATGGAATAGGAATTTTGATTATTTTATAAGATCCATGAATTATATTACTAGCTGCTCTAACAAGTGTGTTCATTGGAATGGGAAAAACAGATGGAGAGACAAGTTATATATATATATATATATATATATTGTATAAATGACATACTAATGGCTGGAATAAATACAAGGAAGATTTAAACGGTAAAAACGCAGCTGAAATGATTTTATGAAATAAGGGGGATAGGAGAGATGCTAAGCGGATAATTGGGGTTGAGATCAAGAGGAATACGCCCAAGTGGTATTTATTCATATCTCAATAAGAATACCAAGAGAATTGAGTGTTTGAGATAAGATAATTTACCCAATCTGCACACCAAACCTTCTTGTATTCTATCAAACTCTGGAGGGATTTTCATGTAAAACTCCTCATTATAATCATCATTAATAAATGCATTATGCACATCCATCTGATGCAACTCCCAGTTCTTCGTTACTGCAATAGCTTAGAATAATGTAACTATGACCATCTTTTCCACGGAGGAAAATATCTATGTGTAGTCAACCCCTTCAACTTGATGATTTCCAAAAACCACAAGACAAGCTTTGAGACGCTCCACTCGACACTAGCATGATACTTGATCTTGTAGATCCACTAATTATCCAATATTTTCTTTCCTGGAGGTACATGTTCTATAATCTAAGTTTTATTTTCCTCTAAAGCCTGCATTTCTTTATGTACAACCTCCATCTAACCTAGATCTCCTATTGCTTCTTTGTGTTATTTAAGTTCATATTCAGAGGTAATAGTTGCAAGATAGTTATAGTGTGCTATCGAAAAACGAGAACTTTCTACAAAACAAATAAGGTAATTGTTAAAGAAATATACTCACAGATATATGACAATTAGATAACTTTATTTGCCCAAGAAAAATATACATTTTACATACTTATGAACTTGTTGATAAAATCTCTCTCTCTCTCTCTCTCTCTCTCTACTCTCTCCTCTCCTCTCTCTCTTCTTTCATCTCTCCTCTCTCTCTCTCTCTCTCTCTCTCTCTCTCTCTCTCTCTCTCTCTCTCTCTCTCTCTCTCCTCTCTCTCTCTCTCTCTCTCTCTCTCTCTCTCTCTCTCTTCTCTCTCTTCTCTCTCTCTCTCTCTCTCTCTCTCTCTCTCTCCTCTCTCTCTCTCTCTCTCTCTCTCTCTCTCTCTCTCTCTCTCTCTCTCTCTCTCTCTCTCTCTCTCTCTCTCTCTCTCTCTCTCTCTCTCTCTCATCTCTCTTAATGCCAATAAAGCCTCTTCATGGAGGTTACGTTAAAAAGTGGCAACAGTAACAATACGTGGTAGCACATGGTTCTGATTGGCCTTGGTAACGCGCGGGACCCTTCGGTAACATATTGTCCTTGGTAATGCGTAGGACCATAAGTAACATATTGGCCTCAGTAACATGCGGGACCCTTTAGTGACGCGCGAGACATCTCGGTAACATTCGAGTCGTTTCCTGCACGATGCTCCCTAACTGTTTTTTATGATTGGTCTTGAGGTCTTCTACCCGACCGAAGCTATACCGTTCGTTCTTCTTAGCTCATGGTCCTTTCATCCCGAGAGAAATCTTTAATAATCGAGGGTCCCTCATATTAAGATTCTATCTCGCGTATAGTAACAGCCCTATTAGGGCTCCACCTAGTTCGTTTAGTAGCATGAACAGAAAGGTAAGGTTACTAAAATGAATAAGAACCGTTAAGCAAAGATAGGTGTAGTTTTTGAACTTCCCTATGGTGGGGTTGTATGGCATGACGTCTGACCCAATGTCGATGGAATTTAGGGTCAGAAGGGAGTGTGACACCCGTCAAAATAGGCGGCAATACTTATGAATACATCTCTTACATAAAGGTAACATGCGTACGTAAGTGGCTATGGCGCTACGATTCTCACAAAGCATGTATTCTTGATTAATCATTATATTGATATCAAATTATATCCTAGTTTATTGTGCCTAAATTTAGTTTAGATAAAGGATGCATTTTCATATGTTATTTGTTGTGAGAGTTTTTGATTGTTATGGAGTAAAAAGAGAGGTTGCAAGGTGAAGTTTTTTATCTAAATACTATCGTGCATCTAGTCCAACACTATCTTAGAATCTCTTTGGTAACAAGTATGTACTACTTCTTACCTGGTTACGCTTACATCATTATAGAGTATTAGGGGGATAATTTTAAGGTTTGACTAGATATTATCTTTAGTAGCTTCTCCTCACATGGTCTATCACCCTAAATACCTTCTCGTTGGTAGCTCTTCACGGTGCATGATGAATTGCTATTAACGTGTTCCTTATAAACCTTGTTTGTACCTTTGTGTCATTCTAGTCTTCTGATGGCTCCTAAAATTAGGGAAGAAGAAGGATAAAACATGAAACCTTCCTAGTGATCCAACGAAGGAGGAGTTTGAGAGCCCCTCTTTTTTAGAAGAGTATTTTATGCGCGTAACCCCTACTATGAGTACTTAATGGAGGAAGGCCACTATTAGTTTAGGGTTAGGTATGGTATTCAAGATGTTGTTATAACACGTGTATCAGCCCCCGGTGAACAACCGTACGAGGCCGAGGAGACAAGATATGTTTTTAGACTACTTTATTCGATTGGGAACTGGGAGCATGAAAGGGCTGTAGAAAATCTATAGTTGGAGAGGCGTTGGAGGGCCAAGTGTAAGGAGGGCTGTTTTGTATTAGTATATGAAGAAAAATAATATTTGATGTTTTCTTAATATGAATTTGTGTATATTGTAAGCAGAGGGAAGCATAAAGAGTGGTGTAGAGAAGGAAAACCAGAAGGTACCATTAAACCATTACATAGCCTATCAGCTACTGCACATGCAGTATAGGGTCTGGACGTGGTAAACTATCTTTGATCAGGTTTGTGGGGTATTCCTGAATTGGAGATCAGTAAAGGGGGCTAGGTGAAAATGAAATCTACTATGATGCGATAATTGAAATGCTATAACCTCTGATGAAACAAATATTCATGGACCTATATAGGAACGGGGTTCGCTTGGTCGTGCCCAAGAGTTTAGAGGGTAAAGAGACGAAGGATTCCCCGCCTGCTCTAGCAAAGAGGGTTAGGCAAAAAGATGAATTTGTAGCCAAAGAGACCAATGAGGATAGTCACCAAAAAGGTACCAGTGGACCCTCGGTCGAAGGCAAAGGAAATGAGGTGACCGGGGTGACTGGAAGAATTAGAGGAGCATGAAGTTCCTTCTTTGAAGAGGAAAAAAGTGATAAAGATGCAATACCAATATCACAGTAAAATTTAGTGCTAGTTTATGAGGATAACGATGATGAATGGGGTTATGGAGAGGAAGGAAATTGGTGTGCCCTCACCACCTAACGTGGTAAGAGAATAAGGTAAATCACCTGAGATGGTGATATTAGATAATACAGATGGAAAGGTTAAGTTTGGTGATGGAGTAAAAGAGTAGGCTAAGGATGGGGGTGCAGGGATAAAACATGAGAAGTCCCATTAAACACTATACTTCATTGATGTTCTTAGGGTTCCATCCACAGTAGTGCTTTTAATTGATATAGTCAGTCTTTATCCTGTTATTGTTGACGATATAACCGAAATATTTACCATTTTGTTACACAATGGTGAATATAATGCTTAATACCTCGAGTTGAGGGACCTCGTGGTTCTTGTAACGATCATGTTATCGATGTAAGCGGGTTCATGAATATCTGAATGACCAGGCACTGGTATGTGGAACCTACACTCTTGAGACCGAACGACATAACAATATAGGAAACCAGCCCCCTCTAAGTCTAAAACATAGTGAGCTCTTCATCCTTGGGGTGCATGCATATATCATTATATAGCCTGAGAATCCGTCCATGAATGATAGGTACTAACATCTCGCAGCCGAATCTACCAACTTATCAATACAAGGGAGCGGGAAAGTGCCATTCGGTTAGTTTTGGTTGAGGTGGCATTCACGCACACGCGCCATCGCCCACCGTTCTTTTTAACTAAAACTAGGTTTGCCACCCATATTTGGTACTTGTATATGTGAATGTGACCAATTCGAATGAGCTTGTCTACCTCCATGCTAATGGCTTCGACCTTCTGGGCTGAGAATGATCCTTGGGGTGCATGCATATATCATTATATAACCTAAAAATCTGTCTATGAATGATAGGTACTAACATCTCACAGCCAAATCCACCAACTTATCAATATGAGGGAGCGGGAAAGTACCATTCAGTTAGTTTTGGTTGAGGTCGGTGACATTCACCCACACGTGCCATCGCCCACCGTTCTTTTTAACTAAAATTGGGTTTGCCACCCATATTTGGTACTTGGTTCCGTGAATGTGACCAGTCGAAGGAGCTTGTATTATTTCCATTCCATTATTCACACAAACCCTTCGATGACTTATCGGTTTCCTTCCTTGAGGAATAGTTTCACAAAAATGGAGATGAATCGGAATAATGTCCAATCTTGTTTCTGGATTGAGTAGAAAATAGATATATGAAGTTCGTTCTCTTCCTCTGTGCATCTTTGTGATGGTAAATCCCCATGAGAAATGGGCAACTTTCGTGTAGTTTGTAATTGGATGTAACTGTTAAGATTTTCTCTAGGATAAATCTTTCTCTTAATAGATCTTTTCTTGTTCCCCAATCTTCGAAGAATACGACGTTATATTATTGTAAGTTCTCTGTTCCGAACATTTCCTGAAAGTAGACGACAAGTTTTAAATCTTAATGCAGGCAAGGTATATATTGTTGAATCAGTCTTTTCGCCGCATCGCGTATAACGGGAGTCGAACCCCCTCTATTGCTGGCGGGCGGATGGAGAATGTTCTATTTCGATCCAGCAACTTTAAACGAGTAGGTTTTGGCTTGCCCTTTTCTATGTTATTAGTAAAACGTCGTATTTTTTTTATTTTTTCGATTTTTTTTATTTCTTCATCGTTTTGTCTTCTCAATTTTAAAAAAAAAACCTTTTGTTTTCTTTTTCGATACAAAAATAATAAAACAAAATTTTTTTTTTTTTTTGTACGATAATAAAGTTAATTTATTATTTGAATGTATTTAAAATAACATTTTAAAAATACAATGGAATAAAATCATAAATGCTAATGAAGATATGTACCAACATTGTTTCTCTTGCGTATGGTCAAGGTATAATATATGATTTTAAAAGATACAAATAGAGTAAAATTAAAGCTAGAGTAATTGAAAGATACGAAAATGTCATTTCTCTTTCCTATGCCAATCTCCTGACATTTGAGTTTTCAAGTTTCAAATGTGTATCCTTTTATATGGATAATTTATATTTATATTTATATATTTAGTCTACTTTGAACTATTATGTATGGACTACATTGTTTTTGTCATGAAACGTGATATATGTCATAAAGTTGTAAAATATGTTATTTTATTAATTAAAATATAAATATGAAATAAAATACTAAATAAATTATACCATACAAAAGAATATTGCATTCGAATTGTTTTGTAAAATTATAACATGTATATTAAAGATGAAATGCGGACTCCGAAATAAGAAAAAATGGTAAAATGAAAACAATATTCAAATTAAAAATTAAATAAATGGTCAAATATGAATTAAAAATTAAATTGGAATAAAATTCATGATTATGACGGTGCATTTTAGGTTTCGTATGTTGGCGTTTCTTTCCGCTTTAAACATGACCATTCTTTAAATATCATTAAAGCATTAGATACGCCAAAAATTCACATTAGTCATCGGAATTGATATTGTGTATAAAAAACGTTAATGATATTGCTTTGTATGAAAATCATCGTTCTTGTTGGTTTCGTTTGCATTCGTACTTAACCAGAATGCAAACCTAATCCAATAAAAGTGATAAGTTTGATAGAAACAAAATATCAATAATTTATCAATGCATGTTACCAAGGTTCTTAGCCTAGAGGGAGGGCATGGTGCTAGAAATACTTGTTTCATATTTCTTCTTCATTTTAAGCTTCAGCACTTCAAATTCTAAAAAGTAAAACTCTCTGATCTTAGGTTAACATAGGTTCCCAATTTCGTCAAAGCTTCTGAATTTGTTGGTTTTTCCGTGTGCATTTGATTTTTTATTTTTTTTAGAAATGGGTCTATAGTCATATGATTTTGTTGAAATCTAGATATGGGTCTAGTTCATGTAATGTTTATGTTTTTGGCGGGTATTGATGGTCTATTAATGGTTATTAAGTTTTTTTTATTTTGGTTTTTTTAGGTTTAATAGCTCTACGTTGGGGCTTTGAGCGTATATAATATATGTTGGATTGATCGTGGAATGATTTGATGGTTTTATATAGGTTTTTTTTGGTTAAGTAACATTACCAAATTAAATTTTTTAATTATGTATTTATTCCATATCGTTTTTTTTATTTACGTATGGTATTGTAATCTATATATTTGATTTATTTATAGTATTATAATCTATATATAGAGATTTTTTTACGTGTTAGACTAATCTTTTTAAATTATAATAAAACTTTAGTCGTCGTTTTTTTGTTTCCTTTTCTCTACATGGTATCAAAGAGTAGGTTTGGATTTTGAGTTTTAGTTTTTGTGTCTTTCGTTGTGCTGGTGGGTAACTGCTTTAGCTATCAGCTCGAAGAAAACAAATGAGAAAAACAATTGGTTTTCAGATCTGTTGTGTGCATCCATAATCAACAGACTTGATCGAGAGGCAAACGATATCAATTTTTGTTTGAACAGCATGTTCGGAACATATAATACTTCAATTAGACTGGTTAGAATGCGATTTGGTGTTACGGTTCAGAAGAAATCGCTACTAGGACAATGCACCATTTTTATTGGTAAAACTGTGGGTTCAATTTTGATTTTGATTTTGATTAGAACTTATATTTTGATTTTTATTTGGTATATATTTTGTTTGAATTTGGATTTGGTATAGAATTTGTTTGGATTTGGATTTGGTATAGATTTTGTTTGGATTTGGATTTAGTATAGATTTTGTTTGGATTTAGTATTTGGACTTAGTATTGGAGTTAGTTTTGGATTTGGATTTGGTATAGATTTTGTTTGTATTTGGGTTTGGTATATATTTTGTTTGGATTCAGATTTGGTATAGAGTTCGTTTGGATTCATTTGGTGGTTAGATTTTGGTTTGACGTTTGGATTCTGTCTCACGTTTGTTTAGATCGGCGTTTGCCGTTTGGATTCTTTTGGATTTGTTTGGTGTTTAGATTTTGTTTGACAATTGACATTTGATGATTTGAGATTTAGAGTTGGAGGTTTGACATTTAATATTTGAATCGTATATTTGGTTGAAGATGATGATCAGGTATAAAAAATGTGAATAAGAATACTTGAAAAAGATGCGTGAAGAATAGTACTTGAATAAGATTTTTATGAAAACGATGGGAATACTATCAAATTTCTACTTATTAGCAGAAGAATTCTCCAGTGCCTCATTTTTGTACTTCATTGTGTACTTTTGGTTTCTCAAGAACTTTGGATCCATTCCTCTAGTTGTAGTGTTTTCGTTCCTCTTAGGTTTCTTGATTGTATTACGGTGAGACTTGTGGGAGTGGTTGTGAGGGATGTGAAGAAGATGTATGAAGAAGTTTCACATATTGAAGGCAACTTGTGAAGTTCTTTGTAAATAAACATATCATTTTTTCCTCTTGACAAACTCGTGATGCTTCTCACTAAGCCACCATGAGTTTGAGAGGGGATGTTAGCATGTTAGTCTTTTTTATATTATGTATTTTTCCCATATTGTTATTCTCTTATATACTTATTCTTTATCTATATATAAATATTATTCTACCTATTGTACTTATCTTTCTAAATTATAATAAAACTATAGGTATCTTTCTTTCTTTCTTTGGATTATTAGATCTTGTGTTTGTTTAGATTGTGTTTTTGGTAGTTTGTGCCTGAGGATAGATTGGCTGAAAATATTTCTTTGCTAGAAGATGTTTTTTGGATGTTTCGTAAATTGAGTTGGAGAACTTAATTTGTACTAGTTTTAGTGTTCGGAAACTAATCTATTTATAAGTGATGGATCGAATGGAAAATAATCTTGGGGATATCTCATTGTTGCTGCTCCTCTCGTTGAACAATATCTGTATTGGTATTTAAGTATTCAGATAGCTATTAATAATATCATGGCTGATGATAGTAAAAATAGAAAACTTAGGTGAGGAAACTGAGGATGAGGTTTTTGAAGATAACGAGTTTGATTTGACTGAGAGTATTGAAGATAAGATACACTATCAGTCAAATGAGATAGAGTTACAAAGTATTATTCCATGTATGGTTTGAGAATACCACAAGTTGGCTGCATTTAGAAGCAACAATTTCATTATTGACGACGTATAGACTTTTGATAAAGAGGATTTACTCACTGATATTATAGATATTGAGTTCAGTTTTTATACAGAGATTATCAAAGATGGGGTAAGTTTTCCTCTTTGTCCAACTATTATTGAGTTTATGAATGATAGATTAAGGGTTTTTCCTACTTAGTTGTCTTACAAAACTTGGATTCATTTAATATTTTTTACAGTTCTGAATCATAAGTTAGTTGAACTGGCATTGTCTGAGTTAATATCATTTTATGGTATTTTATATGAAAGAAATTTTGACGATTAAATTGCGAATAATGTAAATTTAAGGATTAAACTATAAATAATATAAGTTTGGTCCTTCAGGACTAAAGAGAAATTTGTCCTCTTTTGTAACATATTTCAATTTTGAGGCTAAGTTTTGACTCCTCTATATAAAGGGCAAGACTAACCAAATAAAGGAGTTGAACATTTTTTCTCTTGAACTCATTTGTATTTGAACTTTCTCTCTCTAAAAACTCTCTAACTCTTTCTCTCTCTAAATTTCTCTCTTAACAATTTACTAAGATGAAATATTAACTCATCAAATTGGCGACTCCGCTGGGGAGTGAATAAAAGAAATCAGTAACTTATAACATTTGAAATTGATACAATCTTGTTGTATTTTCTATTCAAAATTAATACGATGAATCATGAGAACAATACTATGTTTCGATCAACGATAGAAACTCTAAAAGATGATTTACTGAGAGACGGAAGTAGACCTGATGGATCATCTCTGATCCAAACTCAATCTGATATTAAGGTCTGAATGAACCAGCTTTTGGATAAGATTAATGCTTTAAATGAGAAGTATGAACGAAAGGAACAAGAGATCCACTCGGTGAAGCTTAAATCTGAGGTTAGACAAGAAACATAAAAGACTTAAATGGGAGATCAGTCAAATCGACCCTTTGATGATCGACGGGCTAAATCTGAGCACAAAAAAGCACGTTTTGTGTCTCCTAAAGAGTGATATTCATCTCGTAAAGGGAAAAAAGATAAGCAGAAATATGTGACCTCTAGTGACGAGGAGGAAGAAAGCTCAGCTTTGGGTTTAAAGAGATACAGAGGTTCTTCGAAAGAGGAATCACACAGAGATCAGTTGAGGAAACATAAAAAGGAGAGTAAATCTAAAAGGGATAATGTTCTTCATTCTACATGGTGCGAAGGAAACACTTCGAATCAGTATGCTGAAACTGATCGAAATCTATATGTTACAATGGGAAGAGATGATCAGTTTGTTCAAGGTGTCGACTGGAGAAATTCTTCGTTGACAAATGAAATTTCTTACATGACGCGTCCGAAGCATTTTGACAATTCGAAGGTAGAGAAGTTCGATGGGATGCAGGATCTCGATAATAATATCGAATAGTTCAAGAACTATATAATGAACTACGAAGATGATAATCGACTGGTGTGTCGTGCATTTTCACAGAATTTTAAAGGAATAACTCCTAAGTGGTACAATCGGATTCCGAGGGGGTCCATTTCGAATTTTAGAGATTTTTATACTGCATTTCGAAGGTAGTTTGTGGGAAGCAAAGAAATGAGAGCAAATGATGATACCATTATTCAGTGCAAGCAGACACCTGGGGAAAAGTTGAAGGATTATACAAAGAGATTTGTTTTGACCAAAGCTAGTTTGGACAATTGTGAAGAGAATATGACGATGGCATCTTTTCGCCAAGGGTTATTGCCAGAGAATCTGGCCAATGAGACGACGAAGAGAAGAGCCTTAACTTTTGGAGCTTTGATGGCTCAAGTTGAGGATCAGATTAAAGTCGAGGAGTCGACTAGAGTCCAAGGCGGACCAGTCAGCACACCGAATAATTCGGGACAAGCAACTACTAATCAGGGGCATCCGTCGAATGGAAATGGAAATGGTAATCAACAATCAAGGTAAAAGAACAACAATTTGCCTCGTCGGAGTGGTGGTTATTCAAATCACGCTCCAACTAACACTTACAACAGGCCTAGACCAAATCAATGGGTCAAACCAGAATATTATGCTTATCTGAGAGAGAATATTTTTGTGATCTAGGATAAGACTAAGAGCTTCGTAAATTTTAGAAAGCCAGCCCCAATTAGTAGGCCAAGAGAGGAAAGAAATAACAAGTTTTGCAGATATCATGAGGATATTGGGCATGATACAAATGACTGTATTTCTTTGAAGAAAGAGATTGAGTTTTTGATTGAAAATGAGAAGCTCCTGACTTATGTGAAGTCGCAAAGGAGCACATCGAAAACAATGTTGTATCAACTTCGAAGGTTGCACCAACAGCTGAGAGTTTGATGATTTTGGATTCATAGGCTGAGCCTTTTAATGCTTCTTCTAAGTATGCGGAAAGAGATCATAATAGATTTCTTCTGATGACGGTCGAAGAGCCCATAGAAAAGGGACGTGTGCGGGAGCTATGCAAGTTTTTTGAATCGTTTGCCATTTTTGTAGGCGATTCGATTACTGGTAATTCGGATAGTTCGAGGAAGAGGCATGTTGTCAACTTGACAACTCAAATTGAAGGGAAAATGTCTACGCATATGTATGGAAAGAAAGATATTCCCTTCAATTTATTTAATGAAGATGATCTACGAGATACTGTAGGACCACATGAAGATGCTGTGGTTATTGGAGCATATGTGGCTGGCGTCGAAATTTGACGTGTGATGATTGACACCGGCAGTTCTGGTAATGTCCTTTTTAAATCCACTTATGATAGAATGATAAATACACCTCGGATTTCTTAATTAGATCAAACGATTATTGGATTCACTGGTGTAACAACTCCTGTTGTTGGGGAATTCGAGGGTGAAGTGAGTTTGGGAAAACGACCATTTAAAAAAAAGCTCCAGGTATGTTTGGTGGTGGTGGACTATCTCACAAGTTATAATGCTATTTTTGGAAGATCATGGCTTTCAAGAATGTATGGGGTTGTGTCTACAGTTCATCAGTGTTTTAAATATGTGGTTGGAGATCGAGTTGGGGTTGTTCGAGGCGATCAGAAGGTTGCGTGGGAATGCTATGCCACTGCACTTCGGATCCGAGGATCCAGTAGTGGAGACTTAATGCGTGAATAGCAATTAGAAGGGGTACCCTCGGATTTGGAAGAAAGGGTTGACGTTCCGAGGGAAATCCCCAAGGTCTTTAACTGTGAGTGAAGAGATTGAGGAGTTTACTTTTTTGAAAGAGAAGGTGCTTTGAATTGGAACCTTATTGACCCCACTTCTACGTCAACAACTGCTGGATTTTTTATGTTCTAATTTGGATGTCTTCGCTTGGGGGACAGAGGATGTAACAGGAGTACCAATTGAGGTAATTCGTTATAGCTTGGCTATTGATCCAAAGGTTAAGCCAGTTATTCAAAAAAGAAATGAATTTTCCTCGGAGAAGGCAGAAGCGATTGTTGTTGAAGTGGATCGATTATCTAAGGTCGGATACATAAGGGAGTCATGGTATCCTTTGTGGACGGAAAATCCGATTGTGGTAAAAAAGAATAATGGGAAATAGAGAATGTGTGTGGATTTTACAGATTTGAATCGAGCTTGTCCCAAAGATCCATTTCATGTTCCTCGAATAGAGAAGGTTATTAACTCTACTTCAGGCATAAAATTTTAACTTTCATGGATGCTTTTGCAGGATATAATCAAATCCAAATGGATCCAAAATATCAAGAATGCACAACTTTCATAACTGATAGGGGCTTGCACTGATATAGGGTAATGCCCTTCGGATTGAAAAATGCTGGAGCCACTTATCAGAGATTGATGAATAAAGCTTTTGCTACTCAGATCGAAAGAAATATGGAGTTATATATAGATGACATGGTGGTAAAAAGCTCAAAGGATGAAGTGTATCTTGATGATTTAGAGGAAGCTTTTTTGAATTTAAGGGCAATTAGGTTAAAGTTAAATCCTGAAAAATGCACCTTCGAAGTTCGTTCGAGGAATTTTTTGGGTTTTGTCATCAGTGAAAAAGAAATAGAAGCTGACCCAGAACAATTGAAAGCCTTGATAACAATGAATTCACCTCGATCTAATAAAGAAGTGAAAATTCTGACAGGAAGGTTAGCAATACTTAATCGATTTATTTCAAGATTTTCTAACAAATGCTTTCCTTTCTTTCAAGTGTTACGAGGACCAAGCAGGTTTGAATGGACATCGGAATGTGAAGCAGTTTTCACAAACATAAAAAATTTGTTGTCATCACCAGAAATTTTGTCAAAGCCTCGTAATGGGGAGAAGCTATTTTTGTACATCGTCGTATCGGATTTTTCACTGAGCGCAGTGTTAATCACTGAGGATTCAGGAGTTCCGAAGTCGGTGTATTACATTAGTAAAATTTTGGGTGCAGCAGAAAAGAGATATATGAAATTAGAAAAATTGGCGTTAGCACTGGTGATTGCTGCTAGGAAGACGCGTCCATATTTTCAAGGTCATACTATTGAAGTCCGAACTTGCCCTTAGAAAAATGTTTTGCAATGACCTGATATTTCGGGGTAAATGACCAAATGGGCAGTGGAGTTGGGGGACTATGACATTTGTTTTACACCTCGAACAGAAATAAAGGCGCAAGCATTGGCATATTTTTTTTGTTGAATTCCATTCAAGCCGATCAGATGAGGAAGAAAGTAAAGAAGTCATACCAGATGATTCGAGGTGGGTTGTGCGAACAGATGGAGGATCTAGTGTTTCAGGGTGCAGTGTTGGGGTTCAGTTAATAGCTCCAACGGGAGATACAATGATTCAATCTATTAAATTTGGTTTTCATGCTTCAAACAATGAAGCTGAATACGAAGCTGCTTTGGCAGGTTTAAGATTAGCAAAAATTTGTGGGGCAACTTCAGTGCGCTTGGAAATGGATTCTCAATTGTTAGCAAATCAGGTATCTGGGTTTTCCGAAGCGAGAAAGGATCGTTTGATTTTATATCTTCGGGAACTTCGGAATTTAATGCTTCTGGTTGACAATGTTGTTGTGGAATATATTGGGCGAGGGAGTAACATGGTTGTTTATTGTTTGGGAAATGTCGCTTCCAAAGAAGAATATCATTAGATTTTGTTACAAGAAAATCCTTCAATTGATACTTAATCTAGCCAATGTGGATCTATAGAGAAATTTTTTGTTACGTCTGATGAAATTCGAGGTGATTGGCGATCAGATTTCCTTAGTTTCTTGACTCAATGAATATTACCAGATGATTCATGATTGGCCAAAAAATTAATAAGTAAAGCCTTCGGATATATAGTACTGGATGGAATATTATATAAAAATGCATTGAGCAGACCATTGTTACGATGTTTAAGTAAGAAAGAATCACAAGAAGTATTATCAGAATTACATGATGGTGAGGCGTCAACTCATTGTGGGTTCAAAGCTCTCACACGTTGAGTTTTACTTGCAGCTTTCTATTGGCCTACAATCATGAATGATGCTAAGAATTTAGTTCGAAGTAATGATACTTGTCAGAGATTTGCTAATGCGATTCACAGACTAGCAGTAACGTTTATGCCTATATCTGAGGCAATACAATTTGATAGATGTGGGAATGATCTGTTGGACCTTTGCCGATGGCTTCTCGAGGAAGACAGATGATCATTGTAGCGGTGGATTATTTTACAAAGTGGGCAGAGGCAAAACCGTTATCAGGGACATAAGAAAAAGACGTGATCAAATTTATTGTGAACAACATCTATTGTCGTTTTGGAGTTCATCGGAGGATGACAACAGATTATGGCCCTCAGTTTAACAACAAGGAGATGGCTTCATTTTGCCCTTCTAAAGGAATTCGGCAATGTTTTTTATGCATTTTCATCCTCAAGCTAATGGGCAAGTGGAAGTAACAAACAGAACAATTTTAGATGGCTTGAAGAAGAATTTGACGGGGCCAGCAGGAAAATGGCCAAATTATTTGCAAGAGGTACATTCGGATTATTAGACAACTCCTAGAGAGGCTACAAAGGAGACTCTTTTTTCTTTGGAATATGGAATGGATGCAGTCAACCCCGTAGAATCTACGATGTCATCATTTAGAATAGCTCAATGTTCTGAAAGGTCTAATGATGAAGTTCGAAGGGAAAATTTGGATCTGATTGAAGAAAAACGAGTTTGAGCTCATTTAAATGTAATTCATTATCCAACTCTTATGAGAAATAGATATGATACGAAGGTGAAGAGAATAGATTTTAAAGAAGGTGATAAGGTGTTCAGAAAATTATTCGTGCACACAATGGAGAACGATCTCGGAAAAATGGCTATGAACTGGGAAGGGCCTTATGTGATTGTTGAAAAGATAAATTCGGGGTCCTATCATCTTTGTGATTTTGAGGGGAGGATGCTTCAACATCCATGGAATATACAACACTTCAAACTTTATTGGAAGTAGATATGTTTTTGTACTTTGGAAGTTTTACTTTTGAATGACGCACTCTTTCCTATCCTGTTGGCCCAAGAAGGTTTTAACGAAGCGTCGTGTACATATTTAATATTATCAATAAAGTTCGTTTTTTGCCAATGGTTGTTTACACATGTTTGAATACCATCTTAACAAATCATCAGAGACTGATCATCTTTGAGATTGGTTAAGAGTAGAATTTCTGAAGTGTTTATAACACTTTTCGAAGAAACAGCCATGTTTAATAACTACATTACAATTTTTTCGAAGTGAAATCTTAACAGCACATTGAGAAATTTTCGAAGAGCTACCATGTTCATCAATTTTTTAAAGATATTTGAGGTGGTAAGTTTACAATTTATAATTATATGTTAAAAATTTGAAAAATTTGAGTCATATGCATGTTTTAAAATTTAGAATCGAATAATATGCGAAGAGAATAATAAAACAAGGAAATCGTTCGTCGATTTGATTAATACTTTGGAAGTATAAAAAGAAATTTCTTAATCTGACAAACACAAAAAAAAATGATAAAGTTATTCAGACGACTCTTCCTCCTCGGACGATTCTTCTTCTGAGGATGATGAATCAGGAATAGGATCGAAAGCATCACTTGGGCCTTTCTCCTAAGGAATATCGTTCCAAAAACTTGTGAGGTCGATTTTTGGATAAGTGGCATGAAGTTCTCGAAGAAGGAGAATGGTTGTTTTTTCTCTTCCGGTGTTAATAGCAACTACCATGTCTTTTGAAAGTTTAGCTTCGGCAGCAGCTACAACAACAGTTTTTCCACTCCAAAATCTTTCTTCAGTTTAGTTATCTCCTCGGTCAGTTTTTATTTTTTGTCTCACAAAGAGTAAGAGAATTTTGTAACTCATTGGAGTTGGATATTTCGGTGGCCAGTTCAGTGGCATGATCAGTCTTGAGCTTATTCATATCATTTTTATGAGAAGTCGTCAACAATTCTGTCTCAACTATGTGTGTGATTCGCAGATGATTTTTCATGCAGAGAACACCTTTTATGCGTTCGGACCTTGCTACTTCATACATGTGAAATTGCTCAATCACTTTGTTGTGTAAGTCTTCTCTAAAGTTATTCTCAGCTTCGTAAGATTCTTTATAATAAACCATATCTTTAGCCAATTGCTTTAGATGGTTTTGAGAAGCTTCGACTTGAAAAGCAAGTGCCTTTGCTGCAATATCAAGATCGGTAAATGGTTGGAGTACAATAACGATTGCAGGATTTGGAGGAGGAAGAATAAATTTTGTTTCTGATGACCTAGGGCGTTGAATCATATCTAAAGTAGTGGTAGGAGCAGGAGGACAGATAATTTCTGGAGACACCTCAGCTGGTGTTGGTCTCCCAAAGTTAAGCATGTGATTTTGGATGACTTGAAGAACAAGGTCGTTTTCACCAGTAAGCGCTTCAGTGTTCTCAAAATTAATGAAACTATCATGATCAAAGTTTTTAGTAGCCTGATTTTAATTAGAAACATTGTCTTCAATAATGATCACAGCGTTGTCTTTGACTGTCTGTTGTTCGACGGAAGGGTTTTGTTAGCTTTGTTGGTTTTCAACAGTGTCTTCATCTTCATCAACTAGTGTGTACAAAGTGATTCTTGCTTGTTCTTTTTATTTCCATCAGAACTTGAAGAAGCTTTCTTTTTCTTTGAAGATGGTTCTTGATCTTTTCCCTCTTCGATGGGTGAGAGATCCTGTTCAGCAGCTTTCCTTTTTCGAGGCTTTGGTTTTGATGGAGTTGAAGGGCTAGCACCAGATGTGCTAGCTGTCTTTTTACCTTTCTTCTCTTTGATAGCTTTTTCTTTCTTTTTTTTTTGTAAATGACTCTCTGATATGTTGCGAATAGGAAGGAAGACTTTACAATCATGACGAACTAACCTTTTGCAGACTATCTTCAGATCAGGCTTTGATATCAAATTTCGAGGTGGCAATGCACCTTCTGAGATTGGGAACATGTGGCAGTTTAGGAAGTTGATGGGCTGGAAGGCAGTGTGAAACACATTATTCCATTATTTCTCAACCGAAGCAGCAAGGTTTTGAAAAATTTCCTTAGCAGTTGGTCGACGCGCTTAATAACGTCTCAAAAGTTCTGAAATAATCATTCAAGTAGAAATTAAAGAAAGGGAAATGCAAAAATATAATCTATTTCTGAATGCAAAAATTTCGAAGTGCTTAAGATTGCTTCTCCAGATGAGATTTAGCCTTGAAGGATTGACATCAGAAATTTCTTTACCATTCTTCCATACTGATGAGTCCGAATATTGCTACCATTCCGGACGAGGACAGTTCGGACTAAGACGACTGGACCGGACAGGGCAGTTCGAACACTTAGCTCATTGAATTGTTCGAACTATGACTAAAGTACTTAAAAACCTAAACACTTCTTGACTAAGCTGCTTGCTCTCCTACTAAGAGCTCATGGGTCTTTGAACATGACCCGGGTCCATTAAACATGACCCGAAAACCCATAAAGCCCAAATGAAAGGGTATAAATACCCAACCACCTGCATTAAATAGAGGTAATGAAAATTAAATACAACTACGATGCTTAATTCTCCCTCTACTCTCTACTCAAACATTAAACACCTACACGCCTCCAAAAACTCAAAAACAAATTACAAATTTACACTCAGACGAAAATTAACCACACCAAATTGGCAACCACAGTGGGATTAGAAGGTGCATGAATCGAGCATTCGAAACCAACAAGAAAAGTCAGTCTGAATGGATTCGGACGCCCCGGAAGTACCACCATCTTTGCTCGAAGTGGTGGGTGAAAACGATGAGTACACTATCGAAGAGCGTGATAGATTAAAGGGTGAGATAGAAGCTCTGAGGGCAAAAAAGGCTAAGATGGGCATGAAAGAAAAGTCAAAAGCATCAGTTGCTCATCACACCGATAACCCTAGAGAGCATGAGCCTTCAAAGACTCATGTGAGTACCAAAAAGACTCATGCCAGTTCCAAAAAGTCTCACCGGTCTAAGCTAGTGGAGAGTTCTGACTCAGGCTCAGAGTCTTCTGATAGCTCTTCGGGTGATGAGGGAGTTGAAGAATCCTTATCCTCTAGCAGCGATGAGGGTCGAACTAAAAAGAAGCAAAAACAGATCAAAAAATACTCAAGGAAAAGGGATAGACATGGAAAGTTGAAGAAGAATATCGGCAAAGGGTCATCTCACAGCCGGAGGCATGTAGACCGGATGCTGATGGATCCTTTCGCTTTCCACGATGAACCAGGTATCTTTGCAACTCCCAATGATGATACTGTGTTCAGTCGTGGCCGAAATTGGAGGCAATCTCCATTGTCTTCCAAAATTCTGTCCGGAAACCTCCCTAAGAGGTTTGATAGCACTAAAATGGAAAAGTACGATAGCAGTACTGATCCGAACAACCATTTGGAGCAATTTAAAAACTTTATGATAAACTTTGATGATGATAACAAGCTACTTTGTAGAGCATTCTCCCAATCGTTTACGGGAAGTGCTCTAAAATGGTACAGCCTACCACAAGGCTGTATCAAGAATTTCGATACTTTTTGGGTGGCCTTTCGAAGGTAGTTCGTTGGGAGTAAAGGATTAAAGGGCAACGGGGACACAATAATCCATTGTGCCCAGGAACCGAACGAATCCTTAAAAGAATATATAAGTCGTTTTGTGAACACCAAGAATGGGTTAGCTGATTGCTTCGAGCAAGTGGCAATAGAATCTTTAAGACAGGGCTTGAACCCTGGGAATTTGGCTGATTCAGTGACCATAAAGAAGGCCGTGACTTGGGGAGGGTTGTTGAATCAAGTTGGAAAACAGATTAACGTTGATGAAACAAAGAAAACTAGGGTGCACAGATAGGTGAGGTCTACCCCGGTGGCACCAAACCCCAATCAGAATCAGTCTGGGAACAAGGTGAAGGAGATCGGACAGGGGCATGGCAGGGCTAAAGCTCAATCTCAGCCAGCTGCACCTGTTCAGAGTCAGCAATCCAGAAATAAGAGAGGGCCTTGGGTTCAACCGGAGTGGTTCACAGAATTGAAAGAAAGTGTGGCCACCATTTATGATAAAACAAAGGAAGAGGTGCACTATAGAAGACCGGCCACACTTCAATCTCCTAGAGAACACCGCAATAACTCTTTCTGCCAGTATCACAATGATACTGGCCATACCACTGATGATTGTATAGCTTTAAAACAAGAATTTCAGAACTTGATTGAGAGGGGAAAGCTGGGGGCTTATGTCAAAAGAAGAGGAGGTAATAGGCCTGACAATACTCACCGGGTTGGTCCAAGTAATGCTGCTCCGGAGGGAGCCATGGTTATAATCGAAAGGTTTGATGTGGAATCTGAATACTTGGATCTTGATCCAACTCGAAATAGAGTGGGTGCCATTGAGGAATATTCTAGGACAGTCTACGGGCTCATTAAGTTTTTTGAGTCACTTACAATTTTCGGAGGGGATACTATGACAGCTCCTACTGCTTCTTCGAGGAAGAGGCACGTTCATACTTTAGCTACCCAGCTAGAAGGAGGCATGACTTCCTATCAATCGCAAATTCCATTCCCCTTCATCGTTTTTTATGAAGATGATTTAAGAGATATAGCTGGCCCTCATGAAGATGTTGTTGTCATAGGAGCATCCATTGGGGGGCAATGACATAAGACGAATTTTGGTGGATACTGGAAGCTCAGCCAATATCCTTTTCTTAACCACTTACAAGAGAATGAAAAATCCAGCCGTAATTCAGAGTTCAGACAGATCAATTGTGGGCTTTACTGGCAGCTCAGCAGATGCGATCGGGGATTTCGAAGAGGAAGTTCTGTTGGGCAAGGGCCCTTTCAAGAAGATGGTCAGGATACTTTTTATTGTGGTAGATTGTCCATATTGCTATAATTCTATTCTAGGGAGGTCTTGGCTCTCTAGAATGCATGCAGTGGCTTCAACAGTCTACCAATGTTTGAAATATGTTGTTCAAGGACAGGTGGGAGTTGTCCGAAGCAGTCAAAAGGTTGCAAAGGAATGTTATGCTACAGCCCTCGCGCCCCGGACGTTGGGGGCAGTTCGTATCAACGAGCAATAGCAATTTGAGGGGCTTTCTGGGGGTGAGGGTGAAATTGATGACCCCAGAGAGGCCCATGGAGTATTAATACCAGTCGAAGAGGTAGAAACACATTGTTTAGAAGAAGGAAAAATTGTCAAGATAGGGTCTAGAATGCCACCCGATCTGAAAAGTGAGATGTTAAAGTTTTTGAAAAGCCATCAGCATGTTTTTGCTTGGTGCAATGCTGATGTTACTGGGGTTCCAGCAGATGTGATATCACATCACCTATCTGTCCGGAAAGACGTAGCACCAGTGGTTCAAAAGAGAAGGGCTTTTTCCAAGGAAAAGGCCGATGTTATTGTGCAAGAGGTTGACATGCTCACAAAGATGGGGCATATCAAGGAGTCTCAATATCCTTTGTGGACTTCCAATCTGGTCCTGGTGAAAAAGAAAAATGGCAGGTGGCGCATGTGCATAGACTTCACAGACCTCAATAGGGCTTGCCCAAAAGATTTGTATCCAGTTCCCCGGATTGACCAGCTAGTAGACTCCACCTCTGGGAATAAGCTGCTATCCTTTATGGATGCTTTCTCCTGATACAATCAGATCCAAGTAGATCCGAAGGATCAAGAGCATACCACATTTGTCACTGACAGGGGTCTTCATTGCTACAAATTAATATCGTTTGGGTTGAAAAATGCTGGGGCTACTTATCAGAGATTGGTGAACAAAGCCTTTGCTGATCAGATTGGAAGGAATATGGAAGTATATATCGATGACATGATGGTGAAAAGTGTGGATGAGCAATTGCACTTGGCTGACCTCCAAAAAACTTTTACAAACTTAGTGAAAGTGAATTTGAAGTTAAATCCAGAAAAATGTGTGTTCGGAGTGCAATCCGGGAAGTTCCTAGGTTATATGATAAGTAAGCAAGGGATACAGCCCGATCCGGACCAGCTTAATGCTCTATTTCAAATGGAGCCTCCTCGGAATATTAAAGAAGTACAACGATTAACGGGGAGGTTAGCTGCTTTAAACAGATTTATCTCAAGGTCTTCGGACAGATGCGCCCCGTTTTTTCAAACCTTGAAGGGTGCGAAGGAATTGGACTGAACATCACAGTGTGATGAGGCTTTCAATGAAATCAAGAAGCATATGTCTTCTCCCAAAACCTTATTTAAACCAGTTGATGGAGAGACACTCTTCGTATATTTGGCAGTTTCAAGTTGTGCCATCAGTGTTGTGTTAGTAAGAGAGGTGGATAATTATCCCCATCCAGTGTACTACATCAGCAAAAGCTTGATAGATGAAGAAAGGCGCTATTTGAAACTTTAAAAATTAGTATTGGCTCTGGTGATAGCTGCAAGAAAGATGAGGCCTTATTTCCAAGCTCATCCTATTATCGTCCAAACATCTTTTCCTTTGAAGAATGTTCTCCAAAAGGCAGGCATTTCAAGTAAGATGACTAAGTGGTCGGTAGAATTGGGGGATTTCGATATAGATTTTGCTCCCCGAACAACAGTAAAAGCCCAAGTTGTGGCTGATTTTTTAGTTGAATTCCACTCTGATAGAGATTCGGAGCAGACTATTGAGATGAAAGACAAAAAGGTCTGGGTCGTCCGGACGGATGGTGGATCCAGCACTATGGGATGTGGTGCAGGGGTGTGCTTGACTTCTCCATATGGTGACAAAATGTACCAGGCTATATGTTTTGCTTTCAGGGCTTCCAATAATAAGTCTGAGTACGAGGCAGCTATAGCTGGTTTGAAGTTAGCTTTTATTTGTGGGGCTAAGAGGGTCAAGCTATTGAGTGACTCCCAACTTCTTATCCACCATGCCCAAGGTCAATCTGAGGCTAAAAAGGAGTAGCTAGTGAAGTATTTACTTCTTCTTAAAAATGAAGCACTCAAGTTTAAAAACATTATTTATGAACATATACCCCGGACAGAAAATGCGTTGGCAGATTCATTGGCAACCATAGCGTACACAGAGTCGTATCCATGGATTCATGTGCTGGAGAGCCCCTCCATTCAACTTAATATGGGTAAAGAAGAAAAAAAATTTGAAGTACAGGTGAAACAACCTCAGGATTGGAGATTTCCTCTCCTGCAATACCTCTCCGACGGCATCGTGCCTCCGGATAAATCACTGGCAAGAAAACTGAAACACAAGGCTCGTGGTTTTATCATACTGAGAGACATTCTGTATAAAAAGTCTTACAGTAAACCTCTTCTGCGCTGTTTGGGGGATGATGAATCTCAAGTAGTCCTCTCTGAATTGCATGATGGCGAGGGATCAGCTCATTGTGGATTCAGGGCTCTAACAAGGAGAGTCTTACTGGCTGGCTACTATTGGCCATCTATCATGCAGGATGCTAAAGAACTGGTAAGAAGGTGTGACCCATGCCAGAGACACAGCAATGAAATTCATGTCCCAACCATTCCTTTAGAGTCAATTTCTGAGCCTATACCTTTTGCTCGATGGGGGTTGGATTTAGTGGGGCCTCTCCCTATGGCGTCCGGAGGGCGCAAAACTATAATTGTTGCAATCGATTACTTTTCAAAGTGGATTGAAGCAGCCCCTTTGGCAGGAACAACATCAAAATCCGTTATAAAATTCATTTTATCCAACATTTTTTGCAGATTTGGTGTTCCACGAAAGATAACGACAAATAATGGGCCACAGTTCGACAATAGGGAAATGGAGAGTTTATGTGCCTCAAGGGGTATACAACATTGTTTCTCTTCACCTTTCCACCCACAAGCAAATGGTCAGGTTGAAGTGGCTAACAGAACTATACTGTCCGGTTTAAAGAAGAATCTGGAAGGGGCTGCTGGAAAGTGGCCTAGCTATTTACAGGAGGTCTTGTGGGCCTACCGGACAACACCTGAGGCTGCAACACAGGAATCACCCTTTGCCTTGGTTTATGGGATGAATGCAATAGCTCCCATAGAAGCAACTCTCTCATCATTTCGTGTTCACAATTTCTCTGAATGCGCTAACGAAATGGAAATCAGAAGTCAGCTCGATCTAGTAGAAGAAAGACGAGTTAAAGCTCACCTTAGAGCTGCACACTATCAGGGTTTGATGAGAAGCAGATTTGCTTCTAGAGTTAAAAGAAGAGATTTCCAGCCGGGGGACAAGGTATTGAGGAAAGTCTTCTTACACACTAAAGAGAAGCTGCTCGGCAAATTGGCCCCGACTTGGGAAGGACCTTATATGGTTGTTGAAAGGCTTAAACCTGGAACATATTGGCTAGAAGACAAGGATGGAAGAGTTTTGACCCACCCTTGGAATATCGAACATCTCCGAATGTATTTGGATTAACATTTGTGTAAATATTTACTTGTTTAAACATCCATGTAAATATTTGGGGGCATACTCTTTCCTACCCTGGTGGCGCAAGGAGGTTTTAATGACGTGTCCGGGTTTTTAATGACATTTGATGCCTTCTTAAAAAATTTCCGCAGTGTTCTTACTTTGTCTTTTGTCACACCATCCGGATTGAAATAAAAGAGTGATGACCACTTAAACATTCGTCATCGGAGAATTTAAACACTCTCACTATGAAATAACTAAGGGATATTTAAACACTAGTCATCAAAATTGAAACAGACTATGAAAGAATGTGAGAATTGTGCAAAACAAGCATATTCATTGAAATAACTTAAGTGCCTTGGCCTTCCAAGGACTTTCAAATTGTCAAGCAGAGTAAAAGATCTATCCGGTCAGATACCGGACACACTTACAAAAAAGATGCCTTGGCCTTCCAAGGACTTTAGTTTAGATAACATGAAAAGTAAAAAGTAATTCATAATTTAAGACTGGGCCTTTGAAGATGGCTCAGCCTCATCCATTTTCTTCTTCCCCTTGGGATCGTCTTTCTTTTCAGGAGGACCCTCCCCGGCATTTTCTTCTGCCTCGTCAGAAGAGGAAGCACTAGAGTAGTCATGCAAGTCTCCATCAGCCATGGTGTGGAAGGGAAGGTCTTCATACTCTACGTGAAGCCACAAATCACCCAAGTTCCTCTTCGGGAACTTCTCATAGAAGAGGAGGACCATGTCTGATTTCACCTTGGCATAAATTGGGTCTTGAGTGTCGATCACGTTGTTGGCATAAGCATCGATCTTGGCTTGGATTTTGGCCTCCTGCTCCCTTAACAGATCAGCTTTCTCCTCTGCAGCCTTGGACACTGTGTTCTCAAGCGCAATCTTGTCACTGATCAAGTTGTTGATAATTTGGTCCTTGGCCTTGGTCTCCTCTTTTGAAGAGTTGAGATCTTTCTCTACTCCGGACAACTTCTCTCGGAGATCCTTGATGGTGTCTTCCAGAGTAGCAACTTTGGTGGTCCACCCCTCCTCATTATTTTTCAGCTCCTCGTTCTCCCCCTTTAAAATATTAGCATGTTGAGTGGCAGTGAGAAGGTCATCGGACAGCCTCTCCTTATCTGACTTGAGGTCTTTGATAATGTCGGCCTGACTTCGAACTTGCTTCTCAAAAGCAAGCACCGGCTGAACACTACTTAATAAAGAGTGAGTTATAATGTCCATTTCACTTAAAACAGTAAAAGTCTTACCATTAAAAGTGACGGTGTTTGAAGTACTCGGAGGGAGGTAAGGCCCAGCAAAATCGTCTCTGGGAGGTTGATAAAGTACTCACCAAGCCCACCAAGACCACTGATGTCTACCCCATCAATGCTAAGACCTCCCCCTTCGACCTCATCAGTTTGAAAGTCCCCAAGTATCTCTTCTTCTTGTGTTGGGTCAGTAGGATCAACCTGGGGGAGAGGCTTCGGAGGTCGGAGAGAAAGTTCATAACCCTTAGAGGTCTTCTTCTTATTGGCCTCCCTATCCTTGCTTTCAGCTCCCCGTTTACGGTCTCCTTTGGAAGCCCTTGGGGGTATTGGGGAGTGAGCTTCTTGCCTAACACTTTCCTGCTCTACCACTTCCAAGAGAGCAGCATCAATCTGGCTTGGGGGTGGCCCCTCCGGATTGGTTAAAACAGCTTCTTCCACCTCAGCAGGGTCCGCTCCACCTGCCACTTTCTTGCCCTTCTTCTTTTTGCCTTTCATCTTACTCGGGGCCTTGGCCCGGCCTGGCAAGTAAAGTGTCCCATCCGGTTCGTGTGTCCTCTTGAGCACTACATCCGGAGGGGGTTGAGTGGTGAGCTCTTCCCAAGTTAAATCCCTCCGGCCAGTAGTGTTCCAGAGGTGAGATCTTGCTAAGTTGCCCCCCCCCCCCGTGAAGGCATCGTGGAACTGGTTCCCCCACCGTTCAGCAGCCCAAGCATTGATCTTGGTGCAACAAGTAGTCTGCCCGGACTTTAGATAGTCATTGAAGTCCTTGGGCAATTCTGCTAAGAAGAAGACAAAGTCAATCAGTTTAAACAAATGGGATAAAAGAAGAAATAAAAATATGAAGTAGGAGACTTACGATCACTCCTCCATCTGCTGGTGAGGAGACTTGGGTTAACTCCGGCCTTGATTTTCTTCCCGTTCTCCCAAGCACCACTCACGAACAGGAATTGAGTCCTCCAATTCCTCTCCGACTCTAGCAGGTCATCAACAGCTTTGAAGTTATCCCCCATATTGAAGTGGTAGAAGGGGATGTGGTGGTTTCTGCAGAGACTGGCCACAGCAGCAAACTCCTCCATTGGTAGAGGAATCCCGGAGAGCCTAGAAGCCATGATGCAGGCCATGAGGGTGTACCAAGCATTGGGGCTCAGCTGGCTCGGACAGAGCTTTATCAGATGAAAGTATCTGACAATTTATGGGTCCAAGGGGAATCTGAGCCCTCAGTTAAACAGCTCCGTGAAGATGACTATCTCGCTCAATTTGCAGTCCATGGGAGTTTCGGGGTTTATAGGAATTCTTATCTTCACGTTCTCCGGAATTCCCCACTTCGTACGCATCCAGCCCAGCTCAGCTGTGTGGATGAATGCGTAGTTTATCATTTGCAGGGCAAGGAGGTACTTGACATTGACCTTGTGAAAACAAGGCCCCACCCTTCCTTCAAGACACTCCGGCAGGTCCGGATGCCTCAAGCACAACTTTTCCTTGCCTTTATCTTTTTGGGCAGCAACAGCACTACTAGTCTGTCCGGAAGGCTCAGACTCGAATGGAGTCTCTTCGATAGAGTCCTCCATTAATTCGTCCATGATTGATGAGGGGTTTTCAGTAGCAGTGGTAAGGGGGAGGTTTAGATTTGGCTCAGCCTGACTTCCGGACTGCTGAGTTTCATTATTTTCTTGGTTCCTAGCCTCCGGTTGGGGCTCTGGTGTAGACATTTCTCTTCGAGGACTTGAACCAGTGCCCTCCGGACCGGACAGTCTGTCCTTTGGTGCTCTAATGGGTGCCTCTGACCCAGTACTACTGTCCTTGGCACCCGATTTCGAAAGGGTGCCCTTAGAAGCTTGACCCTTGACCAACCGCCCTTTTCTTCGGTCAACTAATTTCTGAGGAGAGGTTTCAGCGTCTGACCCCATGGCTAAGAAAGGGGAGGGTTTTTGTAACTGTTAAACCTGGTTCAACGATGGGTTCCGACTCTTGAACCGAGGAGCCTGAGATAATAGGTGAAAGATTGGTTTGAAATAACTTCTTCGGTTTGATGCCCTTTATGGAGGAAGAACATTGGTCTGATTATGTGGGTGAAGTTGCTGGTTTGTCGATGGGCGAAGCGGGTAAGCCTGCTGCAATGCGCCTTTCCCTTTCAACCTTTTGCGCCTTTTCTAATTCAGAGAGGTTGAGCCACCCGTCTTTGATCAAAGCGTTCCGAGCCGTGAACATAAACAATCTGGGTAAAAATTTGTTTTGGAGAGAAAAATCTTTGAGGATTTGCAGAGTAAAGACGAGAGTGATGGTGAAACAGTAGAAAGCATTTCAATTTATAGTAAATCTGAAAAAGGAGTTTGATTCCTAGGAGAATTCGAAAAGATTGGTAATGATTAAAAGACGGCGATGATGTCACCCTCTTTGATGAAGAGGTTGCTTTTCGAAGAAGGTGGGTGCGAGATTCAAGGTGAAAAAACGGCTGAAGAAACCAACCAAAAAGCGACACGTGTCCCATAAACTCTGGCAAAAACCGTTTGGATTCACAAAGCTTTATCAGTCCGGATAAAGCCATAACACAAGTCGAAATACCTATCTGGATTAAAACTGCCCTGACATCGGACTGTTTTTCAGGTTTTTGGCAAAGGTATTTGAGCAAACACCTAAAAAAGGGTCTCCTGATGACTCCGAATATTGCTACCACTCCGAACGAGGACAGTTCGGACTAAGACGACTGGACCGGACAGGGCAGTTCAAACACTTAGCTCATTGAACTGTTCGAACTATGACTAAAGTACTTAAAAACCTAAACACTTCTTGACTAAGCTGCTTGCTCTCCTACTAAGAGCTCATGGGTCTTTGAACATGACCCGGGTCCATTAAACATGACCCGAAAACCCATAAAGCCCAAATGAAAGGGTATAAATACCCAACCACATGCATTAAATAGAGGTAATGAAAATTAAATACAACTAGGCTGCTTAATTCTCCCTCTACTCTCTACTCAAACATTTAACACCTACACGCCTCAAAAAACTCAAAAACAAATTACAAATTTACCCTCAGACGAAAATTAACCACACCACATACTACTAATATAAAAATGAATTTTTTCTTCCATAATTTTTCAGCTTCTAAGAGGTCGTCGATGATTTTGATGTCATCCACCAGGGTGAGGTAGTAAAAGGTGAGCTTCAGACCTTTTGATAGTTGAGTTAAGGAGATGAAGTCCTTAATGCCAATGAGAATCTGAGATAGTCGAGATTCCATAATCACTGACATAAGGGTGAACCATTAATTCGGTGTCACTTGAGTAGGGCACAAGTTGAGAAGTTCAAAGTATTCCACGATCATAGGATCCAGTGGAAACCGAAGACACCAATTGATGATTTCAGGGTAGACTACTAGCTCGTCATCCTTGCAGTCTAAGGAATTTTCTCCTTCTTTAGGCAGTCGAAGAGTTATATTACCTTTCATTCCCCATTTCCTTTTTAGAACCGAAGCTTGGATATCCTTGTAATAAATATATCGAACTTTTTTCAAAGCAATGATATACTTAGCTTCAAGACCCCTTAAGTTTCTACCATTTGTAGCTCTTTCTTCTTCGGAAACAAAGCAAGTGTATGTTTCTTCCTGAGCCTTATGGGTAGTTTCTGAGTTCCCATAATCGGATTCAGCTTCGAGATCGGTTCTGGTAGCCTCGAAATTAGCTTCATTGGCCTTTGATGTTTCTTCTCGAGGTTGTTGAGGTGTTGGATTAACAGTTTATGGTAAAGGGTTATTTGTTCGAGGAACTTCCTCAGTTACTTCTCTCTGAGGAGGAGCTTCAGTACCTAGATTCGAAGGGGGAAGAGTTGGGATAATTTCTTATTTGTATCCCATGGAAATAAAAGTTCTTCTTCTTCTGGTTATTGAAGAATGATTTGAAGAGGGAGTATTTGACTTTTACTTTAAAGGAGATTCTTCGATTATCGGAGAAGTATAAAAAGTATGAGCTTTGGTTTGATCAAAATTACTGTAGTAAATTGTTTTGGTGGTTGTTCCAACATGAGTGCTATTGATTAATCTTGCAGCTCTATATTCCTCTGTTTTTTAGTAATGCAAAAGTAGTCGTATGATCCGAAGACTAAGTTATTATCAGATTCTGGAGATTTTGGCTTCTTGGGTATGTTAGCCTTGGATTTTCTAGTTCTTGGATTTTTTTTCGCATAAACCAGATGAAGGTTCGTCGGAGAAGATGAAGGTTGGTCGGAAAGTTAGGTTTTTTTATGATGAACACGGTGAAGGTAGCCAAGCGCTTGAGTTTTCTCTAAAATGATTTGTGCTGTGAGAATGAAAGAATGAGGCAACTGATTGAATTTATAGAAAGAAAAGGAGACGCGTGAAGTTTAAAGAATTGTGATAGAGATAGGGTAGAATACAAAGCGGTGAGGGGATTAAAAGTTTGACATCTGTCGGGCTAGATATCTAGCTATGGGTCTAAAAGCTATAAAGTCATAATGGATTCGAACGGTTATATGAAACGGTTACTTTTGTATATCGTTTAGGTTAAAGTTGATGAGTATATTTTAAAATTTTACTTCCACAATGATTCGAAAAGTTTTATTTTTATAGCATTTCGAGGAAACTTATTGGCTTTGAGGATGTATCAGATTTTACTGACTTCTAATTGGTATTTGTTTTATACTTCACTTTGAATGGTTAGTTTTAGTGGTCGTTTCGAATACTTGCTTCGATTAGTTGCTTTGAATAGTTGCTCGAATAGTTGATTGGAATGGCTGTTTCAAGTTTATCTTGCAATAACTGACGCAACATATGGAATAATTCGAAGACATTTTAGTTCTCATTCATTTACTGACATGAGAACTATGGGGGCTTCTGATATGGAAGGAGGATTTTGAGGATTAAATTGTGAATAATGTAAATTTAAGGATTAAAATGTAAATAATATAAGTTTGGTCCTTAAATTATATATATTGTAAGTTTTAGAGAACATTTGTAATTATGAATAATTGTTAAGGACTAAAGACCAATTTGTCCTCTTTTATAACAGATTTCACTTTTGAAGCTAAGTCTTGGCTCCTCTATATAAAGGTCAAGACTAACCAAATAAAGAGGTTGAACACTTTTCTCTTGAACTCATTTGTACTTGAACTTCCTCTCTCTAAAAAACTCTCTAACTCTTTCTCTCTCTAAATTTTTCTCTTAACAATTTACCAAGGTGAAATATTAACTCATCAGTATTAAGGTATATAGGTAAATAGCCTTTTATTTTGTAAACTTGGATAGTGGTGATATTGAGTATGAGGAATCGTTTATCAAACCGTGAAAATATATATGTAAAACCCGCTTATTGATTCACGAAAGAAGAACACCTATTGGTTTGCTTATTGTTGTTCTCCATTATCTGACTTCGTTAATTTATTCATCTTCAGATTGAATTGACTTGTTTTTCAAAATATGTAAAAGAGTTTAAGAATTTCCAACCAACAAGACGAAAACCAAGAAGATGACGACTTGAAAATGTTTTAGGTTTAGTTTTAGTTTCTGTTGAAGGAATACAAAAACCCTAAGCTTGATTTATATAGGTGATTGCAACTTGAATTACATAGTTGTAAAAGCTCATTAACCTGTATTTTCTTGTGAACGGGGACCACAACCCAGCAAAATTGATACAATAAATTTACTTCTTCAGTTATTAGTTCAGACATAAGTGTTGAGATTTTGGCCCTATCCTTTATACTATCCAAATCTAATATGGTTACTGCACTTAGGTTCATATCCCATTTTTCAGCTATAGGTCCAATACAATAGTTATATAATATAATTAATTTGATTATTTTTATTATTGGAATACCTTAAGATAATGACCGAGTATATATTTAGCATATGGATCCATAAATATTTCAACAATCTCCCACTGTGACCATTATATGCTACTTAAGAATGGATTCAACTTTAATGGGATATTTGAATCAATTGTAAATAGGTGAACGGTACAAACCCGCACATGATCAATGCAGTAAAGAACTAAAGACCTCTTTCTCGTAATGTGAATATGATGCAAGAGTAATAACATTATTGCTATCAATCAATAAGGAGTGTACTTTAAGAGTAATATGACTTGTAATAGTACATATATACTCTTACATGGTTCCTACACTTGGGAGATCTAGTAAATAACACATATCAATAAATATAACCAATCAAATACACTACAATAAACCTTTACGTGCACAATATTTCAAAATATTATCTTGCACTATTACAAACGTTCACTTTGAAATTAACAATCCTCTAAATAAACCACACCAATTTCACTGGTGTATCCCTCGAAAACCTTAGGTAAACCCGTCTTTGTTAGAGGATCTGTTATCATGAATTTTTTGTTGATGTCTTCTATATTTATCTGACCCATTTTAACAGTCATGAAATTTATGTATGTGTGTTTAGATTTAGGAAATCCCTTATTGTTATTAGAGTACTGCACCGTGTAATTATTTTCTCAATACAACCTTATGAGACCTTTTATCATTTGTACAATATGCAACCCAATGACTGAATTATGCAACCATGACGCTTGGCTCGATGCCTCAAAGCACGCAACAAATTTTGTTGCCATGATAGACGATGCAATAAGTGTTTGCTTTATAATTTTTTAGGATACTACACCTCAATCCAATAAAAATATGTTGCATGAAGTGCATTTTACTTTGTTAATGCATCCACCAAAATTTGAGTCCGAATACCTAATGATCTCCAACCTTTCCGACTTTCTATATGTATGTGCCTTTGTTCCTTGCAGATAGAGGAGTACCCTTTTAACTATTTTCTAATAATGCATGTTAGGGTTACTCACATATCTTCCCAACATATTTACAGAAAAGAAAATGTCCGGCCTAGTACAAAATTCATCATGAATTAAACTCCCGACTGCCGAAGCATAACAAATAATTTTCATATCCTGAATATCAAGTTTTATCTTTGGATATTGACCCAGACTAAGTATGTCACCTTTCTATGGGGGTACTTAAGGGTTTGAAGTTTGTAAGATATATAACATTGTAACACAGTTTAAATATGCCTTTTATGATAATTCAAGAATACCACGGGAGCGCTCCGGATGAATCCGGATTCCTAATACAAAACTAACATCACCAAGATCCTTTGTATCAAATTTGTCTAATAGAGATATTTTCGTAATATGTGACATTTACTTGTTGTTTGAGGCAAGAAATATGCCATTGGCATATAATATAAGAAATATGAAATTACTCTCACTGAACTTTTGATACACACAATCCTCGACTGAGTTCACTTAAAAGTCAAAAGAGACTATCACCTTAAGGAATTTGTGGCACTACTGACGAGAAGCATGTTTGAGCCCATCAAAGGATTTCTAAAGTGTGCAAACCAAATACTTTAGGGCACCTACTCCAAAGTTTTGCGATTGCACCATATTGATCGTTTTTTTAACATTACCATTGAGAAACATGGTCTTACAATCCATTTGATGAATCTCAAGATCAAAGTATGCAACTAATGTCATAATTGTTCTAAATGAATCTTTTGTCAATACTAGAGAAAACAAATTAAAATCAATTCCTTCATGATGAGTATAACCTTTTGTTACAATGCACGCTTTATGCATTTCCACATTAACCATGTAATTGCATTTGGTTTTATAAACCCACTTACAACCAATTTAATTTTTTTGCTTCAAGTAATGGGATAAATTCCCATATTGCATTGTCCTACATAGATTTATATTATTTCTTCATAACCTCGATCTACTTCCGAGAGTTAGAGCTTTCTATGGTTTGTTTGTATAATGAAGGATCATCTACAAATCTAGCACATGACTCATCATGTTCCTGAAGATATATTATAACATTTTTTCTCGTGGACCTTCATAAGTGAACTATTTCTTCTTGTTTCACTTCTTGAGGAGGTGGAGTTTGATCTTCATGAACGATGTCAATTTCAATTTTCTTATGGAAGTCTAACTTGAGGTTCCTCTTGTTCTAACTAGAGTAAATATGTATCTTGGTTAAAACCCTCAAGTGGAACATTACTGTCATTTTAAGTATTACCTCATTCTAACGAGATCGAAATGATTGGCAATAAAGCCCAATCTTCTGATACATGGGTATCTCTGTTAAAACATTCATTCATCTAATAAATTCTTCCTCAAAATCAATATATGTTCCCTTATTCTTCCCTGAAACTCAACATCCTCGAGAAATGTTTTCGTTCCGGATTCAAATATGATACCAGCGAGAGAATCATAAAATTTAAACCCCATAGAGTGTTCAGTATAACCTATGAAGAAGAAGTTGAGTGTTTTTTGGTTCAGTTTCTTATCTTGAGGTTTGTAATCCTTTACCTCAACTATACATCCCTATATATACAGATGCTTTAAATTGGTTATGCACCCATTATAAAGCTCATATGGGGTCCTAAAAGTAGCTTTGGTGGGTCACGTATTGAGTATATAAGAGGTATATTCAATGGTTGCCCCCTCCAAACAGATAATGGTAGAGATGAATGAGTTGTCATATTTCTAACCGTATCTTTTAGTGCATCATTCCGTCTCTCATATATATCATTTATACGGGGTGGAACCAATATTATATATTGATGAACTATGCCACATTCCTTTAGGTATTGTGCAAAGGTTCTTTGATGTTGTTTAGCTGATCCATCATACATAACATAGTATTCACCATCACTGTCAGATCTAACACTTCAAAATTTTCATGAAGTAGATTTAGGTATAATAATAAGAGAAGTGATCGATAAATGATTTAAAGTATCGATGCTCGTTCTATAATTTTTGTGGAAACGATCGACATATATCGTTATGCATCAATTCTAAGACTTTAGTTGTTTTACATACCCCTACCCTTTTGCTTTTGGTTTGTTTTCTTTTGATACACTCGATACATGTAATGAAATCATAATACCCTATGGGACCCAATAAACACTTACCTACAAGTTTGTTCATCCTAACTTTAGATGTATGACCTAATCGCTTGCGCCACGGTTTATATTATTTTTTATACTTAATAATTTTATTCGGTATATGTTGTGAGTTCATGGAAATCTTTCCATTATTAAAAATATTTAACAAATGAAAATTATCTTCCTTTATAAAACTTTAATGCCTCACAATCACATTATTTAAAGAGCGAGTAAAAGTTTTGTTTCCATAAATATCCATACACGTTTAAAACTAGAAAGAAAATCAAGTTCCTCCGAAAGCTGGGAACAGACATTAAATTCTCTTTAAATAAAACATGTCCAGTAGAAACTAGAAAGTTTTAAATGTAAATTTCAAATCGCCAAAACCTGGCATGAGCTCTTGTCTGCCGTGAAAAATGATCTTTCATCGTCACTTAGCATCCTGCTCCTTAATGTCCCTTACAAAGAAATATATACATAAGTTTTTGCAATCAAATCAACCTAAAAAGTATGTTTTTTACATAAACAATATTAATTTCCGTAATAACCAAAGTTGTGATTGTATCTTTACCTAATATGTAAGACCGACGCTTCTCGCAATCCTTCTTCGGATGTCCTTTTTCTTCTCAGAAAAAGCACTGACCAACAATCGATTTTTAAGATTATTTCTTCTTTAATAGGCCTTGACCTGATACTTTACCATCAGTATTCCTCTTAGGCCCCATTCCCTTTGAAAATGCTATCACATTTTCCTCAGGCATTTCCATTTTAAGTATCTCCTCCTACGTAGTGTGCGAAATCAACTCATTAATGTTCTATTTTTCCTGTATATAATTTTAGATAAACTCGAAACACTTAAACTTATCCAGTTTTTACTCAGATATGAATCCTACTATACATTCCTCACGAATGTCTTCCCCAATTTCCTTCAACTTTTGGCCAATCGCTTACATTCCAAGAATGTGCTTACGGGTTTTCCTTTTTCCATTGTACATTTTCGTAAAGAGTTCATTTATAAAGAGTAAATCTCTACCTTTTTGTTCTTAGAAAATAATTTATCGACCTGTGCGAGAAGATATGTGGCTACGATAACAGGTTTTGGGATAACCTTACCAAGTGCTACTAGGATTCCTATAACATAAGACTCATATATACCTTATTTAACTTCTTCAATTTATCATTTTTCTTAATTTCCTCCTGGTGAGAATAGAGATTGAATTGAGAAGATTGAGAATATTTATCAAGAATCAACAGAGAGATTTTTAGGTAGTGAATATAATCTTTCACCTCTGATTATTTCATAGGTGTAATCAGCCTCTTCGACCTCTTTAAATAGGCCTAGTGAGTTAGTTACAAATTCGGTTACATAAGGGGTTTATTTACAATTCAGTCCCTATTCTTCCTGTAAAACTTTAATCTTACTCTATATTAATAGAACTTATCATTCAAGTCCTTATTAATTACATTTAAGTCCCTAAGGAATATATTTCCTTATCAGTAGCCCCCCTAGTTCTTATATAGACAATTTTATAAGAACTATTCACTCTTCGAACATTACTCCAAGTGAATAAAACCTCTTTCATCTAGCCCCTTCATTATGATTGAGCCTAATGACTTGAAACTTCACTTCGAATCTAAGAATAAGTGCAAATAAACTCCCCACTCACTTCGAATCTACTAACTTGAAATACAACCTTACTTTCACTTCGAATCTTCTGACCAAAATTACAACTTTACTTCTACTTCGAACCTTTAGACCCCTACTTGAAAGACTGATTGGACCCTTCTTGATAGGTCTATGACACAGCAAGTTTTCCTCCACGTTTCACATTCCACCCAATGAAAACAATTCACTGGTTTTGCCTCTTCCAATTCTTAACGTCATTTTTTTTTCAAGTATAAATACTCAGCTCCACTTTACTGAGAACCTTTTAGAAAAATCATCACTTTCCTAAATCATCTTCATCTCGTTCTTCATCAACCTTCATCTTCATCTTCATCTTCTGCTACCTTACCCAGAAACACAACTTCTTCAGTCACAAACAAATAACTTCCCAGATCAACATTTATTATATGAGAAGGTACCCCAAATACAAAAGATCTAAACCTAAAAACCAAAGGAAACCAAAGAAATCTCTCTTCCTTGGTTCTAGCAATCAAGTATTTGGTGCGTACGATTATCTCTGTATTTCAAAAAGAGCTAAAGAATACAAAGTTGTTGGGTTAATCTACAACGGTCCTCGTTTCTCCTCTACCACCTTCAAATATGGTAACTTCAATCCCAATCTAGTTAATTCATCTTCAAACCTAGCATCAAACCCAGAATCTAGCCAACAATCTTCTCCTCCTCGAAATCAATCCACTTCCCCATCACTAAAACCACATCGAAAATCTAAGCTTGTCAATCCTGACAAACCTCCAACTCTCAAAAAACCGCAACTCAAATCACCTATCCTACAATCCGAAGCCGTTAAAGTTAAACTTCACAGAAAATCAACCTTTCTAGCAATGGGTGACGATGCAGAAACCTCCTCTCCTCCCCCACAAGAAATGGTTGACGTTACACAAGAGAATAGTCAACCAGTTCTTGTGACTCAAACTGAGACTCAAACTCGAAGTCTTCACGATGAAGCTACCGATGAAGAAAATAACAAAGAAAATGATTCTGAAGCCACTGAATCCGATGCCGAAGGGGAATCCGAAGCGGATGGGGTAATCCCTCCAAAGAAAATTCGAGGAAAGAAACCTCATATTACCCTCCCCGATGATGTTGCTGCCTTGGTTCAGGAAAACTTACAACCACTTTGTCCTCGGTACATTCTCGCCCTAAAAAATGTACCCTACACTTACTACCTCGAATCAGAAAAATAAGAACTCAAGAAACTATGGGGATTAACAGACAACATTGTTCTTCGACTGCCAGTAGAAGGAGAAACACCTCTGAGTTGTCAGAAGAACGAATTGGTAGTTTATCCTGAGCTTTTCAACTGGGGCCTTCGATTTCCCCTCGATCCCATGATTGTAAGGTACTTCGAAATTCTTGGGTTGTGCCCAACACAAGTCACTCCAAACCAACTGTTCACTTTATTCTCTGCTATCATGGTGTCGAGGCTAGGAAGCATCCCCCTTGAAATAGAGGATTTCATCTCACTGACCAAAATCTCAAATGGGCCAGTTCTACCATTCTACTACCTCACTCTGGAGGATGATCTGAAGATTATCGACGACCTCCTCGAGGCGGACAAGTTTTGGAAGCAAAGGTTTGTCTTTTTATCAAGAGCTTGGGAAAATGGTAAAGAAATTTCCGATGACAACCCCTCAAAACTTACTCTCACCTGGAGAGATAGCAGTAAGTAAATCATTGTTGTATTGTTAATATTTTTTTTAACTTATTAAGCCTAGCCAAATTAACCAAGTCTACTTATCTAACTGTTTACTCTTTTTCCAGAAATTCCGAGGCGATTTAAAGGTTATCGAAAAACTGCAAAGGTTATCTTCCAGAGAATGGCTGAGTGGGCAGAGAAAGCCTGGGGAAATGGCTTTCACTCAGCCTTTCAACCAATCAAATTCGTCAACAGCCATCTCTGGCGCATAACCTTGGGAGCTGACTTCCCTGAAGATCCGATGCTCCCCCCAAATCCCATTGAAGCGGTCCAAAGAATACTCGCACCAGATGGGAAAACCTACCTTCCCACCAGGAATCGATCTGACAGTCACCTGCCACTAAAAAAGAAGAGAAAGCTAACCCTCAAAAAACCAAACACAAGGAAGGCTAACCCTTCCAAAAATTCGAAGTCTGCATGGAAACGAAAAGCGCCTGCATCTCAACTTCCTCCAATATCCAAAGAGGACGAACCTGCACTGAAAAAGAAAAAGAAAGAAAACAATGCTCCAAAAAAGAAAAAGAGCAAGTCCACTACTCCAAAGAAAAAGAACGAAGCTGACATGCTCGAAGAGGTATTGGCTTCCGAGGTGCATGAGAAAATCTTCATTGAAGAAAATCCTCAAGGGGGATTTGCACTAGGAGATAGCCAAGAAAATGAATATCTTAACCTCGAAGATTTCAACTCGAGCGGGGATTTTGCAGTTACTGGTGAAGATTCTCGACCTATCAACACCATTCCATCAACTTCTACCAGGGCTGCCATAACTTCAACATCTAATGCAATCGTTCCTGTTCATCATCACCCATCAAACTTTCCCAACCCTGACAGATCCGATGAGGTAACTTCAATCCTTCGACCTTTTACTAATTTAAGTGCTGCAGCCAAAAAATTGTGTGAATAAGTGAACAATTCACATACACAATTAGAGCTCCTTGCACAAGAATTAATCAAGAGCAAAAAGGAAACAGAATCTGAAAAGGCTTCGAAAAATGAAGCACTTCAAAATTTCGAGGCTGAAAAAGGAAAGCTTCTTAAGGAGCATAAAGAAAAAATCGAAGCTTTGGAGACTTCTCATCATCTGGCTCTTGAAAATCTAAAATCTCAACATTCTACTGCCATTTCTGAGGAAAAGAAAAAATCTACCGATGCTGAAGAACTTGTTAAGAAAACTCAAAAAAGCCTGGAAGATTGTCAAACTCAATTGACTACGCTTCAAACAGGATTCGAACAGGAAAAGAAGGCTGCCGTCAAGAAAGTCGAAGCTGTTGTTGGTTCTGTGATGCTTGATGGTATCAAGAAAGCTCAAACTGATACAGCTATCAATCTTCTTCGAGAAATCCATGCTGCCTATCCAAGGTTGAATTTAACAGAATTTTGGAAACAAGTTCCAGAAGAAGATCGTCCAAATGAAGCCTTCGAGGTGCCATCAAGCTCCTCAGAAGAAGATGATGCTTCTGAAGGGTCATCGGAAGAAGAGGATGACTAAACAGTAGATTATATATGTAGCGCTTGTTTTTGTGTGTTTTAATTAAGTAATTTTCTCCTTTTTGTAACCTTCAAGTTTTATCCGATGAAACAAGCAACTTTCTTAATATTTCAAATTTCTGGTGTACTTATAAAACATGGCACTTCAAAAATTAGATGCACTCATAAAACGTGGCACCTCGAAAATTAGATGCACTCATAAGACGTGGCACCTCGAAAATTAGATGCACTCATAAGACGTGGCACCTCGAAAATTAGATGCACTCATAAGACGTGGCACCTCGAAATAGGTTGTTTCTTCAAAGCTATTGCTTTGGAAAATTATTCTTGGTCAACTTTCAAAGATGATCAGTCTTTGCCAAGTTACCAAAATAACAAATCATTCATCATACTAAACAACCAATGGCCAAAAGAAATTTTATTATGAAATTCAATATTAACCAGACACCTCATTAAAACCTTTCTGGGCCAACAGATAAGGAAAGAGTATGTCTGTCTTGTAAAAATTCGAAGTTCAATTTTACTCACAATACAATTTCAAATGTTCTATATTCCAAGGGTGTTTGAGCATCCTCCCCTCACGATCAGACAACCTGTATGACCCTGGCTTGACCTTCATTTTGACTTCATAAGGACCCTCCCAGTTCGGAGCCAATTTTCCGAGGTTCTTGTCCTTAGTATGAAGAAATACTTTTCGCAACACTTTATCGCCAACCTTGAACTCTCTCTTCTTAACTTTAGCATCGTACCTGCTTCTCATTAAGGTTTGATAATGAACCACATTCAAATGTGCTTTGACCCTTTTTTCCTCTAACAAATCAAGCTCAACCCTTCTAGCTTCATCATTATCTACTTCGGAATATCGCAATAACCTGTTGGAAGGCAATGTAGATTCAGCAGGGCACACAGCATCCATTCCATACACCAAAGAAAAAGGAGTCTCTTTTGTGGCCTCTGTAGGGGTTGTTCGATATGCCCACAACACTTCTTGAAGATAATTTGGCCATTTCCATGCTGCTCCCGCCAAATTTTTCTTTAAACCCTCCAAAATAGATCTATTTGTAACTTCCACCTGCCCATTTGCTTGTGGGTGGAAGGGAGTAGAAAAGCATTGCTGTATTCCTTTCGAAGAGTAAAAAGAATCCATTTCCTTGTTATTAAATTGGGGACCGTTGTCCGTTGTTATTTTTCGAGGAACTCCAAAACGGTAGCAGATGTTACTTAGAATAAACTTGATCACATCCTTAGCTTTTGTTCCAGCTAAAGGTTCTGCTTCTGCCCACTTCGAAAAATAATCAACCGCGACAATAATCATCTGTCTTCCACCTGAAGCCATAGGCAATGGTCCTACTAAATCAATCCCCCATCTATCGAAAGGAACCGCCTCAGAGATTGTCATTAGGGGTACTGCTGGTTTATGTATTAAATATGCATACCTTTGACAAGTATCACAGCTTCGAACCAATAACTTGGCATCGTGCAATATAGTAGGCCAATAATACCCTGCCAACAATACCCTACGTGTTAAAGCTTTGAAACCACAATGAGCTGACCCGTCTCCATCGTGTAATTCAGATAGAATGTTTTGAGATTCATGCTTACTCAAACATCTTAATAAGGGCCTCGACACAGACCTCTTATACAATACCCCATCCAACACCACATAACCAAGAGCTTTATTCCTTATTTTCTTGAGCAAGTGCTTATCAAGAGGTAGTATTCCCTTTGTAAGAAAATTTAACAAGTCAGTTCTCCAATCACCTCGAATGCGCGTCGAATCATTTATTACCTCCTCAACAAATTCACACTGTTCAGAGCTTGATGTAATCGAAAGTAGTGGTTGTGTCACGATCCATGGATATTCTTCAGAATAAGCCATTGTTGCTAAAGAATCAGCCATTGTGTTATTACCTCTTCGAATATGCTCTACCTCAACATTTTCAAATTGTGCCATCATACTCCGAAGTTCTTGCAGATACAAAACTAAACGGTCTTTTTTAGCGTCTGATATTCCTCTAACATGGTTAACTACCAACTGCGAATCTATTTCTAAGTGCACAAATATTGCTCCACAAATTTTTGCTAACCGCAATCCTGCTAGCACAGCTTCATATTCAGCTTCACTATTCGAAGCATGAAATCAAAATCTTATAGCTTGAAACATAAATTCCCCTGTTGGTGCCACCAATTCAACTCCTGCACTCGACCCTTTATTACTAGATCCTCCATCAGTTCGTACCGTCCACGTCGGATTTGTGTTCATTTTTTCACCTTATTTCTCTTCGGATCTACTCGAATGAAACTCAACAAAGAAACTGCTAAGGCCTGAGCCTTGACAGCCGTTCGCGGAGAGAATAACACATCGAAATCTCCCAATTCAACAGACCACTTAGTCATTCTTCCTGAGATATCTGGTTTTTGCAATACGTTTTTCAATGGATAAGAGGTTCGAACCACAATTGTATGTGCTTGGAAGTATGGACGCATTTTTCTCGCAGCCACTACTATGCACAATGCCAATTTTTCGAGCTTCAAATAACGTTTTTCAGCATCAACCAAACTTTTACTGACATAATAGACGGGCCTCGAAATTCTTGAATCTTCACTAACCAGAACTGCACTCACTGCATAATCTGATACTGCTATATACAAAAACAGTTGTTCACCTTCTCGAGGCTTTGATAATATTTCAGGAGTGGACAAAAGATTTTTGATCTTAACAAAAGCTTCTTCACAATCCGAAGTCCACTCAAAATTATTAGGCCGACGCAACACCTGGAAAAAAGGCAGGCATTTATTTGAAAAACGAGAAATGAATCTGTTCAGAGCTGCTAACCTGCCTGTTAGCATTTGCACTTCCTTGATACTCCGAGGCGAGGACATCGATATCAAAGCCTTCAACTGTTCTGGATCCACTTCGATTCCTCTTTTACTTATTACATATCCCAGAAACTTACCAGATCGGACTCCAAACGTGCATTTTTCTGGGTTCAACTTCAACTGTATTGCTCTAAGATTCAGAAACGTCTCTTCTAAGTCATCGATATGATCATTATCACTTTTGCTCTTCACAAGCATATCATCGATGTATACTTCGATATTCCTCCCTATTTGCGAAGCGAACGCCTTATTCATCAGCCTTTGATATGTAGACCCAGCATTTTTCAATACAAACGGCATCACCCTATAACAATGTAAACCTCGATCAGTGATAAATGTTGTGCTCTCTTCATCCTCTGGATTCATTCGAATTTGATTATATCCTGAAAATGCATCCATAAATGTTAGAATTTTTTTTCTAGAAGTAGAATCCACTAGTTGATCAATTCGAGGTACTGGAAAAGGATCCTTTGGGCAAGCTCTGTTTAAATCTGTGAAGTCTACACACATCCTCCACTTTCCATTCTTCTTTTTTACCACTACCGGATTAGCTGTCCACTTCGGATATTTGGACTCCCGGATATGCCCCATCTTATACAATCTATCTACCTCAGCAACTATGGCCTCGGATTTTTCCAACGAAAAAGCTCTCCTTTTTTGTATTATTGGCTTGATCTTCGAATCCACCGCCAAGCTATGACATATAATATCAATTGGGACCCCCACTACATCCTCGGACCTCCAAGCAAACACATCCAAGTTCTTAGACAAAAAATTCAACAATCTTTCTCGCACTGACAAATACAATAAAGTCCCAATTCGAAGTACTCTGCCATCATTGAAAACGTATTCTTCTATTTCTTCACTTACCACCACAGAACTCGGGGTTGACCTCGGATCATCAATTCCCTCATCTGTACCACTAGAAGGCAACCCCCCAAACTGCTATTTCTCCATTGGATCATCGGTAGTTTTGCCACGTAGTCTAAACGCAGCAGCGTAACACTCTCTAGCCACTTTTTGATCACTTCGAACTACACCGATTCGATCCCCAACTACATATTTCAAACATTGGTGAACTGTAGAAACTATAGCATACATTTTTGCCAGCCATGACCTTCCAAAGATAGCATTGTAGCTCGACGGACAATCTACCACCATAAAAAGTACTTGCACTTTCTTTTTGAAAGGCCCTTTTCCCAGAGAATTTCACCTTCAAACTCCCCTACTACATTCGCTGTCGCGCCAGTAAACCCAATTATAGTTCTTTCTGACCTTTCTATCCGAGGTGGAGCGGTTAATCTATCATATGTTGATTTGAACAACACATTAGCAGAGCTTCCAGTATCAATCAATACTCGTCGAATTTCCACCCCACACACTTCTGCTCCAATGACCACTACATCCTCATGCGGCCCAATAATTCCTCTTAAATCATCCCCATCGAAAATTATGAATGGGACATCCTTCTTATTGTTCAAGTGTGTTGATGCTCCTCCTTCAATTTGATGCGTTAAATTCACTATATGCCTTTTCCTCGAATTATTAGTGTTATTAGTCATTGAATCTCCCCCAAATATTGCCAACGACTCAAAGAACGCACACAAATCTCGAACACGTCCATCGCACATCGGCTCATCAACTGCCATCAACAACAATCGGCTAGGGTCTGGGTCGACATATTCCGAAGCCACATCAAATTCATCATCTGCAGCATCTAAAATCATCAGTGCACTTTCCTGCTTAGAGTTAGGATTGCCTACCTTTTGAGTCATGGCTTTAGCATTCCTTTTGACATACTCCAACAATTTTCCGTTCTCTATTAAGATCTGCATTTCCTTCTTCAAAGCAATACAATCATTTGTATTATGCCCAATATCATCATGATACCTACAGAAATTGTTATTGCATTCCTCTCTTGGCCTATTAATTGCTGCCGGCTTTCTAAAATTCACTGTTCCCTTGGTTTTCTCATATACCGATGCCACACTTTCAGTCAAATCTGCATAATATTCTGGCCTTACCCACACGTTCGACCTTGATCTGAATTGGTGTTGATTATTAGAATTGTACTGATTAGAACCCCCTTGATATGAGCTCGAAGAACCCCCTTGGTACGAGTTCGAACCCCCTCGATTTGAAACATTTTGATTATCCCTCGGGTGCGATGAGTTATTATTCGAAGCGTTCACTTGACTATTCCCTTTCTGAACAGTACTACCTCCTCCTCGAACCCGAGTAGACTCTTCAACTTTGATCTGATCTTCAACCTGAGCCATGAGAGCTCCAAACGTTAATGTCCTACGCCTTGTAGTTTCATCAGCTAAGTCTCCTGGCAACAATCCTTGTCTGAATGCTGCTATAGCCACCAATTCCTCACAATCATCTAATCCAGCCTTTGTTGACACAAACCTTTTAGTATAATCCTTCAACGTTTCTCCCACAGCTTGCTTACACTGTATTATCGTATCTCCATTAGCTCTCATTTCTTTGCTTCCCACAAACTGTCTTCGAAAAGCTGTGTAAAAGCCTCTAAAATTTGCAATGGACTCCTTAGGAATCTTGTTATACCATTTTAGAGCAGTTCCTTTGAATGTCTAAGAGAATGCTCTACAAACCAATTTATCATCGTCTTCGAAATTAGTCATATAGTTTTTGAACTGCTCTATATGATCATCCGGATCCTGAGTTCCATCAAACTTATCAATTTTAGAAATGTCAAACCGCCTCGGAAGCGGCACAGATCTAATCTCACTAATCAGTGGTGAGTCCCTCCAATCTACTCCTTGAACAAACTGGTCTTCGTTCCTCATTCCCACAGTAGCATACAAGCTTGGTTCACCTTCAAATTTCCGAGGAGAATACACTTTTCGAGGAGAATACACTCGTCTTTCCTTCTTTTTCCTTCCTTCCTCATACATTTTAGCTGGCTTCAATTTATATCCTCCCTCTCTTGAATGACCTCGAAAATGCTTATATCTCGGTGCTTCATCCGATTCCGAATTTTCATCATCCTCTTCTTCACTAGAATCTACATATCGTCGCTTCTGCAACTTTTCTTTTCTTTTCATTCCACTATGCTCCTTCTTACGCTCAAAATGTATTTTACGCTGTACATATTGAACGTCACCGTCGTCATTTGACGGATCCGACTGATCATCCCGATCACCTCTTGCTATTTTAGATCTAAGTCTAGCACCATCATTGTCTTGCTTCTTTTTAGCAAATTCATCAAGCTCCGCCACTTTTCTTATCAACTCATTCATTTTACCTTCAAAATCAAATTGGTTTGATTGAATCGGAATTGACTTACCTGCCTCTTTCTCTTGCAGATCAGATTTCAACGTCTCCAAAGCTTTTCGAACAGGTGGATTATCTTCTTCCTCCGAATTCATCTCCGATCAGCATAAATATAAACAGAATTCTTCAGAAAACGAACAAATTTGAGACTCGATTTTTGATCTATCGATCAAGGTATCTTCGTCCCCTCCTTCTAGCGCCAATTTGGTGAGAATAGAGATTGAATTGAGAAGATTGAGAATATTGATCAAGAATCAACATAGAGATTTTTAGGTAGTGAATATAATCTTTCACCTCTGATTATTTCATAGGTGTAATCAGCCTCTTCGACCTCTTTAAATAGGCCTAGTGAGTTAGTTACAAATTCGGTTACATAAGGGGTTTATTTACAATTTAGTCCCTATTCTTCCTGTAAAACTTTAATCTTACTCTATATTAATAGAACTTATCATTCAAGTCCTTATTAATTACATTTAAGTACCTAAGGAATAATTTCCTTATCACCTCCGGTTTACTTTCCAGACTAAAGGTAGAGGGTTTGGGGTGGGTCGTAACAAAGTCATAGTCATGCACAGATAAATACAGCAACTTATCCTCTTTTGATAAAACATAATTCGCATAATCTAGCATGGGTGATCGATTATCCAATAGATTGTAACCCAAGTGGAGTAGAAGATAAAATAAACAAGCATAACACAATATATTTAGATTCATGACATATTACTTAACGACATGCATGAACATGGTATATACGTGTAAAACATAAAATACTCTGATAATAGATACCGAAAGACAAATCATACTAGTATCCATTTTATGAGTTTGAGAAAAATACCATGATTATTATTTTAATTTCATAAATACCATTGAAACCGCTAAGAGGGCTGTTTTCACTTACTAAAATTAAAATAGCTCTATATTAATTATTTTAGTACAGGTAAAACCTTCCAGAGGGCCAATTTCACGTAGTTAGAATTAAACCCACCACAATAACCATTTTCAGTAATTCTCTTAATTTCATGATTAATTTTTACCTAAATGTTAACCTTCAGATTACTGATAATATATGAATTTAAATTAACCTCGGAGACCTTTTAAAACCTACGATCCTCAAGGAGATTAGTTTAACCTTCTCGATGGCCGGTTAAATTAATTCAAAGACTTATATACCAGTCTTCAAAACTTTAGTTATGCATGTCAATTTATCGCTCAAGAATATAACATTTCATTACACAATCAACATACGATGAATCTTAAGTAAGGGAACATACATGATATATATATATATATATATATATATATATATATATATATATGCAATCAATTATTCTATAAATCATAAGATAGAATTTATTGGCTCTAATACCAATTGATGAACCGTTCATTAAACTGCATGAAGTATATATATAAAACCATCTTATTGATTCACCTATTGAATAAAAAAAAAGGAGAACACTTACGTGTTTGCTTATTTTTTATTTCTTATTATTCGACTTCGGTAAGCTATTGCTCTTCAGATTAAACTTCAACATTTTTTCTGAAAAACTTGTAAAAGAGATGGAGAGCTTCTAACCAACAAGACGACGGCTCTACAGTGTTTTAGGTTTAGTTTTAGTTTATGTTGAAGTAATACAAAAACCATACATTTGATTTATATATGAGATTACAATTTGAAGCTCATAGTTGTAAAATCTCATAAACCTTTACCATCTTGTGATCGGGGACTACAATTAAATTTATTCCTTAAGTTATTATTTCAGGCTTAAGTGTTCACGTAGGACCATAACAACGTTTTTACCTATAGGTATAATACAACTAATTATATAATATAATTAATTCGATTACTTTTATTATTGGACCACTTTAGGACAATGACCGTATATATATAGTACATCAGTCCATAAATATGCAAACAATGTAAACATTTATAAGGCTCACTGTAATTATAAGTAACAACTTTTTTATTGTTAACTGTGAGTTGTTGGTTGGCGATGCGAAGGAGGGAGTTGTATGTCTCTTGAGAAAATTTGAAGGGTATGGTAAGTATTTGGTTATCAGGTTGATGATGGTACCACTTGTTGAGTATTCTCTTTGTTTTGCATATGTGTTTATTAGTTGTTGTGTCCTTAAGTAAGGTTTTCTCTATGTTTTATTTTTCAAGTTAGGCTTTTCTTGGGGAAGACAGAGCTTTTGACGGTTTGAACGTTGGAGCATCGTTGAATTTTTTCTATTTGGTTAAAAGGAAAATATTTTAAATCTCTTAGCTAAGTAAAAGTACTTAGACCAATTTCATATTTAGAAACCTCCATTCTAAGATATAAATAGAGGTTCCATATATCTTTGAGAAAAAATAATGAGTGTAGCTTCTTGATAAGCTCTTGCAAATCTTGGGATAGATTTCCAGTAAAAATAATATCATCAACGTATATTAGGATGATCAAAATGATATTTCCTGTAATATAATAAAACATTGAGTTGTCAACCTTAAAATTTAAGAACCCCCAACCAATTAGTATATCTCTCAATCTAGAAAACTAGGCTCGTAGAGCTTGTTTGAGTCCATCCTTATGTAATTTGCATACATAATGTGGATTGAGATGATCAACAAATCCCTGAGGTTGTGTTATTAAAACTGTCTGCTTTAAAAAACTATTAAGAAAAGAATTGTTGATGATGTATGCCCCAGTTTATTGAAACGCTAATACCCAAACCAGTATAATTGTTGATGACTTAATCACTTGACTTAAGGTCTTATAAAAATTAATTTCTGGTGATTGATGAAATTCTTTGGCCAGTAACCTAGATTTATACCTTTACAAATACCCATCACGGCTATATTTTATTTTGTAAACCCATTTAAAACCTACAACATTCATTTTAAGCACCTAAGGTATCAACGACCAAGTAAGGTTAGATTATAAAGCATTGAATTCGGCCTGCAAATCCCTATGCATGTTACGATCAGGAAATACCTCTTTAAAACGTGTTGGTTCTCTAACTGAGGTCATAATTATGCCAGTATAAATTTTTTTGGATTTATAAATACTAGTTTTGGCATGGTACTCATAGGATGAGCATTGATAAGAATGATTGATTGACGTGGTTGATTTAAAGATAAAGGGTTTAAGATATCACACCATGTAGATGTGACCGACAAGGTATAATATATTCAATTTGGAGTTGTATATGTGTAGAATAGTTAGCTTGGGTAGAAAGTAACTGTTGTAGTACTTAGTTAGAGAACGAATAGACTGTCTACATATTGTATTAGACTTGGTCATATGTTGTATAGTTAGCGGTACTAATAGAACAACTGTATTTTGTGTGGGTTAAGCTGAGAAAAAATCAATAGAAGGACTTTGCTCTGCTTTGGGACAGTAAGTAGGTACTGATTCTTCTCAAGTAGAAATACTTAGCTCAGAATTATTTTGCGTTGAACATCTGTGAAAATTAGACACACTAGGTTACTTCGGAAAGGAACAAGTGCTAAAGAACTTACCATGATAAGGAAATATCTCTTTATTAAACATAATATGTGTAGATATTAGGACATTACCGGTAGGATTATTGCATTTTTATTCTTTTTGGGTTGTAGAATACCCTAGAAATACATATTTCAGAGAGTGAAAATCAAACTTATGTTGTTGATAAGATCTAGTACATGGATAACAAGCATAACTATTTTTTTTTAATATGAGCATACTTAGGTTGTCTATTATAGAACAATTTATAAGGTGACTTATAATCTAAAGTATAAGTAGCAATTATATTAATTAAGTAAGTGATTTTGTTAATAGCATCATACCAATAGGAGTGTGGCAGTTTGGACTGAGCTAAAAGAGTTAAGCCATTTTTACTAAGACGCCTATGTTTCCTCTCTGTCCTATCATTTTGGGAAGCAGTGTGAGGACAAGACATCATTAGAAGTCTCCTAAAACTCTTATCAAAAGGTAGAAAGCTCTAAACTATCACCCTCCATCTATTTGCAAAGTTTTAATTTTCCTATCAAATTATTTTTCCACCAGTTTTTTAAATTCTAGAAATATTGGAAAATATCACTTTTGTTTTTTAAGAGGGTAAACCAAAGAATCTATAAACATAATATAGTACCTAAAACCATTCCTGGTTTTTTTGGGAGTTAGTCCCCAAAAATTAGAATGAATCAAGTCTAAAATATAATAAGCATGAGACTTAGAGATATGAAAATGGAGCTTGTAAGATTTTCTCAACTGACTGGAATCATAAAAGTTGAAATCGTTTTGATTAAGCATAACTTTAAACTGACTACACACTTTAGATAGTACTAGATGAGCTGGATGACCTAGTCTCATGTTATATCTTCAAAACAAATATATACTAGACCTTTGACCACATATCAACTCAGAACTAAGAACCCAATGAGCCTCATTCATCGGACCATCAATGCAGTATAATCCTTCACTATAATTTCCTATTAGAATTACCTTCTCTGTTGTCGATTCCTTCATAAAACAACAGTCTTTTAAATTTCAACCTAAACATTGTTTTGAGAATTTAGTTTGGAAACATATAATAGGTTCTTTAAAATGGTAGGAACGTGTACAATATTTTCTAGCTTTACTAGTTTCTTTGTTTTTGTAATCAAATTAGAGGTACCAATATGTTTAATTTGACATTTCTAACCATTACCAATTGTGACTCGGGCATAGCCTCCACAATCTAAATTTTGTCTCATCATACTTGGATTGTTTGTGACAGTAGCTCTAGAATTAGGATACTGTGTTTTTTTATTTTTTTTATCATGAGTCATTAGATAAGAAATTGAGTCTGATTCCATCCTTTGTTTGTCTGCATATACATATCCCATGATACTTGGATCATCTCTGAAGTCACATGTGAGAGTTGCATGACCAAATTTGCCAAAGATCTGGCAAGTAAGTCTATTTGGAGAATACTTGCCTCCACGTCCTCCTCTTTAAGTGTTGTTACTCATTACCCTATAATTAGTCAGATACATCTTTGGCCTCTAAAGTAGCTAGAATTTCCTATTGTGTTCAGATTCTTGTTTTATTTTTTAAAATTATTCTTATTATGATTAACATTGGTAGTCGTTAAATTCAAGTTGGTCATAATAGTTTGCAGACTAGTCAATTTTTCTAATCTTCTCAAGCAAGAAAGTTTTTAAATTCACTTGACTCATACCATCCTTGTTTTCTAGACTCACTACTATAGGAGTGTGGCCTGAGTATAGACTAGCATATACATGAGAAATTAGATCATCAAAAGTCATAATACACCATGCTAAAGCTAAGTTATTTGATATTGGCTTTATTTTAGCCAAATACTCTTCCATATATAGTCCCAATTTAATGGCATCTTGGAACTCACTTTTAAAATAGGTGATTTTAGCTCTAGTTTGTGAGTCATAAAGTTTTATTAGAACATTCTACCGTCTTTTAAAGGACTCTTGATCTAGTAATTGGGTTGTTATTTCAGGGAATATGATGGTAAATAGCCAACCAAGTAAGATTTGTTCCCTGATGTACAACTCTTCATAAGAGGAATTTTGCATCAAAACTCTAGTGGAATTAGAAACAGGCTTAGAGGGGCATGGGATCTCACCTAAACTGTGTCCACACATATGGTTGTCATTGATGATTAGGACAATCATGGCCTTCCAAAGTAAGAATTTTGTTCTATCAAGTTTCAGAATGATGTTTTTATTGCTCAATTGTAAGATCTGTGATTTATTAGTCATGTGCAGGTCAAGTTGCAATCAACTAGATGCAAATTATTTATTGCTCGATGATGGAGATGTGGCATTGACCATGAGGTAGTTGCTCTTTTTTATCCTCATAAGAAATTTTTTGATGTACTAAACTCAGAAAAATTATGTATATGCTAGGGAGGAAGATGTGTCTTCATCTTGCGAAATCCCTCCTTGAGTTATTATTCCTTCAAAGGCTAGTCCGTCCAATCTTATGTTAAATTTGAAATTATGAAATGTAGTTGGGATAAGTGGGTTTTTGGCCATCGTCCTTTTTGTTAGTGCAATTTTTTACCTTTTAAGATTAATTGTTGACCTCGTCATTTTTGTTTGGACTATAAAAATAGTATTTATGCTTAAACATATTTGCACTAATATAATTCTCACGTTTTGCATTTTGGACAAATATATTTTTAAATTAAAAATCATCATATAAAATATTATGGTATTTATTATTATTTTATAAAGAACCAAAAAGCATGCATAATATTTGTATATTTAAGCTTCCAAATTTTTAAATCTTCATATATATTTTATAACTAACAAAATTCCTAGAAGTAAGTATAGGATGGTTGCTTTTGAATTTGCATACTAACGTGTTTTTTAGTTAGTATATTTAATTTGATTCCAATGGTATATGTTAAAAATATAATTAGTAAAAAATATGGATTTGAGAAAAAAAATCAACAAAAAGTAAATAATTTATTTGATAATGAAAATTTAATACGTGATTAAGCAAAACTATTGTCATATCATTTAACATCTAATTTAACATAGTGATTGAAGTATTTTTTTTTAATATATTAACCAAAAATAAATTTAAAAAATAATAAAATTTTATTTATAATTGCTTTTGTTTTATTTTTATCAAATAGTTTTTGTTTGAGAGGTTTTTTTTATTGTTTTTTTTGTTTTTGTTAAAGTTGCATGAAACAAAAATGACGAATCTTAAAAAAAATACTCTAATTTTTTTTAATATATTATTGTGTCGTTATAATTTTGAACTTGTGTATAAATTTGGTTTGTTTTAGTTTTTATGTTTTTGAATTATGTTTTATATTTGACACTAAATCTCCAAAATTCTATAAAAATAAAGATTTATGCTCTTTATATATATACACATACACGAATATCGTATTTGTCGGTAGTATGAAAGTTAAAAAATATCGGTACGTGACATTTTTTATGTCCAAAAATATTTCACATCGTTTTTTATTTATATCTGTGCTTTTATATATAATTATGGGTGAGATATTGTGATAGTTTTGTATGGTAATTCCTTATTTTTTTATAGGTTTTTTTTCTATCTTTATTCTCGGTGTGTGCTATGTTTTGGACAAGATCTTTGATCTGGAATTCTCTGCTCTTTTGTACGATTGTTTTGTTATGTGTTCTCGTTAGTGTTCTTATCTAGTTCTGAGCATTTTCACAATTTTCTTTTGTAAATCGACAATAAATTGTTTTGCTTTGCCGTCCGTGTGTTCATTGTAAAACTCTATTCCTAATTTTGAATACGGATTTATGCAAGTACTACGGATTTCATATCATACTTCAAAGGGGTTTTCTTATTGTATTGTCTTGTTGTGTGGTATGATCATCCTAGGTTATGAAGGTTCTCTGCCTAATTACTCTTTGATTGGTCTAAACTTTTCTTCAAATCGTCAATGAAAGAGACGGGAAATGTTGTTTTATTTCTAAGTTGTTGTAATATATTAGTAATCTGACAATGTCGATACACTATTTAACTTTAGCTGGGTCTGCTTTTAGTGGTCCGACGATGTCAATGCAGTGTTTCTTCGGCGAGGGAGGATGGTATGAATCAAATGAGCAGTGTTGTTTGGCGAGAGTATGTGTGAGGTTGGTAAAGAGTTAGCACTTTAATTTTTTACTTGTCAAATGCTTCTTGTTTCATAGTGGCCCAGTGATTGTTATTGAGAAAGACTACTATGAGATACACTGTAACTTTACTATGCTTCTGAAAACGAAAATAAAAACATCTAAACAAACATGGCTGGACGATATAAGAGGAATTGTATTTTGTTCATTAAGAAAAGCTAACCCTGTTCAAAGCAAAAGATAACAAATAAAATCTACCATTTGTTTCCAATATAGTCACGTGTCATCCTTACAGCCATTCAATAACCGCTAATATCCTATTTGCTTATGTTTAGTGGGAAACTAACATTCAATGTGCTTCAATTAAGCTAGACATATTATCATCATGTGAGCTATTTAACCTGCAAATCTGTTTCAATGTGAAGACTTGATCCACCAATATTCCAGTGTAGGAGTAAAGGAAAAACGTGTTCAAACTCTGGTGTAAGCTCGTCGCGGCGGCCTGTAAAATGATACTTTCTGTTTGGATCACTGCGGCGACGAAGGTGTTCGTCGCAGCAACGCTCGTACCTTGTGAGCCAACAGTTGACCAAGTAGTATAATTGCCGCATATCATATAAGGGCTGAAATTTGTCGCAGACTTGATGAAAGAAATAATCTTTGAATATCATATCACCTAATAATTGCTAGTGTCTTGAGGTGGAGGTCTTAAGATTGCTTTATTTCTGAAACCCATGAAAGAATCATTAAATTTATACATGCTCACTTTTGGATCTGTTCTGGATCAAATATAGATAGGCCTGTGAGATTTTTCAATTATTTGACTTTAAGTTTATTAGTCTAAACACAACAATACCATGAAAACAACATGTTTGCGTTTTTAAAACATAAAAAGTGACCCTTCTAATTTGTTGGAACGAGATGAACCTGTTTTTCCTTGCTTAGCGATTTAATGCAAAAGTAGAGTTAAGAAAGAGGATAGTAGTGAGAATTAACATTTAGGACTAGTAGTAGTGCCATATTTTTATGAGACAGAACAAGAACAAGAAGAAGAACAAGTAAAAGTAGATGAGAGATGAGAGATATGATGAATCATGAGCTACTACAGATGGGACAACGAACCAGGCCATTCTCATTGCAAGTTGGACACCTAAGCACGACAGCATCACTCCCCCTCCCTTGCACTACCTTGCAGCTCCCATTGCAGGCGATGCAAGGCAAGAAACCAATGCCACCGCAGCCATGGCAGGAACCAAAACCTTTCCTCTTGGGTAACTCACTAACCAAATCCCCTATCCATCCTTCCTCCACAATCTTCAACACCTCCTCTGCCCCACCAATGTACCTCCCTTGAACAAAAACCCTAGGCGGCACCATTGCATCTCTCGGTTTCCCTCTCATTAGCTCTGTCAGCTCTTCCTTGAACCCTCTGTCCATCGATATGTCTCTCTCGCATATAGACACGCCCAAATTCCCAATCGCTGCTCTAACTGCATTGCACGCCTCGAATGTCCTCCGTATGCCTCTCAACGAAGTCGTGTACATCACCAATTTCATCTCTCCCTCCGGCGGACATAATTTCTCAAACCTAATTAACCCCTTCAGGTTCGCGTTTTCTTTCGCCATTGTTTTAGCCGCCGGAGAGAAGCGGAAACTCTCTGTGTCTAGGCCGGACATGAGCTCCCAAGAATTTATTACCTCCGGTTCAGATCGGATAACCCTAGGCTCGGACCAGAGTGATTTTGCTTTGGGGTTGCTCAAGGGGCTGGGGAATATGGAACCGAAGGTGAACCGTTGTGGCGGGGTCATCGGAGTAACGGAGGACGGTTGATGCGGTGGTGACTCAAGAGTGAGAAGGCCGTAGGTGGTGGATGTGAGCGAGACAATGTGATGGCTAAATGCTGAACTACCAAGTTGAGTGAACTCATCTTCCTGGTTCAACAGACTCGACGAGACGCACCCCATTTCTAGAGAGAGAGAAGAAGCGAGTTTCTGGGAAGATGGAGTTTACGGGAACACGAAAGTAAATGTGGGTGGCTTTATTAGTAATTTAGAGTCTCATTAAAGACGCGAACTGTCCTTTTTCTCTTCTTTCAATTTTCAAATTGCCTTCAAACCACTTTGACTTTGCTTTGCCCGCTGAAAATGCTACTTTAAATGTCATGAGAGCATCACCTTCTTTTAAAACAATTTTTTTATAAGTTGGTAACTTCGTATTATTATTAAACAACACTTTTTTTTTTTTAATAAAGGGCTTTTATTGCTAAAAGAGAAAAGTTCAGACCCACTTGGGTAAAATTACAACAACTTGAAAAATAATAAACAAAACCTCATCTTCCTCCTTCCCTCCAACCAAAATCCCAATCAGAAACCCTAGTTCCTCAACCTTAGGTAACCCAATTGAATGGTTTCCAAGAAGATAATCGCCTTCAAACTAGCAGGCACATCAGCACTATCATACTCAAAATCCTTTTGAACCCTAAGAGCTTCTTTAGCAAGCCAATCAGCACCTAAGTTCTCTTCCCTGTAGACATGCTTAATGACCATATCAGATGAAATCAGTTTTCTGCAGCAACTTATCAATGGCTCAAGAAACCATATCGAGCAGCCGTTTTGAAGAAGATGGATGACAATATTCGAATCTACCTCGACGTCCACCCTTTTCAGACCAAGTAACCGGCAGAGCTTCAAGCCATCGAAGAGTGCACGACATTCTGCAATAAGAGGATTAGCCTTCCCATACAGCCTACCAATTGCCATTATCAGGCTTCCACTGCTGCTCCTTATCAATGCACCTCCAGCAGCTTCGTGATTAAAGGTACAAGCCCCATCTATGTTAATCTTGTATCTACCAATTTTAGGACTCTTCCATCTTAAGAACAAAGGCTTAGTATTTTCAGTAATCTGCCCCACACAACCAAGTCTAATAGCTACCTTCTCGCAGCCAGCCCAATGCTTCTTCTTTAAGACATTAGCCTGATCCAGACTATTTAGAATGTATATTATATGCTGTATAATAGTTGCAGTGTTGGTCTGAATGTTGGTAATCTTTTTCTTGTTTCGAGCTGTCCAAACAGACCATGTCAAGATTGCAGGCAAAATACTGTAAATGTCACAATTTCTCTTCGCAGACCAGTACCATTGCATCACAATGTGAGAAAACGTCATGTAGGGCTGAAGATCCACTTTGAACAACAAACTGAAGTGCTTCCAGACATTCCAAACTTGTGGACATTGCACTAAAGCGTGGTAAGTATTTTCTGTGTTGTTACAGTGAACACACTTTGAGGCCATATGAAATCCCTTAGCTTGCATTACAGAGTCAGTAGGCAACCAGTTATGTAAAGCTCTCCAAAGAAAAAAGGAGCACTTTTTAGGAGTAATGGCATTCCAGGTCTTAGCATATATTCTTGATGTACTAGCCTTAGATCTTACATGATTCCAAGTGTCCTTGACACTGAACTGACCATTCTTCGATAAAGACCAAAGAAGCACATCATTTCTATCAGTAAGAACAACATCTTTTATCTTAGCAATCTCTGTATCAGTGACCATTGAACAAAGTCTTGTCCAATCCCAAGAACCATTCTGCCAAAGATCTTTAACATAAACATTATCACTATCCAATAGAAACCTTCGAACATTATCATTTTCCATCCTTATAAATGGTTTATCAGAACACCATTTCTCGTACCAAAAGTTAATGTTACCTTTGCCAGGAAGCCAAAATAGCAAATCTTCAGCTTTCCCCCTAACCTTGATCATTCTGGCCCAAGATTTAGACTTTCTTTTAGGAGATATAGCAAGAGAAGGGTGGATACTATCTCTGCAGTAAACAGAAAACATAAATTTAGCCCAAATAGATTGCTGTCTTCTAAAGTTGAACCATAACTTCAATGCATAGACTTCCTGGACATCCTTAAGCCTTTTAAGATTGAGACCACCCTCACTTAAAGGCTTACAAAGTCTTTCCCATCTTGCCCAGCTAATAGTCTTCTTATCTTCTTTTGTTCCCCACAGGAATTTGCTGAACAAAGTCTCCAATCTGGTGATAATACCAACAGGAAGATTAGTATGCTGTAAAAGATAGTTGGGAAAAGCAATCAGGATGGTCTGAATTAACAATAAACGCCCAGCAAAGGAGAGATGAAGTCTATCCCATTCCAGAATTCTGCTTCGAACTTTATGTATTAAATCTTCAAAGTGAACAATTCTAGTGCTTATGGAAATAGTAGAACCAAGATGTTTGAAAGGCAAGCAAGTGTGCTTAATATTCCAAACATTCTTAATTATTGTAATCTGTTGAGTAGTCATTTTATTTGAAACAATAATCTTTGACTTAGCAAGATTGATTTCCTGGCCAGATACAGCTTGATAATGGTCCATAACCCCTTTAACCTCATTCATTGCCTCCACATTTCCACTAGAGAAAGCCATAAAATCATCCGCAAAAGCAAGACAAGCAACATTCAATCTGCTCCTAGTCTTGTAACGAATTCCAACATTATCATCAGACCTTTGCTTCATCATCCTTATAAGATACTCTTCAGCCAATATAAAGAGAGTAGGAGAAAGAGGATCCCCTTGACGAAGACCATGAGTACTACCAAAATAACCAGTCAGCTCCCCATTCACCAAAACAGAAGACCAAACATTAGTAATACAATTACGAATAAGGGAAACAACACTAGAACTAAAACCAAAAAGCTTAAGAACATCAAAGAGAAAGTCATGACTTAGTCTGTCAAAAGCCTTGGTCATATCAGTTTTAATAACCACATTTCCTTTCATTCTGTTCATGTTAATGTCAAAACAAACTTCCTGAGCCAATAAAACAGAATCATGTATACTTCTCCCTTTCACAAAACCACCTTGCTCTTCAGAAATTAGATTAGGCAAGATAATGGCAAGCCTATTATTAATCACCTTGCTCACAATCCTTGAAAAAACAGTAGTTAAACTTATAGGTCTAAAGTTTATCCACCTACAAGGACTGTCCATCTTTGGAATCAAACAAATTGTAGTGGACTTAACTCCTTTAGGAAGATCAAAGCCTCTAAAAACAGCCTTAACAGCATGACACAAATCCTTACCAACAATATCCCAGCACAACTTGTAGAATTCAGCATTATATCCATCCGGACCAGCAGCAGATTCAGATCTTAAGGACTTGACAATACCATAAATCTCTTCATCATCAGGGATACAAACAATATTTTCATTATCACCCTCACTAACCAAGGAAGGAATAATATTCAAAACCAGATCCTCACGATCAACATTATCAGGAAAAGCAAGAAGATCCTTAAAAAACTCAACAGCAGATTTGCCAATGTCCTCCTTTGTAGTTAACCAACAATCATCAACTTTTATTCTATCCACCCTATTCTTTTTATGCCTTTTTTTAACAAAGCTATGGAAAGCAGAAGTGTTTCTGTCTGAGTCCTTCAACCAAGCAACATGTGCTTTCTGTCTCCAAAATATTTCCTCTCTATTCAAAAGCACTAAATGGTTCTGCTTAGCATCATTCAAAGCAGCTTTACTATTCTCATCAAAACTACTTTGAAGCATAACTTCCCTATTGTTAATAATCTCCTCAGATTTCTTGATAGCATCAAATATATTACCAAACACACTCTTATTCCACTCCCTCAAAACTGACTTCAATCTCTGTTGCTTAAGCCAAAAGTACATCACAGGATTCCTCACACCCAATAACTCAGCTGACCAACTTTCTGCAACCAGCCTAAGAAAATCAGGATGAGTGCTCCACATGTTCATGAATTTAAAAGAAGATTTAACTCTAGTGCCTTTAACAGAAATCTTAATCACCATTGGACAATGATCTGAGCAATTTCGAGCCAAATGAGTCACTGCAGTGCTATCAAATGAATCCAACCAAGAATTGTTATACAAAACCCGATCTAAACGCCTCCATTTACGACCATTTGACCAAGTGAATGGAGTACCACTATAACCAGCATCAGTAAGTGCACAATCCATAATAAGGTTATTGAAATCATCCATTGCTCTTTGGTTTACAGTTGTACAAGCAAGCTGCTCCTGAATACTAGAGATTGTATTGAAATCACCCAACAGAATCCAGTTCTCAATCAACACATCCAACCCTCTTATAGAATTCCAAAGAACAAGCCTCTGATCACGGTTACATTTAGCATAAACAATAGAGACATAAAACTCTTTCTTCAGAACAGAATGGAACACCTTTAAATGAAGCAATTGATCACTGTCCAGAATGACCTCAACAATATAGTCTTGATGCCAAAACACCCAGATTTTATTACTTACATTACTCTTACACCCATTAAGCTTTAACTTCTGACCAACCAAATTCAATTTATCAACCTTAACCAAAGGTTCCTGAATAGCAACAAAAGAAATTTTAAAAGATAACACCATGGACTTCAATCTCTGAATGGTTTCCTTACTAGCCAGGCCCCTTGCATTCCAATTCAAAATGTTAAAAGTCATAGATCAGATGATGATTTTTGAGCTCTTTTGAGCTTCATGATTTTTGAGGAGACAGGACCTTTTGCTGTCCACAACTTTGGAACTTTCTTCAACTTCTGTATGTCATTCTTCTTCTGTTTATCTTTACTCAAATTATCTTTCACAGGAGAGTTTGGAAGACTGCCAACATACTTAGGAGAAGGCTGGATATCTTCACTCAAAACGTCAAACATATTTCTTCTTTCCAAAGTCTTAAGAGCATCGATCATTTCTATCTCATTAACAGAGGTAGATAACTCACAATTCCCATCACTTCTATCTCTATACTCAGAATCCCTTTTATCTTGTATTGAACTATCCACCACCTCATTAACCACAATCGATTTTAACTTACCAGCAACATCAACAAATCTAGTCTTTTGATCCACAATTTTATTAACCTCCAAATTATTCTTATACAACTCATCCTCACTGGGAACATTAGAGCAAGAAATTCGATCAGACACACCATCAGTAACTGGCTTATCCTCTTCAATCTTCCTCAAGCTTTCCTTTTCCATCAAGAACTTCTTACACTTATCCCTCGAGTGACCAATATGAGTACAATGTTCACAATACAGAGGAATATTATCGTAAACCAGATCAATCCAATAGTCTTCAACCTCCCCGAACTTCAACTGCATCCTATGAACCAACGGTTTTGAAACATCAACCTCCACCCAAATACGACAACAATTTTGCTTAGCCCGATTAAACGATGGAACCCAGATTTTCAAAGGTGTTCCAAGAACTTTAGCAACTTCATTTATTGTAGATCTGTTGAACAAGAACTCTGGCAACCTTGGTACAGACACCCATACCGGCGTGAACGGACATTCCAGATTCGGATCAAAGTCCGGTGTCCATTTTAACAGTCTGAGAGTCTTGCCACCCAAAACCCAAACGTTTCTCGACCAGAATCTCTTATAATCCTCAATCTCATTGAACTCGATAAAAATATGCCTATAGTCCCAAACAGAGACATTGTAATTTCCAGTAAACTTAAATCTTGACAGAAAGCTTCTAAAAACCTCCATCGATGGCTTTCCAGTACTAAATTTCGCAATCAATGTGTGTTTAGACATCGCCATCAACTATTATTAAACAACACTATCGCCAAAAATAGTTGTTTTTCCTATAACTTTGATTCAACAAAATAGATTTAATATATATATATATATATATTAAAATTTCAAACAATATTGTTTTAAAAAAATCAGCTAAAAGACTAAGAAAACAAATTTGAATTCCATTTTTCGGGATGCCCGAATACCTCATCCAAAAAATTATTTTTATGAATACACTCGTGGATTCGTTTTCAATTAATTTTACTACAAATTTGTTTTTCATCGAAGGACTTGAACAAATTCCTCAGTTAAGTTTGATGTCACGGGCCGCATTTCTTTAGTGGACATCTCTTTTTTTTCTTACAAATCACACTAAACTCTTATAATCCATTGGTACTAGTGGAAGTTTTTATACGACACAAATTTATATCCAGTCCTTTGTATCCAAAAAATTAATTTTTTTGATGTCATGTGGAAAATATTAGCTTGTGTTGTTAAATATATCTGATACAAGTTTTTACGGGCGAAAGAAGCTAAGCACGTGACAAGTAGGGTCGAAATAATTAGATAAAAAAGCGCAACCACAAAAGATAAATGAGACTAGTAAAAGAGAAATGTTGTTGCAAAAATTATGGTGAGACGCATAACGATGTGAACACGAAAGCAACAACCACATTAAATCGTGGCACGAATGCAATGAAAAAGAATGTCACGGTTTGTATTTCTAAAAATGGACAAACTAACCTCAACATAATAAACTCTTTATATAACTATTTTTTTAATCACAACTAACTTTATTACTGAATAAAATAATTACAAGAATGTTGGACTCAAATTAGAGCCAAGAAAAAGGCAAGGAGCCTCAATTCAATTACAAATGAAATTTGTAATGGCGCCAAAATTTCCCGCCTAAATGAAAATCAAAGAAATTCAGAGAAAGCTGCATTTCCACCGAGAGCTTTCTCACGAAGCCACAGCATGCTAACTGTAGCACCATCACAGCCAAGAAACAGTTGTTTTGTCAAACACCAACTGACCAAGCCACGAACAGACCTTGCACAACAGCTAACGACTTCTATCTACCACCAGAAATTGAAACCAATCCCAACAGCTAACATAAAATCCATCTTGCTCAGCGACTACCTCCTTTAGCTACAGAATCAGTTCATAACTCGCTATCTACAAGGCAAAACAAGAATACCACAAAACTTGGAAGATCTAACTTTCAACAAAGTCAATGTAACCCAACCCAATGCTCTCAAGATGAGTAATGGCAAGAAGAGAATTTGGAGCATTGAGTTGATTGAACTGAATGCTTTCTTTGCAAGTTAAAATCCATTTTGCTGTCCAATCAGCAACCTGATTTTGGACACGAGAAATGTACTTTAACTTCCTGCTCGAAGCAATGAGCTTTCTACAAATGGAAAGAGTAAAAGAGAGAAAGAAAGGGTACTTCCCTTTGCTAAGCATGTTAATTAAAGACAAGCAATCTAATTCGATATCAACATGAATCCAGTTCCTTATTTTGCTGTAAAGCAAGCCCTCGAGCAAAGCACGAGCTTCAGCTGCAAGATGAGTGAGCTTTCCGAAAGTTTTACTTAGCCCTATCACCAGCTCACCCTTGTTGTTCCTGATAATTAGACCTCCACTAGCTTCTCCATTGGTTAGACAAGCAACATCCAGATTAAGATTCAATCTTTCACGAGTAGGGGTGAGCAACTTGAGGTAACTCACTTTCCTTTTCCTATTCAACATAGAGAAACAACCCATCGTAGCACCTATATTTTCAACCTTATGCCAATTCTTAGTAGTAAAAAGGTTAGAAGAATCAAGCCCAATTATAACATTGTTAATAGTCCTAATAGCAGTTGAACAAGTTTTCTTAGTGTTATTGAACTTGTCACTATTTTTGTTCTTCCAAATAAACTAGCAAATTATAGCTGGAATCACCTGAGTAATATATCCTTATTTCTTTGAAAACCAAAACCAACTTATAAAGATATGTGTAAATACCATGTATCTATCGATTTTGATTTGAAAAATAAAACTAAAATTATTATAAATAGACCAAGAAAAGTCACAGTTGACAAACACATGGTTAATGTCTTCACTATTATCACACAACTGACATTTACAAACTATAGTAAAATATCTCTTCTTAAGCACAAAATCAATAGGGATGAACCCTTTAATAATTTTCCAGAGAAAAAAAGAGAACTTCATGGGTGTGATGGAGTTCTAAACTTTGCTGAACAGACCAGACTTAAAAGAATGATACCTAATACTTTCCCATATAAGCTTTGTGTTGAAATTCTGATTAGGGGACAATTTCCAAATGATTTTGTCTTCTTTCATCTTATCAACTCTGAAAAGCTTTATCTGCTCCATTCTGTCCTCAGAGATTAAGCCATTGGTATTGACAATAACCCAGCTATCATTCTTCGAAAAAGTGTTAACATTAGTATTAAGGAACCAATTACAATCAGTATTATAGTTGTTGTTAATAATAGGTTGTCTATTGTGCTAGTCTTCTCTCCAAAAGTCAATATCACCTTTGCCTAAGATCCATCTCATATTGCATTCAGCATGTACCTTGGCACCTGCAATTCTATTTCACAATAAAGAACCCAAACCCTTAATGTTAGTGTAAGAGGATGAGAATGCTTGTTGTATATATCATTCATAATATTTGACCAAAGACTGTTGTTCTTCCTATAGTTGAACCACAATCTTTGAGAGAAGGTCTCCTGAATATCAGAGAGCTTTCTGATATTCAAACCTCCCTCAGAGAAAGGCTTACAAAGATTATACCAAGAAGACCAGTGAATACTAGGCTCCTTGAACTTGGACTTCCACAAAAATTTATTAAAAGTCTTATCCAACCTGTTAATAAAACAGTTAGGCAAGAGAGAGTTATGCATCCAATAGCAGGGAATAGACATAAGAACATTGGATATAAGACAAAGTCTTCCCCCAAAAGAAAGAAGCTTGTTATCCAATCATTAGTTCTAGCATTAACTTTGTCCATCATAACATTGAAATTGTTATTGTTGAGAACAATACCTAGATAAGTTGAAAGGGGATTCTCAACATTAAAACCAGAGTGTAAATCCAAGTTGTTAGCTTTAGTTTTATGCACTCTATTAGACAAAATAATTCTGGTTTTCTCCTTGTTTATGGCTTGACCAGAAATAGCTTGATAGTTATCTAAAAAACAGCTCAACTTGTTAATAGTAGACTTTAATCCATTTGTGAAGATGAGAATGTCATCTGCAAAAGCTATAGAATGGACCAATATGCATGTTCTAGAAGCATATAGCATATCCTTATTTAGAGAAAAAAGATTATTTAAACCACGCAGCAAAACCTCTTCACCAATGATGAAGATGCTTGGGAACAAAGGGTCACATTGCCTCAATCCTCTCTCATTTTTAAAGTAACCAATCACCATGTCATTCACAAGCATAGACAAATGAACATTCTTAATCAAATTGCTTAAAATACTAACAACATCTTTAGAGAAACCAAAAGAAGTAAAGACTTTAGCAATAAAAAGAAAGGACATTCTGTCGAAAGCTTTCGACATGTCCAATTGGATAAGAGTGTTGCAATTCCTAGGCTTCATATTAATATCATAGATCATTTATCTAGCAATTAAAACATTTTCATGAATCGATGTGTGTTTAACATAAGATTTTGTTAATTATAACTAATTATATTCAATCCGTTTTATCCGACCATTATAACTTTTGTTTACGGTATAATTCCAAAAATGGACTTGTACTGCCAGATGTGCTCGATGCAAACAGTTATAACGTGCTCGATACAAAATATATGATCAGGGGTTATTCGTTCGAAATAAATGATTAACGAATACCACTGCTGTTAGAATTAATTTTATCAAATTTTGACAAACTTATATAGTGGAACCACAATTAACAAAATATCCATCTAGAAGACCCACACTTTATTGCTTAGACAGTAAAATATAATGAATTCTTGTAAATTAAGCATATTATTGAGAATATGATAGCACATAACAGAAATCATACAAAAAATTATGATTAGTTTCGTACCCGTTTGAGGGTGTGATATGTGTATATTTATATATCATTTTTTATTATTTTATTTTACCGATTTAAGATTTGGTTTCATCTAATTGAATTTTATAAAAGTAAATTATTTGCTTTTAAATTTTTATTTTTATTAAATTTATTATAAACAAAAATAGATTTTGAAATTAATAATTATTTTATCTTTAATAAAAATATATTTTTAATAAAATTAAATATATTTGAATAAATTCAAATAAAAATCCAAAAATTGGAACCATTTATTGAAAGAAATATATAATGAAAATAATAAAAGATCAACTTTTTTTAATAATATATATAGATTATATTTGCGAATAACAAACCAATTTTTTTACCATTTTATAAGGCTAATCTATGAATAATATCAAATTTATTTAGTAATAACCATCCAAAGTTTGATAGATTACGGATAACCACGTGATGTTAAATTAGTATATACATAAATCTCATGGTAATTCGAAATATCAATAATTGTTTTTTTTGTTTTTTTAAATGTTATATCTTTCAAACTATAACTCCAAAAAAATATCTGAAAATATCATTACTTTTTTTTCAAAGACAAAAAAAACATATCCATGAAATATATTTTTGATTTGTTTAGTTAAGTTACGAAATTATGTGTAATTTAATTACAAAATTATGTGCAATTTAGTTGCAAAATAAGTGTGGAAAAAAGTATGTTCTATTTACGAAATTACGTGTAATTTTGTAACTAAAAAAATTGTGTTTCAGTTGCGAAATTACATGCAAATATGTTGCAAAAATAAGAAAAAAATAGTTGAAAAAGTCTGATTGTGTTTTTTATGGTGTAAATTGTTTTTTAATAAAAAATAAAATTATTATGTCCAAGTTACAAAAATACGTCCAGTTTGGTTGTAAAAATAATCCAGAAAAAGTAATTATGTTATAGTTGTAGAATTATGTGTAATTTGGTTGCTAAAAAACAATTGTGTTCGAGTTACAGAATTACATGTAATTTGGTGGCAAATAAGAAAAACAAATTATCCAAAATATTACTCAGGATTGCGTTTTGTTCATTTTTAAAAAATAGAAATATATGTAGATTTGGAATTTTTTTGAGTTAATGTTAAAATGATATAGAGTTTTAAAGGTTAAAAGTAACTAATTGTTAAGTTTTTCATGCTTGTGTGTTTTCAGGGGTATTGTTAGAAGAATTTATGTTGCAGGTGATTTTAGTAAACTTCAAACTCATGTGGTTATTTGTAATTTAATTCCTACCCTAGTGTTTATCAGTAACTTACCCTTTTAATTGGTATCTTTTATTGATCATATTTTAGGATTAAATATATATTTATTGATATCTTTGACTACATTTTGATTATCCTTGTTTGTTAGCCTAATGGGCTTTAAACTTTTATGAACTAGAAATTATGACCGAAACAATTCTACCATTATCAGTATCTCCCTGGACCTTGCGAGAGCATCGAGGAAAGAACTAAAAACTTAAATTATTATTTTGTATCCAATACATTTGTTGTTTTTGTTTTGTTATATTATCGAAGCTTTGAAGCAGAATGTTCCTACCTAGTGTTTTTTTGTTGAGTCGAACTATTGAGCCAATTATGGTTTGATTCGTAAGAGACTTGAGGTATATTGGCCCTATACTTGCCACATTAAAACACTTATGTTGGCTAAACCTCATTTGAGGAAAAAACTATATCTTGTTAAAAGGAAAAGAGTACACATATACAGAGCATTTCCTATGTTTTGGTTTACTAGTAACCACAAATCTTGTAACCATACATATTATTAAATTTGAGAGCAACGTAGAGTTGAAAACTTTTACTTTGATATGACCGCTTCATATTTGATTTAGATTTCTTCTAAATATATAAAAGTAGCTCCCTAGTCATTTTAATGTATGAAGGAAAGAATACTAATATTCTCAGGTGACATAATGAAACAATCTTGGTTTTGAAGCTCTTGATGACCAAGACTTTATGTATTCTATATGCATTATAACTGATGCGTATTCAATGATTTCTTCTTGTCTGAATCTTAGTTAACCGTTGTTAGGTAGATGTGGAATTTATAGAAAAATTCAGGGCTAAATATAATATATTGTTAGGTTCTTTTGAAACATAGTAATGCACTCACATGTGGTTCAGACGTGTGCTTCAGTATCTAATTCAATGTCTGTAGATTGTTGCTATCAGGGCATCTGATCCTTCTAAATTGTTTTAATCTAGATCATTGGTCTATAAAATAATATACATTATTGATCTTTAAAAACTTAAATGTTGTGATTAATGTAAATTTTAGTTAAAATAGTCCTCATCTTTCTCATTTGTAATTTTGTAAACGATTATTCATTGTTGTCTCTTTTAAGATATTCTATACTTTTGATTTGTTTATTTTGTGATTTAAAACTTGTAATTTTGTCTTCCTTTACTTTAGATCTTAATAAGTTGGTTATGGTATCTTGATTTTCTTCATTTTCTTTCAAAAAATGGCAAGAAGAAAAACCACAAAATCCATACTTTATCATGAAAATGATGATGCATGTAGTTTTAATCAGAGCACAAATTATTTTTACGGTACTCCTTCTTCAATTAAGATTTGAGGAGGCTAATAACTCATTAACTCCTTGTAATAAGTGTCATTCATCCAAGGAAATTGAAGTTTCTCCAGTATCGACATTACTTCTAGAAGTTGAGCTTCAGTTAGGTCTATTAATATGTTACCCGAAGGAGGTCCCTCTAGTTTTTCTTGTAGTATTAGGCTTGATCGAGATTATTAACCTAAATTAAAATTTTTAAGGAATTTTTCAGTTCTGGTGAGACTTTGAGCATAACTGACCATAATTATATCGACCGATAATATTAGTTTCATCAAGCTAATGAAACAATATTACATGATGAAGTTCATAAGGAATCTGTTATCTTTTTCAAGATTTTTCATACTTTTGAGTTGATCATTTTTATGCTTTAAAGCTTGCACCTTTGGTGTTTTAAGTGTGTTTTAAATTTTTTATGTTATTTTCTTTTTCAAGAAAGTCAAATAGAATTATCGTGTACTTATTATCTAATACTGTTATTATAAATATTAATATTTTGTTCAATATAATGAAATAAAATTATTGGGTATTTGTTATACAATGAGAATTTATTGGGTATTTATTATCCAAAATTTATTGTTTCATTCTTCTTAGTATTTAAACTCACTTAATTCTCTTTTAAGATACTTAAAGATAATTATTTTATTTATATTACTCTTATTTGTTTTTTTATTGGTATAAATAAAGTCATAAAGTCTTTGTAATAAACGGTTGCATTCAAGTTATAAGATTTTAATAAAAAGTGAGTTTATTTATCTGAGACAAATCTATCTTTTAATATTCTTATGAGAAACAAGTTTGGTCATGCATATCAAAGGTTTTCCGTCTCCTTTGTTGCGCAACTTGATCCATCATATATCTATCATCATTATCCATCCGATTTCATTTATGGGTGTTCTCAAAATATCAGCGAGTCAATCTAACATTTCATTTACCACTACATCAATCAACCAAATCTGTTCAAGTTGTGAGTGTTCTCTGAACATCAACTTCTACAGCCAAAACTCTTATGTACCTACAGATTATTGTATCAAAGCTAAAAGATCTGTTATCAAGGTTGAAAAAATATCTTTAAAAAATATCTCAAAAATATTTTATTAAAAAATCTTATATAAAAAGTCTTTCGATAAAATCTGTCGAAAATAAAAAAATTATAAGAAATATTTTAAAATATATTTTTATTTTTATTAAATATCTTATGATATAACCATATTTCTTTGTTTAAAAAAATTCTAAAATAAAATCTTTAAAAAAAAAATTATGATTAAAGAACCAATTTATTAAATTAAAAGAGTTACCATGTAAGGGCTAGTTTCTATATGAAATTAGGTATTACACTGAGCCCAATACATTAGCTTAATGTTTCCAAAAATTTGATTCCTCAGTTTTGATTTCATTTTTAAGGAATGCGCCATTACTTTGACACATTCTTGCTGAGCTTATCACAAGGGGTTTGTATTGATTTTGAAATGTTTCAAATGATGTAGTAGCTAATAAGATTTTTGTTTTGCTTTCATCTGATTTCCTTAGCTCTTCAGTTGATTATTTAGCTTCACTTTTTTTCTTCTTCTAATTAAAATTTTTATCGTCTTCAGCTCATTCCTATATATTACTTTTCTGGATTTGTTGATGAACCTAGGATTATGATTTCTACACAAAGCTTGAAATCTTACAATCGTAGAGAAATCAGGTAGTACTTCATGCTTTAAATGATCGTTAGTAGCAAAAAGTCTCATTAATTCAGATTAGATTAATTGTTTTATAGGAAAATTAACCCTTGTAATTTTAATTAGAATCAAGAAGAATATCTCCATAAACAGAGCTTAATGAAGATGAGAGCTAACTTCTTGTAAAAAACGTTTATTTTTTATAAGAGGATTTAATAGAGAATTGAAATGAGGCTAATGAACCCAACAATAAATCAAGTAAACTATCTACAGATATTCAAATATACCCACTACTCCCTTTTTAAAAAGAAAATTTTATTTTAGAAAATTATCTATTAATCCTCAATCCGCAACCTACTTCTAAGATTTCAAGAAGAGTAATTACTCATAAATGAACAGAGATTTGAGTATGATTTTAATATTGTTGCATTCTACATTTGTGAGTTCATTTAGCTAACCAATCAACCGTATCATTTACATATGAGCTATAGTCATACTATAAGATATTAGTTTCTTACAACATTATATGATCTAGGCCATTGATTAAGGATATTTGCCTTTCATTAGCGTTGTTATAAGAATAATTGACTCAATCTCAATATCAAGATTGAAATTTTTTGTTTCTTTGCATAATAGAATACCATATAAAAAGGCCATGTATGTAGCAATTATAGGAGTTTGTTTACCAAAACCCTACCATAATCTGCTAAAACATTACCTCTATTATCTTTAAAAAGGCCACCTCCACTTGCTTCACTAGTAATGCTACAAGATCTGTGAGTGTTAAGTTTCATTTTATTGTTTATAAATAGCTTCCACTAAAGAGTAATATTTTTTTATAGAATAATCTAAATGATTGAAGCTTCCAAGTTCATAGGCTACTGTAGGTTCTTTATTCTAAAATTCTCTTTTTAGTAGGTTATCACAACCCATCCATATATTAATATTCTTAATATAGTCAATAATATTTTTAACTGAGAAGTTTTTCTCTTGTTGTCTTATTTTATTTCTAGAGAACCATACAACCCGACATATCACAGGAGGCATAATTTTTTTAATATGGACCTTTTTCTCTATTGACCAATACTAACTTCTAATAATATAATATATATATATATATATATGCTTACCTATTAGAAAACCAGATAGACCAGTAAAATATTTCTATACTTCCTATTTAATATTGCATTCAGCAAATAAATGGTTTATTGATTCAATATTTTCACAAAACTGGCATTTAGATGCCAAGGAGAATTGTTTTTATAGTATCATATCAACTGAAATTGAATTATTCAACAGTCTCCATAGAAGCAATGAACACTTCTTAGGTATGGTATTATTCCAAATTCTCTTGAATAGCTTAGATTTTGGACTGCTTTCTCTTATTTTGTTCCATGTGTCTTTAGTATTGTATTCCCCATTTTTGAAGATATAGACCATTTGATTGTGTCTTCTTCTGCGTATTTGATTGTAAGTTTCTTTATTTTATTAACATCAGAAGGAAGAACAACAATATGCAATTTGGCTAAATTTCATCTACCTTAATACCAAAAGCTTTTGATATTATCTTTAGTATACCAATAATTATTTTCATCACCACTTAGGAGAATGAATGGATCTGTATCACACCATTTATCTAGCCAGAATTATATTTCATCCTTACCTAACCGCTAGTATATAAATCCTTCTAATTCGTGTCTGATATTCATTAACATTTTTCAGATTTTTGAACTTTTGATTGTATCTTGAACTTGCAAAGGATGGTAAGTAGATCAATATATAAAGTGCACACATTTTTACCTTAATATCTTGTGTTCCATAAACTTATATACCATAGTTTCCAAGATAAGGTATTCTGTGTTTTATCAAGTTTTCTAATATTTAAACCTTCTTTTCATAAGGTTTACATAAATTCATCAAATTTGACAAGCTTATTTCCTTATTGGTTTCAGTAGTACCCTATAAAACCCTATTAAAAATCATTTATGTTCTTATAAGAACCGTTTTAGGTAAAAGGAAGCTTTGCACATGTTTAATTGGAATAACCAACAAGTCTGATTGTATAAAAATTAATGTATCATTCATGTATCATTTTTTTTTAATTTTATTCACTAATTCTTCAAAGTAACATGTTTGATTACTTGAGTGAATAGAAATACCTAGCTATTTTATAAATAGATTTTTATGATTGAATCCAGTTTGGTTTTCAATTGACGTGATTCTTGTTTGTAGCATTTTTGTAAGAGTTATGAAGGTGGTTTTGTCCTTATTAATAATTTGTCCCCATAGTCTTGGTAATGTTGTAGGAACTTGTTGATTTTATTGATGTTTGGAGAAGATCTATTTGCGAAGATGATGAAATCATCTACAGCGTCTAGGCAACGTACCACTAATGAACATCTAGTTTTGTATATCATCCCTCTATTATCTTCACATAGATTCTTAATATCTACAATAAGACAGTCTTCAATAATTATAAACAAATTAGGGGAAATATGATCCATTTGTCTAACTTCTTTAGAATACTTGAAATAACCTTCTAGTTCTCCATTTACTATAACTGAAAACCATACCAAATTGATAGATTTCTTAATCATGTCTACATACCTTTTATCAAAACCAAAAGCTTCCAAGATTCTTAGTATAAAGTTGAATGAAAGTTTATTCAATGCTTTGGACATATATTTTGATCATCACATTATTACCTCTATTTTTCTATTTAGGCATTGAACAGTAATTCATCCCTCGACTATCGCGTTTGGTGGCAGATAGTCCCTTGACTTTCAAATGTCCGTTGACAGTCCCTCGACTATTGCGTTTGAATAAAGTTAGTCCACCAGATCCTCTGATCCATGAGAGGCTGCCATCTGTCACCATAGTTCCTATATTTTTGTATCACCACTAGTCCCTTGAGTTTAGGTCAAACCCAAAATGTAGAATATTATGGATAACTAAACTCAATGGACTATTGGTGATACAAAAATCTGATGACTATGGTGACATGTGGCAGCCTCTCATGAATCAGAGGATCTGGTGGACTAACTTTATCCAAACGCGATAGTCCAGGGACTGTCAACGGACATTTGAAAGTCAAGGGAGTATCTTCCACCAAACGTGATAGTCGAGGGACGATGTATTATTCAAAGCCTTTCTATTTAATTCATGAGTTATCTCTTGACTCAGCAGTATATTGTCATGCATATTCCTTCCCTTGACAAAACCACTTTATTCCTTAGATATAATATTATGAAGAAGAGCAGATAACCTTTCATTCAGAATCTTTGGTACGATTATGTTAAAAAACAGTGCATAAGCTAATTAGTATAAATTTATTCCATGATTTAGGAGAGTCCACCTTAGGAATTAAGCATATTGATATTGCATATATGCATTGAGGAACATGTTGAACATTGAAGAAGGCTATTGTTTCTTTATAAAGGTCCTTAACAACTATAGCCCGTCAATGTTGAATTTTTTTTGCATTAAAACCATCCACACTAGCAACAGTGTTGGGACTCAAAGTTTTGACTGAGTTAAATACCTCTTCTTCAGAAGGTAAGTACATGATATTTTTATTATCAAGATCTGTAATGATTTTTGGTATAATGTTATGAAGATCCTCTAGTTACTTTGGGTTAGGTTGAGCATATAATAGAGACCTAAAATGATTCTCAAATGATTTACCTAAAGCTTGTTGATCCTTAATGCAAATGTTTTCGTCCATGATTCTATGAATTTTGTTCTTTTTCCTTTTCTTCTTTACATACTTATGAAAACTTTAAATATTCATATCCTCATTCCTTACCCAATAAATATTATGTTTTTATTCCCAATAAGATTCTTCTCTAGCCAAGAGTTGAAGATGAGATAGCTTTAGCTTCGGATAACTTAATTTTATTATCTACACTCTTGGCAAAATGTCTTCATATAAAATATGTAATATCTCAATATTTAATCTTTATATTTAATCTCTCGCCAAAATCTTTTTTTTTTTTTCGGATAATAATATGAAATGTCTTCATTTTTAATCTCTTGCTAAAATATTTTATTTTCTCCAAATCTAATCCAGATTTTAGATAGAATATTCCTTGAGACATCTAGTTCTATCCATGCCTTACATCAATTGAACATTGCTCTATTTTTTGAAGCGACCCAAACTACTAGAGGATTGCCTATTGACTTGACTATAATCTTAATTGTGTTTGTAAATATACTCGGGTATAGTTAGAAGTGTGATCCACACTAAGGTTATTGAAGATTCTATCTTAGGGTGGGAGAATGAATTAAATTTTAGGTTCATTATTGTATGTTGACCAATGGTCAATACATTTGTTCTCCATATCTTCCCAAGATCTTCTTGAAGATCCAGCTTTAACATAAAATGTCTATGATCCCGGCTAGACTAAACTTACCACAAAAACTAAAATTTCCCAAAAACTTCTGAATAATATATAATAAGTGTCTATCATTCGAGAATTTTCCAATCAACATATTTTTCGAGTTAAACATCAGGTTTTCCTTTTCTTGGGCCAAGAATTCACCTTTGTTGGAATTAATCTTTATATGTAGAATTGTGTTTGGTAAAACATTTGTGGCGTATGCATATGTTTTGTTAGATAATCTTATATTTTGGGTTTGTTGTAGGTTTTGTGAATTGAGTTATTTAGGAGAGTTTTGGCCGAAGATAAGATTGCTTCTAAAATATGTGATTTGGTTAGGATTAGTAAGGTGGATTCATTATTTTCTTTTTGTAATTCACTTTGGGGTAGAGGTTGTACTTCCTCATCTTTATTATCTTGTTTGGAGTAGTGTGTGGATTGTCTCTCGGTTGGAACTCTGTTATTAAGAACAGGGGATGCATAAATTGATTTGGTTAATTGGTTTTTTTTCACATGTTGAAGGCGGTGATGGGTGCAGTTGTCATTTGGATGATGACTCTTCTGTCATCCTGAGACAGTTGGCGATACTAGTGTTAAAACATTCACGGTGGCGTCCGACCAAGCTCAAAGATGTTATTGCTCTAAATTCAAAAACTTTTTCCAATATTTCTTTTTTGTCAAACAATAATTATTTAAAACGATTTTATATAAGTTTTTTAAATATCTTACTATATTTTTTAAATATATTATTATCATAACTATTCTTTTGAATAGTTATTTTAAAACATTTTATATCTCTTTTAAAATATAAAAATAATATGCTTATTTTCCAATATTTATATTTTTCACCAATAGAATTTAAAATAACAATTAATGAATTATATCTACATATCATATCTCTTTAAAATTAGTTCGATATATATATATATATATATATATAGAGAGAGAGAGAATATGCAAATACACATTAAAATGAACACAATTTGAAGAAGTTCATAATGTGAGAAAAGAACTTGGACAATGTATTGGGAAAATTTTACAGGCCCCCAAAGACACCTGAATGCATAAAAAATCCATGTCCACTACAACAGAAGTAACAACACATCGAAACAAAAAAAAATGAAGACGATTACATGTCTAGAAAATATCCTCTTGGAAAAGAAAGAGCAAGAGATGAACGACAACCAAGACCTAAAATTGTAAAGGTAAAGCTAACACCTTCCATATTTGTTAGAAAATCATATTTTACTGCCTACATGGATTGAGAAAGATTTATTAAGTATATATCAAAGTATTATGAATATATTGAGAAAAATAAGCTTCCCTACCTGATGCATAATTCTCAAATAGTTCTTTTATTTGGTGGGACATAGAAGTGACATAAAGAATGAGGTAACGTGTCGGATCCTTAGATAATTGGGAAGACATGAATTTTTTTTAAGGTAGGTATGTATCTACTCATTGAAATCGTGACTTACAAAAACATTTTACGGAATTTTCATAAGGATTTAGAAATGTTAAGGAGTATTTTGATGAGTTTAAACATCTCAAAAATCGTTTGAAACTATAATAGTTCGAGAATGCCTTAATGACACAATTAATAGATGGTTGTAAGAATATATTGCAAGAGAGATGGAAAAGAAATAATACAGTAAGTTGTAATAATTATTCCACATTATTGTCGAGATTGAGCAACAACTCAAGCGCAACAATACCATCTCCAATTTTACAACTCCTCATTCGTTACAAGCTACTATCGGTGACTCATCATTGATAAATGCAAACAAATTTACTAGCCTATTTGTAGCCCAATGCCTTAATAATTAATCATCAAACCGTTTAAATACCAATATTCTCTTTCACCAAATTGAACTTCAAATGAATGTAAACTATTTCGTAACTTATTTCCAATATATTATTATTAAGACCTATTTATATTTATTTACCAAACACTCGTGTAAATCTTGTTCAACTTCATCATACTTCATGGAAGACAATTGTATCATGAAGAAACAAATCTTTTAACCGATACTTCATCTCTTTCTATTCAATTTAGTTCAAGATCTATTGAGTTAAAACAAAAAAAAGATTGAGATATCATTATTAACTATTGGAAAGTAGTTGAAAAACGTTTCATTGATGGAGTTTTGAAAAAAGTTCCTGATGTGATAAAATAACATCGTCTATTAATCCTAAAGAGAATTCTTAATAACAACACACTGGGTTTTAGGACCATATTTCGATAAAATTCATTAAGACTATCAAACTTTATATCGTAAATCCCACGATAGTATTATTAGAGCTGAAAATATTACTAGTAATTCTTTTCAAGAGTGACACTTTCATGTCCGAATATGTCGATGGAAACAAAGACAAATCTAATGATAACGTAACCAACCTTGACAAATTCTCAATAAACATGTGTAAATCTTATGGAAGTACTATTGTATGATACATCATCTGCTTGGAACTTTTGCCAGCTAAAATCCCGTTGCTACCTTAATATTATTTTTTGCAACTTCTTAGATTTCTTTGCCACTCGCATTCAGCTATTACTTCTTGTTTTATACTTATTATGGTTATTTAATTTTTTTTTCTTCTTTTATGTTAACTTTGATTTCACATAATCTCTACTTTTTAAGAAATGATTGTTTTTAACATTTATTTTTTTTTACTTTATCAACTCTTTCTTTTAAAAGACTTGCTTAATTGTTTTTATAGAATTTACCTTTATCTTTTTTCATTAGAATTTTTAATTTACCGTGATTTTTCCGAACTTAGTTATGTATATAAATCATAGATGCTTTTTAGTATTTCCAACTGTTGTATACTATAATTTGTTATCCAATTCAAAAAATAACGTGAGCTTAACTTATATTTATGTTCACTTGATTTTGGTGCGTGTCCATTTTTCTTCAATAACTAGCCTTGTCTTATAATTATAACCATAACTTAAGGCCTTTAGATCCTAGCATTTCAAGCAACAATGTGAACTCGTACATTTTCCAGTTAGACTTGGCTTATAACCATATTCATTTTAATTATATGCGTAACAATTTAAGCTTTGAAGTTGGGCTTTGCTTAGTGACATATTCTCTCATAACTTATAATTATGTTATAAGTTTACGACTCGTGTCACTTTTTTCGTTCATGATAATTTCCAACGTAAAATATATGTTATGTAAGTTTTAATATATTGTTAACCGTTGGTTAAAATGCACAAATTACTAACATCCGGCAGTTAAAGGTTCCTTTGAAAATTTTAATCCTTTAATGAAAATTGATAATTATCGAATGAATATTTATTGATCAATACTCATATGACTTTTGAAACAAATTTTATAACATGACATTTCATTCAAAATGGTTATACTAGTATCACAATGTAAGAAATAAAAAGCATTCTCACTACAACATTTAATAGTTATAACTATAACTAACAAACCACTAATACTAATAAAATACTCGACAAAGATTAGAATCACAACCTCCGCATTAAAAAGTATCATCGACAAAAGAAATATCACTATCATAAATCATCGCATTAGTCTTCAAAACCTGAAGAATCCCAAGTTTGGGGTATCTTAATAGTGGTCGTGGTAAATTTGTTTTACGTATAATTCTATCAAGGACAACACATTTTTCAAGTTACAAACATAATACTCAATAATATTGTTCGATGATAAAACTTCATCGTTCAATGAAAATAACCATCATTTTAAACCACATTTAATAAAATAGTTGCTTCTTTACTTTCCATTTTTAACACTTATCTCATTCGTAACCTTCTTCAATATTTATTTTACTTCTTTTTATTACCTCAAGAATCACCAATGAACAACTAATAATTTTGGTAACCAATTAAAGAAAATCTACTTCATAAACTTAAGCTAATCGTATCCCAATCAACACAACTTCACATTTTTCTTTGTCATTAGTAGTAAGGAATATGATCTTAATAATTTATTTTATCTCATATCTCCATCGAATCATTAAAATGATAATGGATCTACTACCATTTATACTTAACACCTGTCAGTTTGAACATTCCATCGTTTATCTTTACAATCAATTTTCATTGACGCAAATGCCTTTACTTGAATTTGAAAATAAATTCCATGCATAACCAATAAACTAACCATTTTATTCTGAAATATTTTGTTTAAACACAATTTTCTTCAATTTACTAATTTTAATCTCATTATCCCATAGCAATACTAGGGGTTTACAATATTTTTCCTCAACACTTCCGTTGAAAATATCTGACATTACTATGATACTACATATTTTTTGACCAAACACAAAGAGTAACAATCTATAGCTATCCGTTGACTCTCTCAAATTACTCATATTTTTGTATTTATCACATACTTTATACATTAAATATACGATGACGTCACTACCTCCATTTTGTGTAACCAAAGTCTCCCTAAAATTGTATTATAGGATGACCGACAATGATGACAATTATTGTCTACTACTATCATGGTTAATATATATCAGAGAATAATTTTTCATTTTTGGTTTAATTTTATAGAATTTTTATGAAACTTTCAGAAAAACTGTTGATCGCATTTTATAAAATTATTATTTTTATTGGTTACAAATGTAATTTTGCTATATTATGTCAAAATATTTATTCTTTTTTAATAATAACTCGTAACTAATTATTTTGCACAAGATTAAAAAATTTCATTATATATTTTTTTAATATTTATGTAACAACTTTAAAATATATTTATTTTAAATAGTATAGTTATGGCCGATAATATTTTCATCCTTTTTTTTCTTTCAAAGAATTTTATCGTTGAGTTTTTATGAGGCTCTAACCATAGTCAAATTGTTTATTGTCGATTTTTATCTTTTGAAAGTTTATGATATTTTTGTTAACTGTGTTGTTGTAATTTTTTTATTAGGACGATTCGTCATATGTTTAATTGGAGCATTGATTATTGTTGATAAACCATATAAGTAATAAGTAATGAGATAAATTAGATATATAGGAATTTGAGTGATAGATGAATTTTTCTCTGGATGTAATTATGTAGATACAAAGTCTAATTTGTATTATTTGAACGCCTTACTTAGTTATGATTTTTCTCTCATTCCGCCTATCGCAGTTTTTAGAAGAAAATTCAAAGAAATAATTAGTGAATACCTTATTTATATATTCTAAGCCATTGTCATTCATTAACTTCTTTAGTATTTTTCCAATCTTATTCTCTACCAGTCTTTTCCAGTTTTTAAAAGCACCAACTACTTCATCATTTGTCTTCAAAAGTATAACCAATACTTTTCTATAGTATTCATGGGTCAAGGAAATGAAGCACCTAACCCACATTATAGGTTGACTTGCAGGACCCCAAAGATCTGAATGAACATATGAAATCACATCAATGGTTGTATGTTTGTTAGGCAAGAACTTAACACTTTAGGTTTTACCTAATACAAAACTTTAACAAAAGCTTAAATTCTGAACTGTGTTACCATCCAACAAGTATTCTTTGATAACCTCAATAATGTATTTCTCACTCACCTTCCCTAAACTCATATGTCACAACTTGGTAGAATCTCTATCTACACTAGACACGCCTCCATCCCGTATGTACCCTTCAAAAATTAACAAACTTTTACTCTTATAGGCATGTATAATTACTAGTGAACTTGGAAATATATTAAGTATACCATTTCACCCTTATTGGCAAACGTCCTCATCTAACATCCAATCGAAAGAAGGTTTCATTTAACATATGGTACATACCTAACATTTTTATATCATTTTCTCAAGTCATGTAAACAACTAGTGTTTCACTTCTAATACTTGAATCTGTCCTAAGTTGCATGTCTGAAGGGTCTATCGATTAAAGGATGTCTTGAAAAGTTTTTAAAAAGAATTGTATGAGTTTTAGTTGTGGTAGTATATCTCTTGGATAGAACCATATAACATGTTAGAATAGATGTGCAAGCATGAAATCGAGCCTCACACTAGCAAAATAGTATCCGTTTTGGACTCGAAAGGTTGGCACGAATTTGATTTTGGTACACTTCCAAAAAAAACCTCTTATTAGTTAAGGTATCTTCAAACTTAAAAATAAAACTTAATTAATTAATTAATAAAACTTAATTAATTAATTAATTAATATTTAATATTACATAGACTATAGAGAAAAGTACTAGTAAATACCCACTCAACTATATAATTACCCGCTAGTACCCAAATTTTAGATAGTGTCACTTAGTACCTCCACTTAAATTTTGGACAAAATTACCCCCCAACTATATATGCCCATTTTTCACTTCAAACCCACTTTTTCCCCCTTCTCATCACCTAAACCAACTCAAACCGTATGTTACAGTAACCGGGTACAGCATTCTCGTGGAAAATGTTTTTTTTTTGCGTTTTTGATGACTTCGACTCACTTGTTTATGTTATTTGATGATCGACGTTGTTTTTTCTACTGGAATCAAGTATTTAGTGATGGCAGTTGGTATGTTAGTTTCTGGGTTTATCATCGAACCCAAGGGTTTGTTAGGTTGCATGTAATGTTAATATTTTCCTGAGAATTGTGATGTATGTTAGATATGCATTAGGTAGTTGTTTGTTGATTTTGGTGTTCTTTCGATATTTCCCAGATCCCTGCAACGTGCATATAAAAAATATAACAGTTCACAACCTGTATATGTGCGTTGTAGTGCAGTTCGCATCTTCGTCACGTAGGAATACAAGAAATTCGCAGTTTCATCATTGTTTATAGTTCAATGTAATTTGCATCTTGATTACATGTATATACCATACAATTCGCAGCTTATATTTGCAAACAATTCGCAGGCCCTCTTGCGAGTTGTTTGCAAATACAGACTGTTATAACTATAGACAATTTGCAGCCTGCCATTCGAGTTGTTTGTAACTACAAGCTGATAGAGTTCCTTTGTTGGAACAATTGGCTTGCAGATGATGATTTGTGTTTGTGCAGGAAGTATGAAAACAAAACCAAGCTATTACAGGTCAGGATTGGTGAGCCTTCTCAAACTGTTGAAAGAGTATCGTATTACTCGTGCCCACATCGAAGCTGCAAGAAACACACCCTTCTACACACTTTTGAAAATGGTGTTCGACCTCCAGAATGTGGCAGAGCTGCCGAAGAAGAAGTTCTATTCAAACATTCAGTAGGTTGTGGAGAGGTTCTTTAATTTCCAATCAGCATGTCAATTTCCACCATCTCTGGTTCCCTAGGTGACTCCTGGTCTTCCATAACCACCAACATAAACTCAGAGTTAATCACTCCGGCGGTACCACCAAATAGTCTAACCTCTATTATGGAGTTTGATATCGAGGATTACTTTTCTGCTGACTCTGAACCAGTTGAAGTGGTTCTCCTGGTTTATGCACCTCAGCCAGGAGAGGTTCCAAATAGGAAATGGAAAAGAGAGAATGATGTTGGTCCATCAAGGACCAAATATATAAGCCTAATGGACGTAGATAACTAGGAGAAAGAGCATAATGGAATGATTGATGATCAGCATGAAGAGGATAAAGAAGATGAAGAATCCTCTAGTGATGACTCATAGTGTCTGCTTCTGTTTTTTTTTGGAATGCAACTAACAAACACTAAAGGTTATAGTAATTGTTTGAAACTTGTTAGCGCATGAAGCATGTAATCTCTTTTTTGTAATCCGTATTTTGTATAAACTTTTAATCATATGTGAATCTGTGAATGTGTGAACGTGAAACAATGCAAACAATTCGCACCCTATTAGTAGTTGCAAATAACTCTCAGGGTACCTTGCACGTTATTTGCAAATATTAGTGGAGATGCAAACAATTCGCATCATGTTGGAGTTGCAAACAACTCTCATGAAAATCTGAGATATTGTTTGCAATATTATTCCTACAGATAGTGGAGATGCACACAATTCGCATCCTGTGGGATTTGCAAACAACTCTCAGGGAATCCTGGTAGTTGTTTGCAAGATTATATCCAGGTAATAGATATGCAAACAATTCACATTATGTTGGATTTGCAAACAACATCTCAGGTTTTTTTGAGAGATGTTTGCAATCATTTGGTGTCGCGAATTGTTTGCTTTTCCTTCTTATAGAGTTGCATACAATATCCCTGAGAGATATTTGCAATCATTTGGTGTTGCGAATTGTTTGATTTTCCTTCTTAAAAAATTGCATACAATATCCTTGAGAGATGTTTGCAATATGATATCCAAATAGTGCACACAGTTCTCAATAGTGAATGCGAATTTCCTGCAACTCGCGGTGTTTCACGCGAATTGCGTGAAACTATGTTCATAAAAGTTACTTGAAAAAATAGATATACTAACCAAACACCTAGCATTTCATTACTGTAATACAAACAAAAAAAATGTGTAAATGAACAAACAACTGTAAAAATATTTAGTTTATTGTCCACAACAATAACAGTATTACAAATTAATGTGGCCAACGAGAATTGTCCACAACAAGAATTATCTATAAACTGGAACATCACAAGTCCTCCTGTTATGGCCTGAATTCGAACAACGGCCAAACCTCAACTGCTTGGTTGAGATTTCTCCTCTAGAGGGGATTAACTTTTTCTTAGGCCTTCTAGAGCCTCTTTTAATGTTCAGAGGCAGAATTTCAACAAACAAAAGATCGTTAGCGCTGGACCTTTCCCTGAAATCGGCTATAGCTGGTATGCTGAAAGAGTAACTTTCCCTGTAATTCTTAACTGTAAAGAAGAGATCTATTATAGTAAAGGGATCTTGGTCGGTATACCGTATTGCCGCTAACGCGTGAGGACATGAAAAACACTCTTGTTGTCATGATCTGCAAGAACATTTTTAAAATCTAACAGATTAACAACATCCACAGGATTTGAAAAGACTTCGAACATGGCGGTAGACGACTTACATACTACCCAAGTTCGGCACATGTCAACATTTTGCTTTAACTTCTTCTCATACTCGGGGACCAAATTAGTACTCTAGCTTAACCCCTCTTTGTATCTTCAAGAAACTTGAGTCATAAGCAAGAATCTAATCCAGTCAATAAACTAAACAATGGGTAGGCCGCAATATTTTTTGATCTGATTGTTAAAATATTCGGCCGCAATAGAAGCCATAGACCCGTATCGTTTTCCTTTAACGTAAGCATGCGCATACTTATTTGGGGGTAAATTAGTAAGAAAATCACTCATTCTGTCACCACCTTCATATAGAAAATCTGTTAGTATATCCTTAAAAAGCTCTCGACTGGGAGCATAAGCAAGACGATGGAAGAAATTCTACATCTTTTTTTATAGTCTCAATTAGTGTATTCCAATTTAGATTTCAAATTTTGCATGAGATGGAAATAACAGTACGCATGATAGCATTTTGGATACAAGACAAAAACAGCATTCGATACCAGAATGACGGTCTGAAATAAATGTGATTTGGCGCTCCAACAAATGAGGTTTCAAACACCCCAAAAACCACACATAATTGTCACAATCTTCAATTCTAACTATACCAAAAGCAACAGGGAATAGTCCTTGAAAAAGGCACCTCGAATGAACAATATAATAAAACTCCAGTATGTTAAAAATGTAAATAATTCGCATGAGTGCTTGAGAGTTGCTTTCAAATATCATGATATCATGGGAGTTGTGTGCAAATATAAGGTGCGAATTGTTTACAACCATAAGCTACGAATTGTTCACATTTTTATGTCTACAATAGCCCAATTCGCATCCTCCCCTGAGAGTTATCTTCAAATCAAGTAATTACCCAATTCGCATCCTCTCCTCAGATTTGTTCTGAAATCTCAGGATTCCCTGAGAGTTGTTTGCAATTATTGTATTTCCAAAAAATTGTTTTACAATCTCAGGATATCCTGGGAGTTAAACAGTTAAATAAAACATCATAATCATTCAGATTAAATAGTTAAATGAAACTAACCGTTGTTGCCGTCTTTTGCTACGGCAGTAAGCAAGGTACCCTTATACTTGCCACATAAGAATGTTCCATCGATAAAAAACATTGAACGGCATGAATGGAAACCCTAAAGAGATGAACTGAATGCTACAAAACAACGCTTGAAGCGGTTTCCAGCTGATAACTCCAACCGGCAGACTGTAGTAATATCGGGGCTTTTCAATCGTTTGAAGTACCCGCTTAGTAAACTAAAAGAACTTGAATTATCTCCAAAAAATCCCCTCATTGCCTTCTCTAAATCATTCCATGACAAACAGTATGAGATGTCAATACCATAATTTTGTTTGACAGTCGATTGTATGGTTTTGGCTGTCAACGAATGGCAGGTCCGGAGAGAATCTTGAATTTCCTCCGTAATCAAATCTGATGTCAAATGCATATGCCGCTTATGCTTCTGCGAGAAAATGGGACTGCAAGTATGGTGCAGAACATACTTCTTGACCGTCATCAAGCCGGTGCTCGAATCAATAGATGCATAAAGTCTCAATTGCATTCGCTTGTGAATTTATTTTCAGAATAAGCAGTGATCTTGTTTGTTGTGCAGATATTTGAAAGCAAAACCATGCTCTAAAGCAAACTTGCAAAAAGATAACCTTAGACCTGCAACACCTTCTTCGAAATCTTGACTCACTCCTGTAATACCATCAGCCCAACCAGCAGTAGCAAGTTGTTTTTTTCTTTGATCAGAATTAACTAAACCGTTACTACTCTCGCTGCTAACTAGTTGATTAAGAGATGGTTCTCCCAAACTTATGCTACGCTCTTTACGCTTTACACCCAGAACCCTTACCAGTAGAACTCTTATCACGATAACTCTTTTCACCAGAACACTTATCACCTGAAATTTATCGAAGACGTGTTGTTCTATGAGAAAACTAACCCATTTTAAACGCTATAAACCAAGATATAACACTAACCCAACAAATGGATACTTTGAAAGCTTTCAAACTCCGTGAAAGGCACAATTGCGGTTTGGTGACCATGTTTAAAAATATAAACTCATGATTTAGACATAACTTATTCTGCACTGAACAGTCTATTAATTATTAATTCCAAAAATACAGTGCAAGTTATTAGTTACTGTACTGAGAAACTCGCATCCTCTCCTGAGATTTGTGTATATAGATAATAAAACTTAAGCTGCGAATTGTTTACAGTTTTATGTCTACAATTTCTCAGTTCGCATTCTCCGCTGAGAGTTGTTTGAGAATCAAGTACTTGTACACTCACAGGTGGACAAAATGTAAATAATTCGCAATTGTGCCTAAGAGTTGTTCTCAACTCTTGAATATCCTGAGAGTTGTTTGCAACTCTTGGATTTTCTGAGAGTTGTTTGCAACTCTTGAATTCCCTGAGTGTTGTTTGCAACTCTTATAATTGCAATTCACAGGATTTCTTGAGAATTGCATATAATTCTCATGAAACCCTGAAAATTGGTAACACAATTCGCATCTTCCTCATTAGTTACATCACACAATTCACATCTTCTACGTTAAAAGTCATAGAACAATTCGCATCTTTTGTCGGGAATTCCTGGACAACTAAAACTCATAGTCTACAGATGTTTCACGTTCAAAATCAATATCTAATACACTAACAATCAGTATATAACTAGTTAAACAAGGATTAACGACAAACATTAACAAAATTACCACAGATCAATGGAACAAAAACAAAAAACTAGAGAAAAGCTCAAACAAGATTTACTAAGAACAGAAACAATAAAATAACACCTATTCTAACTTAGAAATCCAACAAATAACTTCGAAATCGGTAGTTAATCACGATTACCTAAAAACAACACGTAAACTCAAAACAACAGAGATTCCAACAATGTCGAATAACGTGTGTGGTTAGATAGATTTTATACAGAACTTACAAAAATATAGAAACCTCTAACGCTCCGATCACCTGAAAATTGTGGTTTCTTGGTGGTTCACGGTGGTTTGTAGGGTTAGGTGGTTAGAGCGGCTAACACATTCAAATCTTTAAAAGCTAGAAAAGGAGGAAGAAAACAGAAAATTCTGCTTATATAGTGGGTTGAGGGTAGTTAGGGTATTAAAATAATGTTAGGTATTAAGTGGTAATTAAGTAGTTGAGTTAGGTATTAAGTGATAATGGATGAAACCTTGGTTACTAGATGACAAGGGAAACCTATAACCTTATGTCTCTAAAGATCTATGAATAAAAAAAATTAAGCTTTATGCTTGCACAATTTGGAAAACCTAATAAAAAGTAGAGCAAAAAAAGCCAAACTTAACCTAATAAAAAGTACAGCAAAAAAAGCCAAACTTCAAATATCGAAACTAGAACTTCTAGTTAATCTTGATAGTTTTTTTACTGTAACAATTTAGGGACTTATTCGACTTAAAAGAACCATCTTCAAAACTAGATTGCATGGCAAACAACTTTAACAGCAAATAAATACATTAAAAAAAAGTAGAATAAAGATTAAAGCTAGGAAAATCATTCCTATGCTTATTTGGATTTTCGGTCCCATTTTTTTGAATCTGATAATTCCAAGTTATATTAGGATTTACAGTCTCCCCGAGTCCCGAGACCCTTCAAAACATAATAAAATTTTAAAGAAAGTTGAAACTTCCATTAAACTCTTATCACCGCAAAGAATACAGGGATAAAGTCTGCTCGACCCCAATGAAGGCAACGAGATCTCCATGGCCAACTCCAGGCAAAATATCAGGAAGCTTGTGAAGGATGGTTTCATCATCAGGAAACCCACCAAGATCCATTCACGTTCGCGTGCCCGTAAAATGATGGAGGCCAAGAGAAAGGGTCGTCTCTCTGGATATGGTAAGAGGAAGGGAACCAGGGAGGCAAGGTTGCCAACAAAGGTCCTTTGGATGCGCAGAATGCGTGTTCTCAGGCGTTTGCTCGTAAGTACCATGAGTCAAAAAAGGTCGACAAGCATATGTACCATGATATGTAGATGAGGGTTAAAGGTAATGTCTTTAAGAAAAAGCGTGTCTTGATAGAGAGCATGCATAAGTCCAAGGCTGAAAAGGCAAGAGAGAAGACACTGGCCGATAAGTTTGAGGCCAAGCGGGTAAAGAACAAGGCTAGTAGGGAGAGAAAGTTTGCCCCAAGAGAGGAGCGATTTGCACAGGGACCACCCGGGGCAGTTGCCGCACCAGTTGCTGAGGTCGAGGCACCTAAGAAATGGAAGAAGTGATCGGTGAGACTTATGATTGTCGAGCTGCAAAGGTTGATGAGTTGTAATGTTTCACTCAGTTTTGTTGTTCCTAGTTACCTTCTACTAAATCTGACTTGTTTGATGTTGGTGGGGATGTTTTTATTTTACTTTTATATTAAAGGATTTGAGCTTTTCAGTGTGTTTTTTTTTGTATGTGTAACTTAAATGTTATATGTTCCTTTTTTCAAATTTATGTGTTCTTATTTTGCAAAAAAAAAAGAATACAGGGATAAAAAGAAGTAATGCCCACATACCTCAAAACGTTTTCTAGAAATTTGATCGCATGCGGCATGCACCCAAACTTTACAGCCATCACATCAAACCCGTATCAACATGGAGATCAAAAGATACGTTTACAAGAAATAACCATGCGTCCAAGAAAGAAAGGAAAAATATATCACCCGTGGGTCGCTTCACCCCATTTCCATTATCCAAGCGCTTTCGGGTCTCCTTGCATATGCCACAATAGTGCCTTGCTTTCACTAACTGCAATAAGTGTATAATAAATTGCTTATCAGAGCAAACTGCAAAAACAGGTGGAGAGCAAACTGTAAACCAGATCCATGAGCAATGGCACATGTTTTGGGTAGGGATAAGGTCCCAAAATAATACACTGCAAATACGCATTAGAGTCGGATATGTATACAGACATAAAACAGCAACCAGTGCGTCACAAGCCTCCTTTGCCATCTGCTTCTCCGCAATTGTCACTTGTGTAATCTTAGCAAGTATGCGTTCCTTCTTCCTTCTTTCTTGACGCGATCTTCACCAATTCTCCGCGATTACCATCATCACGTCATATTAAAACTTACACATTCCTCTGGAAGAATGACCAAATCTATTGCAAATGATAACCCATCAGCAACCGGAAAAAAATAGAGGCACTAAAAAACAGTTAGAATAGTTGAAGAAGAGGCAGTTTTGGAGAAGGAGAAGGTTGATGTTGGCTGATGTTTGAATTAGGGTTTGACAGGCTTGGAGAAGGAGAAGGCTGGTGTTTCGATCTAGGGTTTAGAGGAACAAGAAAGGGTGAAGCTGGTCTTAAGTGTTTTATATGTTGGGCTGTGTTTTGGACCGGGTCGTGGACTGAGCTACTTGTATTGGGCTAAAGGCTTAGTCCTCTTGTTAGTTTGTGTGGGCTGAGTTAGTTGTTAGAGTCCAAATAAAATGTTAGTGGTGTAATAGATTGTGTAACAAATTATAACAAATTCTGTTACATATTGAACAAACTTGTGTGACTATAAATGTCACAATTGTATGTACAAAAATGTAGAGAAAGATTATAATAAATTGGTTACACTTTCTTCTTCTTGATTCAGTCTTCTTCACTCAAGATTTCAACTTGGTATCAGAGCAGGATCCTTCAATGGCAGGGACTGACTCACCATGCTTCAGCTCAGGATCTGCTGAGCAGGTTACGTCTTCAATGGATCACCTGTTGACAAACAAAAACAACAGCTTGAATCAGATGAATGCCTTTACTAGTCTCAGGTTAGACAACAACAACTTTCTTCTATGGAAGACTATGGTGCTGCCTATAATTAGAGGTAACAAGCTGGGAGGTTTCATAAGTGGTGAGAAACCTTGCCCTCCCAAGCTTATAGTTGGACCAGATGGTTCTCTAGTTGATAATGCTGAGTATGACAACTGGAATGCTAAGGACCAGTTGCTGTTGGGCTGGTTGTACAGCACCATGAGTGCTGAAGTTGCATCTCATGTGATGGAGGAGGAGTCCTCTAAAGGACTGTGGGATGCTGTGGTAAGGTTATCTGGCTCTCAAACGAAGTCCAGAGTGACTTTCTTTAAAGCTGAATTTCAAAGAACTAGGAAAGGAACTAGTTCAATGGAGGAGTACCTAGCCAAGATGAAACACATTGCTGATAGTCTGGCTCTAGCTGGTTCGCCTATTTCACTAAATGATTTGGTCTCACAGGTATTGGCAGGTCTTGACAGTGAGTACACTCCTATTGCAGTCCATCTAGGTGACAAAGAGGTACAAAATTGGCTTGATTTACAAGCTACACTCCTTACTTACGAAAGCAGACTTGAACAACTAGGGAAAATACAAGTTGTCATGGCTAACTTGAATCTCACTGCTGTTAACAAGCCAGAAACTAAGTCTTCTGGCAGCAGCAACTATGGTTCCAATTCAAGGTATGGAAATAAAGGTCAAGGTAGAGGTTCTAGAGGGAGGTTTTCCTCAAACTACTCTAACAATTACAGGGGTAGAGGCCCTTACAGAGGCAGAGGTGGTAGGTTCAACTACTCTAACAACAAACCTACTTGTCAAATATGTGGCAAGTTTGGTCATGGGGCTGCTTATTGCTATTTTAGGGATGACCCTAATGTGATGGGACAAATACCAACTGATCAACAGAGAGCTGGCCAGGATCAAAGTGTAATGACAGTCTCACAAGAGTCAGGGAATGGTGATGAAAGTTGGTATGTTGACAGTGGTGCTAGCCACCATGTCACCAACTCAGCCAAGATGCTGAACCAGAAAACACAGTACACAGGTAATAAAACAGTGATAGTAGGTAATGGTAGTAAACTGAACATTCAAAACTTAGGTAAGACTTGCCTATCCACTAAAACCAACAAACAAATCCTCCTAAACAGTGTGTTACATGTGCCCTATATCAACAAAAACCTAGTATCTGTTTCTCAATTAACTCTTCATAATAATATTTTTATTGAGTTTCACAGTTCTGAATGTTTTGTGAAGGACAAGACAACCGGGATGATTCTACTTAAAGGCAGAGTTGAAAATGGGCTTTATAAGTTGGAGGACTCTTCTATTCCTAGGACTACTAAGGCAGCCTTTCCTAAGTCAAATTCATTTGTGTCTCATGTGTCTGTTCTTACTAATACTTCTGATTCCCTAAAGGTTGGTTGGCATAAAAAACTGGGCCATCCTTCTAAACGTGTCTTGTCTATTGTGATGAAAAGTTGTAATCTTCCTACTATTTCTAGCAATGAAAAGCTTTTCTGTGATGATTGTCAATTAGGCAAGTCTCATTCCTTACCATTTTCTAATTCGGTCTCACATTCTTCTAGTGTCTTAGATTTGATTCACTCTGACTTGTGGGGACCTGCCTCTGTTCTACCTAATTCTGGTTATAAATTCTACATATTGTTTGTAGATGATTACAGTAGGTTCACATGGCTATATCCTCTTAAACTTAAAAGTGAGGCTGTAACTGTGTTTAAAGAGTTTAAGACTCTAGTTGAAAATCAGTTTGATAAAAAGATTAAAGTGTTTCAGTCTGATTGGGGTGGTGAGTTCAGGTCCTTTCTATCCTTGGCTAAAGAATCAGGGATCCAGCTCAGGACATCCTGTCCTTACACTTCTGCTCAAAATGGTAGAGCAGAAAGGAAGCACAGACATGTCACTGAGACTGATCTGACCCTCCTAGCTCAGTCAGGTCTTCCTCACAAGTTCTAGCCAGAGGCCTTTTACACTGCTGTGTTCTTGATTAACAGTTTACCTACACTCACTCTAAAAGATAAGTCTCCTTTTGAACAGCTTTTTGGCTCTAAACCTGACTACATGTTTCTAAAAATCTTTGGGTGCACTTGCTTTCCGTGTCTTAGGCCCTATCAAACAAATAAGCTCCAATTTCACTCAGTCAAGTGTGTCTTTTTAGGGTATAGTGGAGTACACAAAGGGTATAAGTGTCTCAGTCCTAGTGGGAGAGTTTATGTGTCAAGGAATGTCATCTTTAATGAAGATGAGTTCCCATGTATGTCTGGGTTCCTAAACACTACGTCCTCTATGTCTGTTTCTAGAGTCTCCTGGCTGCCTAAGTTTCCTAATATATATATGCCAACTGAGAGTTCTACACCACAAAATATCAACAGTTTTCAACACCTAAACACTAATCATTCTTTACAATCAAATCATACCAACACAACAAATCATTATGCACCTTGTGGTAACTCAGCTGATAGCTTTAGCACCTCTTCACAAGCCCAAACTGATTCCCAAGATCCCACAGCTGCTAAAAACTCCTTGCCCAGCACATTACCTGAAACACAACCATCAAAAAATGGTGAGTTATTCATTGAACTTCCTTTTGACAGAATTAACAGCCAAACTACCTCTCAAACTCTACCTAACAGACACCCTATGACCACTAGAGCTAAAGATGGTATTTCAAAACCTAAGCACATTTACTCAGGAACTACTATTACATCTACTATTGCTGTTAAAGAACCTACTAAGTTTTCAGAGGCTTTTCAGTGTCCTCAATGGGTTCAGGCCATGAAATGTGAATATGATGCATTGATGAATAATCATACATGGTCTCTTGTTCCCCACAACAGTAACATGAGTCTGGTGGGGTGCAGATGGGTGTATAAGGTCAAATATAACCCAGAAGGGTCTGTTCAACGCTACAAAGCTAGGCTTGTAGCTAAAGGTTTTTATCAACAGCCTGGGATTGATTTCAATGAGACTTTCTCTCCAGTGATTAAAGCCTCTACGATAAGGTTAGTTCTTACTATTGTTGTATCTAGAGACTGGGTCATCAGGCAACTTGATATAAATAATGCCTTCTTGAATGGTCATCTCAAAGAACAGGTGTACATGGTACAACCTCAAGGTTTTGTTGATCCTAAGTATCCTAATCACGTATGCAAGCTAAACAAGGCACTGTATGGACTGAAACAGGCACCATGAGCTTGGTATTCCAAGCTCAAGGATACACTGATTTTATGGGGCTTTCAAAATTCAATTGCTGACTACTCTATGTTCTTTCTACGGTCTAAAGGCATCTTTGTCATTCTACTGGTCTATGTAGACGACATAATTGTTACTGGTAACAGTCCTTCTTATGTTTCTATGTTTATTCAGAAGCTAAATTCTGAATTTTCTCTAAAAGATATGGGATCTCTAAGGTTGTTTCTGGGTATTGAGGCTCACAGAGATGACTCTGGTCTCTACTTGACTCAAACACAGTATATCAAAGACTTACTGTTAAAAGAGGGCTTGTCCAATGCTAACTCCTGCGCAACTTCAATGAAGGTGACTCCACCACTCTCCAAAACTGATGGTGAATTACTTCAGAACCCTACAAGGTACAGAAGCTTATTAGGATCGTTACAGTACCTACTGCACACTCGACCTGACATTGCGTTTGCTGTTAACAAACTCAGTCAGTTTCAACAAAGTCCTACTAAAGTTCATCTACAATGTGTAAGACGAGTTCTACGATACTTATCTGGTACTCAGACGATGGGACTCCACATCAAACCAAGCGACACTCATCAGCTTACAGGCTTTACTGATGCCGATTGGGCTGCTTTGTTGGATGACCGTCGATCGGTTGGTGGTTATTGCGTTTTTCTGGGTGACTCCTTGATTTCGTGGTCTTCAAAAAAACAAGGGATTGTCTCCAGATCGAGTACAGAGTCAGAATACAGATCGCTTGTAAATCTGGCCTCTGAACTCATCTGGTTACAGTCAGTTCTTCATGAGATTCGACTTGATCTTCACAGAGCTCCGGTTATCTGGTGTGATAACCTTGGAGCAAGCTCCGTTGCTTCAAACCCTGTATTTCATGCTCGAACAAAGCATGTCGAGTTAGATTTACATTTCATTCAAGATATGGTAACTCAAAGCTTACTGGATATACCGTACGTACCTTCTCACGATCAAGTTACAGACTTGCTCACAAAGCCTTTGTCTCAAAGTCGGTTCTTGTTTCTTCGGGACAAACTGAGTCTTGGTATACCTCCGCCTCGTTTGAGGGGGGAAGTTAGAATAGTTGAAGAAGAGGCAGTTTTGGAGAAGGAGAAGGCTGATGTTGGCTGGTGTTTGAATTAGGGTTTGACAGGCTTGGAGAAGGAGAAGGCTGGTGTTTCGATCTAGGGTTTGGAGGAACAAGAAAGGGTGAAGCTGGTCTTAAGTGTTTTATATGTTGGGCTGTGTTTTGGACCGGGTCGTGGACTGAGCTACTTGTATTGGGCTAAAGGCTTAGTCCTCTTGTTAGTTTGTGTGGGCTGAGTTAGTTGTTAGAGTCCAAATAAAATGTTAGTGGTGTAACAGATTATGTAACAAATTATAACAAATTCTGTTACATATTGAACAGACTTGTGTGACTATAAATGTTAAATTGTATGTACAAAATATAGAGAAATATTATAATAAATTAGTTACACTTTCTTCTTCTTGATTCAGTCTTCTTCACTCAAGATTTCAACTCCCATCAGCAACCGGGAAAAAAAAATAGAGGCACTAAAAAACAGTTTATGCAGTAGTGGCACATGCAGATCATGTTTGGTTAGAGAAACTAGCATGTGAGAGGATTACATCAAACTTCACCGTGAAAAAATCTTTCTTACGACAAAATTCTAACCGTAGAGAATATGATTTAAATTGGAGGATAAAACACGTCAAATTGAAAAAATTTGTCCAAACAATGATGAAGGGGTTATTAGGGCTTATGCCAAACAAGTACAAACAGATTTATTATGAGTATTAAAACCTAAATGACAAATTATGTCTATTCTTTTATCACTTACCTTAAAGTGTATGATTTTAGCGTGAGTTTCAAACACGGTTGGATTTTCGTAGAAGATTACATATGCGATTCGCTAAAGCTTTCGGTAATATAAAACTTTTAGGTGGTTGAAAATCCATTAATCATGGCATATTCTCAACGGATATTCCTCTCTAAGGTTTGAGAGTTTAGACGTATCACTTGCTCTAAATATCATTTATAAATTGATATCTAATATAATGGTCAGTTGCATTAAGGATCGTCTCTCCTACCTTATAGACTATTCAGAATCGTTTTTATAAGATGGAAATTATGGACAATATTTGTCCCAAATCTATTGAAACATTAACCTAAGTTTGACAACCCGTTTTATAGCTATAAAATTAACCTTACTAAAATATAGAATTAGTAAAGAAATAGAATTTTGAAGACCAAAGTGTAAAAAAATAAAACCCCATTTTATAGCTATAAAAGTAACTTTACTAAAACCTAGAATTAGTAAAGAAATAGAATTTTGAAGGCCGAAGTTTAAAAAATAAACTTTTAATGACAAATTGTATAATTATAAGAATAAAACCTTTGATGACAGATTGTATAATTATAAGGGTGATTTTAAGTTTTACATTTTAATGAAGGACTAATATGCATTTAGTTTTTTTTTAACAATTTAAGTTAAAGCTTAAGTTTTTACGCCTCTATATAAAGGACAATGTTACTAAGAAAGCTCTCTCATTTTTCAGATTAGCTAATTTTACTTCTTTGCCTTTCTCAATGTAGAATCTACTTCCCTCTACATATTTTATTTTTATCTATTGTATTTTGTGAAACTATATAAATACTTATCAAATTGGCGTCTCCACTAGGGACTTATCACTGATTGGTGCTTAGATTGTTTCTGTTCAATTTTTTTCTTTTGTTCCCGTTCGAATCTTTGAAAACTACTTCAATCGACAATGAATCCAAAAGGCGAGAATGATCCACTAGTTCGAGCAGCCGTTGAAACGTTAAAAACGGACTTGCAAGGGGCTGACGATAGATAGGATGAATCTGTTCTGGTTCAACAAACTCAATCGGACATTAAAATGTGAATGAATCAACTGTTGGACAAAATTACAGCTCTGAATGAGAAGCACGACCAGAGAGAGCAGTAAAATATGGTTCGACACTAGGCTGAAATCAGAAGTAAGACAAGTGGATGATAAAAATGATACTCGCGATGAGTCTGATTGATCTTGCACAGCTCGCCACGTTAGAAATAAGCAGAAAAAGCGTGTTTTGAATCTTCTAAGGAGCGTTACACTTCACGAAATAATAAAAGAAACAAACAAAGGTATATCTCGTCTAGTCACGAAGAAATAGAAAGTTCATGATCTGATTTTAAGAGGTATCGAGGATCTTCAAAATAGGAAAACGATCGACCTAAAAAATGACGAAGAGTGTACAAATCTAGGAAGGAAAGTATACCACAATTCTTGAGGGAGGCTAATTGGCATGATGGAAACACATCGAACCAATACAATATGGTGGACGATTAGAATTTATACGCTGCGATGGGAGATGATAATGACAATCAATATGTCCAAGGTGTTGATTGGAGAAATTCTCCTCTAACAACTGAGATAATATCTATTACCCTTCTAAAGCGGTTTGACATTTCGAAGGTCGAAAAATTCGATGAGATGCAAGACCCTGACGATCACATCGAACAGTTCAAAAATTACATGATGAATTTTGAGGACGATGATAGGTTGGTGTGTCGAGCTTTCTCTCAGACGTTCAAAGGAACAACATTAAAATGGTACAACATAATTCTGAGGGGGTCAATTTCAAATTTTAGAGATTTTTATACTACTCTCCGAAGACAATTTGTGGGTAGCAAAGAAAGGCGAGCGAATGGAGATACGATAATCCAATGCAAGCAAGCAGTTGGAGAAAAATAAAATGATTACACTAAATGGTTTATCTTAGCCAAGGCGGGCTTAGATAATTGTGAGGAACTGGTAGCAATCGCAGCCTTTCGACAAAGTTGCTACCAAGAGATCTAGAAAATAAAACAACAAAGCAAAGAGCTTTGACTTTCGAAGCACTGATGGCTCAGGGAGAGGACAAAATCAAAGTAGAAGAATCGACCAAAGTTCAAGGAGTAGTTGGATCTAGTCAAAAGAATTTAGGACAGGTGCATAATAATCAAGGGCAATCTTCGAATTCAACCCAATCAGCACGTCCGAGGAACAACAACAATTTACCTCCTCGAACTGGAGGATATTAAAATCAAGCATCATGCTACCAGTTTCATAGGTCGAGGCCCAATCAGTGGATAAGTCCAGAGTATTATGTCGATCTTACTGAGAATGTAGCTATAATTTTTGAAAAAGCCAAGGGTTATGTAAATTTTAAGAAACGTTCCACAATAAATAGGACAATGGAGGAACGAAATAACAGGTTTTGTAAGTATCTAATCACATCGAACATGATACTGCGGACTGTATTGCGTTGAAAAAAGAGGTACATATATTGATTGAAAATGGAAAGTTTATGGCCTATGTAAAAGGACAGAGCAGCATGACAAAGGTGGATGTTGCTTCGACTTTACAGGCAGCAAATCCTAACACACTGGCAGAGAACTTAATGATTATAGATATAAAGATTGTGAATTTTGACGCTGCATTGGAATATTTAAATGTTGACCCGGATAGGTTGATTCTAATAGTAGTTGAGGAACCAGTGAAGCAAGGCCATGTTCGAAGTTTGTGTGAGTATTTTGAGTCTTTGGAAATTTTTGGAGGCGATACTATGGCTGACAACTCTCACAGTTCTAGAACGAGGCATATAGTAAGCTGAGCTACTCATATAGAGGGAAATATGTCTACTCTTTTATATGAAAATAGAGACATTCATTTTACTATTTTTGATTAAGATGGTTTAAGAGGCACTGCAGAACCGCATGAAGATGCAGTTGTTATTGGAGCAAAGATAGCTGGTATAAAAATCTGACGCGTGTTAATTCACACAGGGAGCTCGACGAATATTCGTTTCAAGACAACTTATGATAGAGTGCGGACATATAAGGGAGTCGTAATATCCTTTATGGACAACAAACCTCGTGGGAGTTAAGAAAAAGAATGAGAAATTGAGAATGTGTGTCGATTTCACAGATCTGAATCGAGCTTGTCCTAAAGACTCGTTCCTCGTTCCTCATATAGACCAGCTGATTAATTCCACTTTGGGAAATAAAATATTGACCTTTATAGATGCTTTTGCACAGGATAATCAAATTCAGATGGATCCAAAGGATCAAGAGAGTACTACCTTCATCACGGATCGAGGTTTGCATTGTTATAGGGTTATGTCATTTTGGTTAAAGAATGTTGGCGCCTCTTATGAGAGAATAATGAATAAAGCCTTCGCTTCACAGGCCGGAAGAAACATGGAGGTGTATATTGATGACATGGTGGTTAAAAGCTTACGATGCGCACGTGGAAGATTTAGATGAGACTTTTTTTAATTTAAGAGTAATAAGGCTAAAATTGAATCCAAAAAAGTATACATTTGGAGTTCGATCAGGAAATGTTTTGGGTTATGTTGTTAGTGAAAAGGGAATCAAAGCTGATCCAGAATAGCTAAAAGTTGTGGTATCAATGAAAACTCCTCAAACTATCAAAGAAGTGTAAAGTTTAACAAGGAGTTTAGCCACTTTTAACAGATTTATTTCTAGATTTTCTAACAAATGTTTTCCTTTCTTTCAAGTGTTACGAAGGCTAAAAGAGTTTGAATGGACTTCAGAATGTGAAGCAATATTTTCAAGCATTAAATATTATTGTCATCACCAAAAATATTATCCAAGCCTCGAAGTGGAGAACAACTCTATTTGTATATTGCGGTACCGGATTTACGGTAAGTGCAGTGTTGATAAGTGAAGATTCGGGAATTTCAAAGCCGGTGTATTACGTCAACAAGAGTCTGATAGCAGCAGAAAAAAGATTCTTGAAGCTCGTAAAATTGGTTATGGATTTAGTAGTGGTTGCTAGGAAAATGCGCCCTCATTTTCAAGCTCACATTATTGAGGTTCGAACTTCATTCCCGCTGAAAACTGTTCTACAACGCCCAGATATTTGTGGGAGGATGACTAAGTGGTCAGTTGAGCTGGAATATTTTGACATCATCTTTTCACCTCGAACAGCTATTAAGGCTCAACCCTTAGTATATTTTCTTGTTGAATTCCATTGAAGCAGATTAGATGAGGAGATTAAGAAGGACATTTTGCCAAGCAGTTCGACGTGGATAGTTCGAATTGATGAGGTTCCAGAATTTTAGGATGTAGTGTTAGATGAGGAGATTAAAAAGGACCTTTTTCCAAGCAGTTATAAGGGAATTTTTTTTCCCTAAGAGAATAATGGCATATGATATTATGACACTATTTTAATAGTCATATCTCTTATTTTAAAGTCTTGTAATCTGCTTATTGAATCAAGTAATGAAATTATATATTATAACTCTTCCCAAGTATGCAAATCTCATGCATTACCTCATTTTTAATCTGAAAATATCTTGGATATAATACTTAGTGACGTATGAGGGCCTGCTCTAATCCTATCTCAGTCAAGATTTAAATTTTATATGATTTTATTGATGATTTTACCATGTATACCTGGCACTATCCACTAAAACAAATAGGTGAATCACTAAGTGTGTTTAAAGGTTTGAAATATTTATGGAAAATCAGTTTAATAGGAAAATAAAAGCTTCAGTCTGACCGATGAGGTAAGTTCGGGAGTTTTATTTCTTTAGAAAAAAAGTATAAAAAAAACACATACATGTTTTGGAGACATGGCTCACACTCATTTCTCAATCTAAAGCTCCTTACAAGTATTGACCCAAAATGTTTCTCACTGGTAAATACTTAATAAAAAAACTTCATACCATTATCCTAGGTGATCTTTCTCCCTGTAATATAAATTATATAACTCTACACTTGATTGCTCCTAAGAACATATGGGTGCATGTTTTTCATGCCTAAGGCATTATTAGCCACAAAACTTTTAACTGCACTCAACAAAGTGCATTGTTTTAGGATACAGTTATACATATAAAGACTATAAATACATTAGCTAAACTGGTAGGGTCTATGTGTCTATGAATGTAGTTTTTAATGAATTAGAATTTTTTTTATCACAAGATTCCTAAACATAAAGTGTTTTGAGTATAAATGTATTTCATTTTGGCTGACTAGAGTACCTGGATAACTAGTTACTAGCAATCACTCTTCTACAAATAGATTAGACTATATATCTTATCATTTACTTATTAACCTTGTTCAAACAAGATAGCATATTACAAACACATATCCTCTATCACGTGCTCATGAATTTACAATAACTCCTACATTAAACACTAGTTATAACCTTAATTCATAATCTACACAGTTTCATAGACAAATCAATCAACATATGCATACCACAAAAAACGCATCACCTACAACCTCACCACATATATTGTCTCCAACTCAAGACAGCAAATCCACACATATCATATACAGTGCATGAGATCCTAATATTCATACAAATAGTCCTACATTGACAATTAACATTACCATACGACACCCATCCATTACTCACTCATAAACTGGTATCAATACTCTTCATATGACCACTATAGTTAAACAAGGTATTAGTAAATCTAAAACCATCTATTTAGAGCTTCACTACTACAAGAATATAATTGCCGTAAAATTCTACAAAGTTTTATGAGGCCGTGAATAATCTTAAATGGGTTGAAGCTATGTATATTGAATATGATGCTTTAATGAGAAACAAAACATGGTCACTAGTTCCCATAATTCTATAATGAACATATTTGTTTGTACATGGGTTTATAAAGTCAAACATAACTCTAATAGTTATGTTCAACGGTACAAAGCTAAGTTAGTGGCAAAGGATTTTCATCAGGCCCTCTGGGTTATTTTCTCTGAGACATTCATTCAAGTAGTCAAGGCATCCACTATTAGACTAGTTCTCATTCAAGATGTTTTTAAAAGATATGGTGTCATGCAATTGGACATAAACAATAGTTTTCTTAACAGTGTTATCTCTGAAAATGTGTTCATAGATGAACCTGAGCTCTTTGTGGATCTTAATCATCCATCTTATGTCTATGATTTGCACAAGGCGTTGTATCTCTTGGAACAAACCCTTAGAATACGGTACTCTAAGTTGAGGGATACTTTTATCAAGTGGCATTTCAGTAACTTTATGGTATTTATTTTTCGTATACGACAATAATTCTAATTATTTTGGTCTACATGGATGCCATTATGGTCAGAGTGAATGACTACTTCTACACATGTCAATTCAAAAGTTAAATACTACTTTTTCACTCAAATATATGGGATGTTTATATTTATTTCTATGCATTGAGTTGTATAGGGATGCTAGTGGCTTCTACTTGACACAAACAAAATATATTAAAGACTTACTTGTGGAGAAAGGCTTATCTAGTGCGACCCATGTCTTACTCTAATATATGTTATTTCTTTGTTTTTCTGTCTGATAGTATTCTTTTATAGCAAACTACATATTATCTTGTTAGGTGATTTACAATACCTCTTATGCAGTATAGAATATATTTCCTTCACTGTTGATAAGCTTAGCCAGTTCCAGAAATATCTTATAAGGCTATATTTAAAGAGTGTGAAGAGAATAGTATGGTACTTATTTTAGAGTCTGTCACTGGGACTTCACATTAAGCCTTTCCCTTATCGTCATATTACGGGTTTCACTGATTCTGATTAGGTTGCTTCACCAGATGATTGATGTTTTGTTAAAAGGTATTGTGTTTTGTTTTAATAAACCCGCATATCATTGTCTTCTAAAAAACAACACATTGTGGCTCGATTGAGCACTGAGTCCTAATATCGCACCTTTGTCAACATATATGTTGAGCTTATATGGCTTCGTTATGTCCTAACTGAGATTTGCATTTTTATCTCGAGCTCCCGTCATATGGTTTTACGATTTGGGTGCCAACTTTCTCGCCTCAAAACACGTGTTCATGTCAGGACGAAACACATCGAGTTTGATATTTACTTAATCAGGGACCATGTTATTCAACACATTCTAGATATTCTTTATATCTCGTCACGCGATAAAATTGTGGGTCTGCTCATTAAACCCTTGACACAATGTTTCTTTGTTTTTCTTCGAAAAGGATAAGTATCATGATTGTCCGCTTTATTTGAGGGGATGAGTGAAGAATTATGGTTCATTCAAACCAGCAACTACTAGCTTGACTTCATTTCCTGGTGATTCAATAAAGATAGATGAAATAAGTGTTTCGAAAAAAAAATACATATTGAAGTACTCAAACCCTAAATCAATTCAACATAAAATGCATTGTATTGATAAATCAGTGTCGCTAAAGACATTATGTTTTTACTCGTCACTAGTCGAACTTCAGTATTGACGGACCCGTTTCATAAGCCCACACATATTCATTTACCCAAAATATTTAAAATTTGGAACCCTATTGTTAGGGATATATTAGGATAAAAACGTAGTATATTATACAAAATAGTATCCTGTAAATTTTACATAAAATGACACTCACAATTAGGGCGGTTAATGGCTCCTAAGAACCGAGAACTAGAACGGAACCGAACTAAAACCGAACAAATAACTGGACTAAATTTTAATGGTCCGGTTCACGGTTCCATTCTAAACACCAAAAACAGATAAGGAACTAAAGGGGTAAAAACGATTCGGAGCCGAACCGATAAAACTGATAAACCAGTAGAACCAATTCAAAAATTGAACCGATAAAATAGATAAACTAGTAGAATCGATTCAGAACCGAACCGATAAAACCAGTATAAATTTGGTATATATATTTCAGTGCTACTTATCCCATATTGTAAAATAAAAAGAAAGAATTGCTACCAACATGGTTATAATAGACATCACAGCTTACTCATGTTCCTGAACTCAAATTTGACATTTGTTATGTTGGCGGCGTTTACAAAATGCACTATGTAATACAAAGAATATTATATACCTCTCGATTTTCATATTGGATAATAATATCTAATTTGTTTATAATTCAAACAGAATATAATACACGCGAGAATATAATTGTTCGAACTAATTACAGAAAATTGAGACTTTGATGTATAAGTGCATTAATACTGAACAAAATCCAACCAACCATGGTTGCCTATTATAAATCGGAACCATCACATATTTAAGCTTTGGAAACCGTAACTGAGTTTGTCTCTAAAATTGAACTGGGAAACAAGGATTTTACAAACATCAGCTTTAAATCAAATACTCTACAATATGAGATAGTTTTCAACAATCAACCTTCAAACTTACACATTGTTATTGTGAGTATACAAAGCAATAATGAGGATTTGAACAATAATTCATATCTAGACTATAAAATTTAGTGATAGATAGTCCTTAGACTTTCAAAAGTCCATAGGTAGTCCCTAAACTATCCAGTTTGGATAAAGTTAGTATATCTACGTGTGTTGACTATCAATTTTTGTGACAGATAGTCTCTTAACTATCCATTTTCGATAAATTTAGTCATTTGACTTTCTATTTTTGATCAACTAAGTTCACTTAATAAACATGCTCAGTGGACTAACTTTATCCAAAATGGATAGTCCATGGACTACCACCGGACTTTTGAAAGTCTAAGGACTATATGTCACCAAAATCGATAGTCCATTGACTACTACCGGACTTTTGAAAATCCAAGGACTATCGGTCATTAAATTTGATAGTCAATTGACGAGTTACTGATCAAAGCCCAATAATGACCTAGAAGAATCACATATACCAAGTATATATATATATATATCGCAATCAACCTTAAAACTTACACATTTGTTTCGAAGAATATGCAAATTACATACACCAAGTAACTAACCTATGATCTTCCTCCCACAACAAAATACAACAAGAGAATGAACAAAATGTATGACTATAAAAGCCTGTTCTAATTTCAAACAAAGCTCACAATAAAAGTAAGCAAAAATAAATATAGCGAACAAACCTTTTGATTGAACAAAAAAAACAATGCCAACTATATGAAACTTGGTTGTTCAAACACATCCATCTGGAATGTTAACACCAAACGAAGAGGAAATCGACTTAAAAATTTAATGACTTTGACTTAAACATATATGAGTTGTCAAGAACTGAACTCTCTTCTCACAAGAATAGTTTTGAGATAGATTTATCCGTAAATCATATTTTGGGTAAAAATTCATTTTTATTGCTATTTTATAACTTGATTGAATCTGAATACTACAAATACTTTATGGTTTTACTTATAGTCATGCAAAGAAATACCACAAATCAAAACAAAAATATTTATTTTTTTACTATTTTAAAAGAGGATTAAATGGTTTTAAAGATCTGAAGCTAATTATTGGATGATAAATGCGAAATAACTCTCATTGGCTCTCTTAAAATAGAATTAAATGAGTTTAAATACGTAACAAGTAACTCTTGAATAATAAATATAAACTTAATCACATTCACTCTTTTAAAACATAATTAAATGAGTTTAAAGACTTGAAATGTAACTCTTTGATAATAAAAATGAGATAACTCCACTTGACTTTTGAATTTCGTCACTTTGATGTCTTTTAGAAGATCTTCTCATCTAGGCCTTAACAAAACGGGCAAATATTTCTAAAATGATTTAAATTTGGTTTTTGGTTTTTAACATTTAGTAATATCATTTTGATTTGTTGTTTTTTTGTTGAAATTGAATTGTTGTTGTTGCGAACTAAAATAAATTTCTCATGTTGTTTGCTCATGTTAAAATATATCTTGGGCACTAGCTAAATTATACTTGGACTCATCCTTCATTTTTTGCTTATAAGGTTCTCCACAACCTTGTTGAACTCTCCACGAAGTTCCCTTGTTCTTGAGTGTATTATATGAAAATTTCGAATAGTTGGCACTTTAACGATCTCATGTCTTCAATCGGATCTATTTAGATTATCCTCATAAATTTGACACTTTGGTATTATTTCATAGCTTACTTTCCGATAACATCATCTCTTTGATAATCATTATTTATCGGATCTAATCCATCACCATAATAAAATAATAATTTAATCTTAATTTTAAATTTTATACAAAAGAAAAAAGTAATTTCAAATATTTACTTTTTGTTTTAAGAGTTTATGAATTTAATAAAAAAAATTAAATTATACCGATAAAAATATGGAGGTGCACTCAAATTATACCGGTAAAGTGATTGATTAAATAAGTAACAAGCATAGTAAATAAAAAAGGAAAATAGAATGGTTTGATTATTAAATATCTTTAATATTGGCCTTTCGGTGTCTTTTAGAAATCTAAAAGCTTTTTTATTAAATTTTATCTTTAATTATCATTTATCAATATTGTATTTCAAAAAATTATTCCAAGTAAAAATATGGGGCTTCAGAATCTTTGTAAACACAACTTAGATTTTACAGATGTTGTTGTATTGTGAGGTGTGTCCTCTTGGTTCTTAAACGAACTCTTAAACTTATTAATATATTTGTGTGATGTTCAAACATCAAACTCTTACTCATAGTTCTAATCTTCATAGGTGAAGGGTCAGAACTTAAATAAATATCAATCATACGTTATTGGGGGTTCCAAAACCAGTTTAACAATCGATTTTCACCACATTTGTTGGTGAAGTTCATATCACTTGGTATCATAGCTTCAGTTTCTAAGGAAAGTTTGATTATCTTATATATCTCTTCTTGTTATCTTCACAAAAATAATACTGCATACCATAAAAATTATTCCTAGCACAAAGAGTATTCATAGCATTATAAAACTTAAAAAGTAAAGCATTCATGTCATAAATTTTATTCTTTTCGATATTTTTTATCATATTATTCAAGATAATGATATATATCAAACGACTATACATACTAGTTTTGTGAAGTTTAAATAAAAGTCTAAAGCAACAAAAAAATATTTAGAAAAAACATTAAAAAAATCAGTATTATTTATAGTCTTTTGAGTTTGATTACTTTTCTTATTTTGATTTATGTTAAGTTTATGAGTTTGATTACTCCTCTTATTTTGAATTTTTAGTAGATTATTTTAAATTTGTCTCTGAAGTTCCATTAAGAACTAAAGAAGACACAAAAGAGCAGAAAAAATAAACAGTGTGTGAGATTATGAGAAGGTAAAAGCCATTAGAGTCCAATGCGGTTTGAGGGAAGATAAGGGAATATAGAAGCTGGGATATTTATACCTATGAGGGATAATTATTTAGGGAAACATAAGGATTAAAATATGATCTTTTCAAGGTAAAAAATATCACAAAGCATACTTGGAGGTGGAACTAAAATGGAGATGGTGTTTGATTATCACAACTACACATAACCTTTTTTTAACCAAGCAATTGTATTGATATAATAATCAATACAAAGTATTGAATCACACCAATTGGATAGGTGTTAATACATAAAAAAAATTGAGATAAATTAGGGCTAGATTTTCTAATTTAGGGACAAAGTCCTTTTCCTTCATCAAATCCAGAATTTTAGCTTTTTCAATTCTTTCTAATTCCAAACTGAAACCATGAGAATACTTTTCAAGAGCATAACCAACTCCAAATTAGGGATGACTTCAATCAACAACAAAAACCTCAGCTTCACTAAAGCTGGTGTTCCTTCTCTAACAATCAGGAGCTTGATTGGGAACACATCCATCTCTCATATTGAACAAGCTTGGATTTTCATCACGTATCTACTTTATCTTTAATCGCTCTAATCTCCAACTCCTGATTTCTGTAAAATAAACTGCAGTCATGATATTGCTGCTGAAAAATTAGTGATTTTTCTTCTATTGTTAACAACGAGAATAAATCAGTAAACTACAATTTGCAAAAAGGATATACAATCAGCTACACAATAAGTACCCCAAGACCAGTGCTTTCTAACAAGGTTATTGCGCGAAGCTGAGAAGGGGCCTGATTCTGATTAAAATTGAACTTCATCTTACATTCCAGAGTCCATTTCGCAAGCCAATTCGCAACTTGGTTTTGAACTCTTGAATTTTTTTCTAAGGATTATTCCAGAAGAGACGAGATCTCTACAACACTTCAGAATCGGGCTTAAAAAGTAAGATTAATTTCCTTTTGCTAACATGTTGAACAGAACCTGCGAGTCAATTTTTAAATCAACTTTAGACCAACCTTCCTTGTTGTAGATAATAAGTTCGTCTGAAAGCGCTCTAGTTTCAGCAGCCAGAGAAGATAGTTTCCTATAAAGGTTGCCATAACCTTTGATAATGTTACCAGTCTCATTCCTAATAATAACAGCCCCGCTAGCATCACTGTTCCTTGTGCTAGATCCATAAGTGTTCAGTTTGAGCCTACCGGGACAAGGAGCTTTTCATTGTAAGTAACTAATCTTTCTTTGCAGCTTTGTTGAATTTATGCAACCCATCTTTTCAGCAGCTTTATTGTCTTTTTCCCAGTGCTTAGGGCTTAATAGGTTAGAGTAATCGAGACTTACCAGTATATGATTAATTTAACTTATCGCAGAAGTGCTAGATAGCTGAATCCCTTTGAATTGGGCTTTTTCCCTATTATGCCATATAACCCAAGTAATTAGTGCATGAATAGTATGTCTTATATGTAGATTTCCCTTTGATAACCATAGCTAATTCCTAGTATTATGAGTGATAGTCATGTATTTGTAGACCTTGACATTGAATAAGTCAGCGTAGTAAGACCCACTTGGCCAGGCAAAACAACAAGATATAAAGAGATGATTAGGAGTTTCACATGAATCACAAAACTGGCACTTTGAAATAATTATAAAGTGTCTTTTTTAAGGATGGAATCAATAGGGATATAATTTTCCACTCGGGTTTCTGAAGTGCCACCAGAGGAATAGTATTGTGTTTTTCGAAGACCAAACTCTTGGAGATATGAAGAACATTGAGAATATAAAATCAGATGTCAATACTAAAATTGACTTAGTTCCGGATGCACCATTTCCAGTTGAGGATGAGGATCATGGCAAAGCTCCCGACCATGAAGAAACAGTTGACGTTGAAGGAAATCATATTGAAGAACCCCATTTGAGAAGATCCATTAGAGATCGTCGACCTTCGACTAGATATCCAACAAATGAGTACGTGTTACTAACTGACGGGGGAGAACCTGAATGTTTTGAAGAAGGTGTGCTGCATATTCAAAAGAAGGAGTGGTGGGAAGCCATGCAAGAAGAGATAAAATCATTACATGAGAACCACGCATACTATTTGGTATAGTTACCAAAATAAAAGAAAACCCTCAAAAATAAATGGGTATTTAAGCTGAAGACTGAAGAAGGAAATCCAATACCAAGATACAAGGCGCGGCTGTTTGTCAAAGGATTTGGTCTGAGAAAAGGTATTGATTTTGAAGAAATATATTCACATGTAGTAAAAACGTCTTCTATTAGTGTTGTTCTTGGAATAGTTGTTAGCTTGAATTTGGAAGTTGAACAACTTGATGTGAAAACTGCTTTTCTCCATGGTGATTTGGAAGAATAAATTTACATTTAAACAACCTGAAGGGTTTGAGACTAAAGATAAAGAGCATTTGGTGTGCAAACTAAAGAAGAGTTTGTGCGGTCTCAAACAAGCCCCACGACATTGGTATAAAAGGTTCAATTCCTTCATGGTGGAACAGGGGTATAATAAGACTTCATCTGACCATTGTGTTTTTATCAAGACATTTTCTGAAAATAATTTTATCATCCTTATGATCTACGTGGATGATATGCTGATTGTTGGTCGTGATATTGGAAAGATAGAGAAGTTGAAGATGGAACTCAACAAATCCTTCTCAATGAATAATTTGGGTCATGCAAAACAAATTCTTGGAATAAAGATCACTCGAGATAGAGCAAACAACAAATTATGGTTGTCACAGGAAAGATATATTGACAAGGTTTTAGAAAGATTCAGCATAAGCAAAGCAAAACCTGTTACTTCTCCACTTGTAGGGCATTTTAAACTTTCTTCCAAGCAATCACCTACAAACGAGAGCAACATGGAAGAAATGGATAAAATACCATACTCTTCAGGTGTGGGTACTTTGATGTATGCCATGGTTTGTACAAGACCTGATATTGCTCATGCCGTCGGAGTGGTCACCCGTTTTTTCTCTAATCCTGGAAAAGAGCATTGGGAAGTTGTAAATGGATATTCAGGTATCTTCGAGGAACATCTCAATTATGTTTATTTTTTGGCAATGGTAAACCTATTCTTGAAGGCTACACGGATTCAGATATGGCTGGTGATGTTGATAGTAGGAAAACTATTTTGGGATATTTGATGACCTTTTGAGGGGGAGAAATTTCATGGCAATCAAGATTACAAAAATGCATTGCATTATCCACTGCCGAGGCTGAATATATTGTCATTACTGAAGCTAGTAAAGAACTTTTATAGTTAAAGAAGTTTCTTATAGAGTTGTGCCTCAATCAAGAAAACTATACTCTCCACTTCAATAGTCAAAGCGCCATTCATCTTACCAAAAATACAAGTTTGCATTCGAGATCAGAACATATTGATGTTCAATACCATTGGATTCATGAAACCTTAGAGTCAAAGCAGCTGAGTATTGAGAATATCTATACCGATGACAATTATTCAGATATGATGACAAAGTCGTTGCCAAAACAAAAAAGCTTGATGTGTGCGTAGAGGTTGCAAGACTGGTAACACTCTCCTCCTGAGCAGGCGGGAGAGATTTGTAGGGCATGTTCACTTCTCTCTCACGTTTATTAGTGTGGGCCCTACCTTTTGGTTTCTTACAATAAACAACTAAACATTAAATGAAGGGTGACTAATAAGCAACCTCCTTTCATTTAATGCTAATGGGTTTCTTGCAAGTAACCATTAGCTTCATTTGGAAGCTTAAGTGGCTTCTTTTGTAAGCCTTTGTTTTGCTATAAATAGGACCATGAGTTGGTCTTGGAGAGCACTCACTGAAACACTTCACTAGATTGTAACATTTATGTAATATATTGTGTGACACAATTTAGAGAGAAACACTTTGAGTGAAAGAGGAATATGGGTAGTGTTTAGGAGAATTTGTTTGAGTGATCTGTGAGATTACTATTCTCTTCGGGGTATAATATTTGGGGTGAGAAAAGTGAGTGTATAACTCTTGAGTGTATGAAGTAAGACTCCAATCTTTGTAATATTTTGAGTTATAGTGATTCTTATTTTTCTCCCGTGGACGTAGGCAAATTAGCCGAACCACATTAAATTATTTTCTTCTGTTTATCCTCTTTCCGCATTTGTGGGATTAATTTCACTACAACAAAGACAAAGGAAAATAGACATAGAGAGATAAGAAGTTGGTAAGAAGAAAATGTATTATTTGGTAAAAACAATCTAGCATTATACTCTTGCAAAGGGCATTTGAAATATTATTAAAAACTCACTAGTGGATGATAATTATTTGGTACAACTAACCATGATTGTGACCAAGTTGGTTGAGTAAGGCATGCTTGTGACCAGCGGCGGAGGTACGTAGGGACTAGGGGGTGCTCCAGCCCCCTCTACTTCTACCTCTACTAAAATTAATAAGTAGTAGTAAAATAACATAAATAAATGAATAGTGGGAGTAAAACAAAACAAGAGGAAAGTGGAAAGAAAAGAGATAGTGGCTCATTTTTTAAAAAAAAATATTTGTTTTTTTGTTTTTTAATTATCTTTATTTGTTTTCAAAAATTATTATTAAATAAAAAATTATTTATTTTATCAATTATTTTAATTTAAAATCTATATATAAATATTTTTGTACAATTAATTTATTTGATACTTAAAAGAAAGTTAAGAGTTATATTTTATTAATTATCTTAATTTAAGAATTATATAAAATATCTGTGTATAGTTAGAGTTTTTATTTAGAAAGATTTTTTTAAAATATATTTAATTATAATTATATTTTGAGATTTGTTATAGAAATTCGATCTTAATTAAGGTAGACTATTTTACGATGTATAATCTATTTTACGGTTTAATATAATTTGTAGTTTTCAGTATAACTGTATAAAATCATAATATAATGTTTTATTTTTTATATATGTAAAAGTAATTTGTAAGATAAAGTTCATTGAATTGATCGAAATGAAATTTTTACACAAAAAAAATTGTTTTTAATAAATTGTACTAATATTTATGAATATTTTAAAAAAAACTTCGTCATTGGAAAAAACGAGTTTGCAAAATAGATGTTTGATAAAATGAATGAATGATGTAAAAACTTCGAATTATATTCGTATTGGGTTTTCAAAGTGGAGAAGATCGATTTGGCTAGTTTAACGTCCGAATATATTTTAATCCCCCTAAATCTAATTTTTGGTTCCGCCACGGTTTGTGACTAAAGGTCATGAGTTCGAATCCCTCTACATACGCTTTCTCGACTGAGTCTGTCACCTTGTGTGGTTTACCTTCTCGCGTTGGTTTGTAGACTATTGCGTCAGACTAAAGATTTACCATGTCCATACTCATTGCACTCTTAATAGCGGCTGCAAATTCCTTCCAAAAAAAATAATAATGCATTTTATAATCAATAAGTATTGGAAAATAAGTTTAGTTACCAGTTCTAGAATCTTACCATCAAAATTAAATCATATTTTAGTTTTATAGTTATTAAAATTAAATCATATTTTAGTTTTATAGTTACTTCATTGATGTAAACCATTTATAATATTATATACATGTGATGACATTGAAAAAATATATTCATGACTATTATTATTCCGTAATTTTTGTTTTTAATACAAACAAAATTACATAAAAACAAAAAAAAATAGCTATTCTTAAAAGAATAAAATCTCCAATTGTTCATCGAGGTTTAAGCAAATACAATATTTGCAATTGAGCATCCATAATATATATCGTCTACTATCTTTTATATATATATTAGCATGAAAAGTATATGTATAGTTCGACCAAAAATTTGGCTTCTTAATCATTTTTTTGGGTTCTAGTTTGGTTTAGTTAGGAAGTGAGAACAACGTGAAATTAAAAGCGGAACTGTTTTGTTATAAGGTAAAAGCTAAAATTGAACCGAATTTTTTTTATTTTGGTTAGGTATGGTTCCTTTTTTCGATTCCGGTTAAAATATTCATGCTTAATTTTTCTACCATTACCGATCAATTGATTTTAGTCTTCTGTTATTTTGTTATTTTTGTTTGTGTCCAATTATTGTATGACTTTATTTTGTTATTTTTGTTTGTGTCCAATTATTGTATGACTGTTTATATTAGATATATTAGACCAAGTTCATTTGTTCTTATGTTTTATCAATAAATAAAAGTTTAACTCTTTGTAATTTATACGCTTTCTAAATAATAAAATTATAACCGCATTTTTTTTCTCTAACCGTCTTTCTTTGTTTATCCTTTTTAACGTGGTAACAGAGCGTACGTTTATATCTTGAGTTTAAGTTTTTGTGTCTTCGGCTGTACCGGCGGGCAGTTGTTCTAGCTGTCCGCCGGAAGAAAAAAAAAAGTGTAAATTTTGTTTTCCGGATACGGTCTCTGCAACCACAATCAACAAATCTAATCGAGAGGTAAACGGTGTCGACTTTTTCTGAAGTTTGGACAGTGGGTTCGAGACATCTAATCCTTCAGTCTCACCGGTTGAATTATAATTCGGTGTTATGGTTCCGGAGAAATCATGACTGGAACAGTGCATTAGTTTTGTTGGTAAAACCGTGAATTTGATTTTGATTTTGGTTTTTGATTTTGATTTTGATTTTGGTTTTGGTTTTGGTTTTGGTTTTGATTTTGATTTTGATTGGAAATCGGAAATTGGAAATTTGAAATTTGAAATTTGAAATTAAAAATTGCAAATTGAATTTAAATTTAGATTTAGTATTGGATTTAGTTTTGGATTTGATATTTGGATTTAGTTTAGTATTTGGACTTAGTTTTGGATTTGGATTTGGTATTTGGATTTAATTTTGAATTTTGATTTGGATTTGGTATTTGGACTTAGTTTAGTGGTTAGATTGTGTTTGAAGTTTGGATTATATCTGATGTTTGTTTATATCAGCGTTTGCCATTTTGATTCGTTTGGTTGACGTTTGGATTATGTTTGACGTTTGCTTAGATCGTTGTTTGTTGTTTTGATTCGTTTGGATTTGTTTGGATTTGTTTGGTGTTTAGATTAAGTTTGGAGTTTGGAGTTTGGGTTTAGACGTTTCACTTTTGGTTTTGGTTTTTTATTTTGATTTTGTCTTTCGATTATGGTTTTGGAATTTGTTGTTTGGATTTGGATTCGATTTTGGTTTTAGATTCAATTTTGTTTTTTATTTTCGAGTTCAATTTGGATTGATATTTAGGCTTTGACAAACGTTTGAAATTTGATGATTTGAATTTGGTTGAAGAAGATGATGAGGTATAAGAAATGCGAAGAATAATACTTGAATAAGATGCATGCAGAAGAGTACTTGAAGAAGATTTATGAAGAAGATTGGAAAAATATCAAATTCTACTCATCAGCAGAAGAGTTCTCCAACGCCTCATTGTTGTGCTTCCTTGCGTACCTCTGGTTTCTCAAGAACTTTGGGTTCCGTTCGTCTAGTTGAAGTGTTTATGTTCCTCTTAGGTTTCTTGATTCCATTACAATGAGCCTTGTGGGATTGTGAGCGGTGTAAGAAGACGTATGAAAAAGTTTTAAAGATTGAAGGCAACTTGCGAAGTTCTTCGCAAAGAAACACAACTTGTGGATTTCTTTACAAAGACTCTATTAGTATCTCAGTTTTGTTTTCTTTTTACAAACTCTCAATGCACCTGTTGCATTGGGAGTTTGAGAAAGGGTGTTTGAGATATTAGGTCCAAGCCCATTGGCTCATATGTTTTATTTATAGATAAGAGTTTATACTCTTTGTAATTTATATGCTTTCTAAATAATAAAACCGTAGTCGTCTTTGATTTCGTATATTCACTTAGATATTATAATAATTATCTCAAGATAATGATTTTTGGAAAACATATTTTTCATTTTTATACGTATGGTTGCGTAATTACGTGTTGTTTAGTTGCAAAAAAGGTTTTACTATGTGCGTAATTATGTACAATATGATTGTAAAATTAGTCCAATTTGTTAAGTATAAATTTGGTATCTTGAGAGAGAAAGTAAAGAAATTATTTAGTTGTAGAGAGAGAAAGGAAAATAGTGAAATAAGCTTTGTCTAATCAGAAAGTGTGTAACATTTTATTCATTGATCTCGGCCTTTATTTATAGGCGAGTTAGACTTATTATAACAAAATCAGTTATACAAAGGAGTTAATTGTATTACAGCCCTACATGTTTACAAAGAGTCTTAAAGTCATCTAATAAGTATACAATTTATTATATATGACTTTAAATTTATAACATTTACGCCCTCAATATTTAATATCCTTATCAAGTGATGTTGTATTGCGTGATTGAGTTCATTTCAGTTGCCAAAAAGAGATCCGCTGTGAAAAGGTACTAGTGTAATTGGTTGCGAAATTATGTTGTAATTAGTTGCGAAATTATGTTGTAATTAGTTGCGAAATTATGTTTTAATTGGTTGCGAAATAATATTGTTTTTATTGCGTAAATACAGACTCTTCTGTGAAATAAAATTGTAATTGGGATGCAAAATTATGGATTTGTTGGTTTCCTAATTACGTTATAAATGATTACATTTGTGAAATAACAATATATAAATAAACGATAAAAGAAAATTTATACTCCAAACAAAAAAGAGTGTATTTTAGAGGCATATAACTTTTACAGAAAAGCATAGTTTTGAATTTAACAAACTAACATCTAACGATATCTTATTGTATATTCTTGGTTAAGAAATAAACTACACGTTTTATACTTTTCTATCTGATGCAATAGACGAACGGAAAAGATTTCTTTGCAAATGGTTACTGAAAAGATTGATTTTCCCTTTTAGTTTTTCAACATGATCATTAAGAATAGCATTTGATTCTTCTACTTTTTAATATGTTCATTGCTTTTTGTTTTCATTTCTTCAGTTTGTTTAATGATGTCTTCGTCTATATTCATATCTTAAGACTAGAAAATTAAAAAAAAAATGTCTGTCAAACTGTGGTTGCGTAATTGCGTACAATTATGTTGCGAAAAATATATTTTTTATAGATGCGTTAAACATGATTGCATAATTATTTGTTAAGTTGTTGCGTAATTATGAGTAAATTAGTTGCGAAATTAATATTTTTTGTTGCGAAAAAACTGAAGATACATGTTGATATTGATTCTTCCAATTGTTGATTTTTTCGTGAATATTTTTTTATTTTTTTCATTACCTGAAATGTATTTCAAATCCTTGATTTGGATAATAGTGTGATTGTTTTGACATTTTTATCTACATTACAAAATTAAAAAACATGTAGATCAATATTGAAACTAATTGTTAGTTGGTTACGTAAATATGTTCATTTGGGTTGCGAAAAATAACTTTTATGTTTGAAAAATAAATAAAAAGTTAGTATAAAAACACTCTAAATTGAGTGCATAAATACATTGAAGTTTGTTGCATAAATTTTTTATTTAAAGATTCGTGAATTTTAATTTTAGAGATAAAAAATAAAATCATTCGTGAAAATAAAATGGTTGATTTTTTTATTTTTATATGGGATGAATATTGTTGATAGATTTTATATATTATATGTAGTTTTCAATAAATTTGACAATCAGGATGATACTTTTAATTTCCCCGGATGATCATCAATACTTTTAATTTACACTCATAACTATCTTTTGATTCTATTTTAGTTGTATGATTATTTTATTAAGGTATTACCGTGTATATGTGATCTAATTTAAAATTATTATACAGCTTCTTATTTGCAAGACAATTAAAATTACCGAAAATAAAGAAACTGCTTTCCTTGAAAAATACAGTACCCATCAAGGATTACAGGAGAAATAGAATATTTGACACTGACAATACCGTCCATGATTGCGAAACCGATTAGAATACATTACCAAATAGTTCATGTTTGAATCCGAATTTAACCGACCAGCAAAAACTCCCGTAAGTCAGGGGATATGAAGTTTTTTATTTAGCAATAAACAACACTAAAGAGTTGTATATTTACAAGTACAACATGAAGTACAACATGAACCACTCCCATCAATATTCACAGTTTATGGTCCTAGGCTTTTCTCCAAACTTCCAGTTGACATACTCTATATTTCTGATTCGCCATTGTCAGTCAGCACAAAAGGTCTAAAGATTCATTAATTGGCCAAAAAGGCAAAACCAAAACCTACCAAACAATTAACAGACAAGACAGCAGCAGTAGCACTTTAAGGCCGAATCTTGAATCTGGCAAAGTGGAACTCCTGTGTATTAGCACCTTAAAGCCGAATCTTAACTTATTACACTAGTTTCACCTTCTATACCAAACATGGGGAGTTTGCTGCCTGGGCTCAATTTTTTCACATCTTCTTTCAAACATATGAATATTCTTCGCACAATGTTGCAGAACTCACTGCAATAACAATGGCACCCAAGGCAAAGGACCATTTAGTTCAAAATTAACAGAGTTCCTAAGGTTCTATTTTCGGAAGGATAAGAGAAACAAGATTGTAGCAAGCCTTAAATACATCTTTTTGTTCAGTTATAATGAATAAGATGTCCAAAAATATTTAAGTAAAAAACTGCAGAAAGAATGTCTCGATACTATACATCTCATGTTAGGTGTTTGCATTTGAAAAGGCTTTGTTTGAATCTGCTATAAGCATTTTTGCTAACTTTTCAATCAAATTTGAGCCACGAGGTTTGGAGAAATAAAGTAAGAGTGAGAAGAACAAGCCTTGAAAAGAATTTAACTTAATTCCTCAAAGGCTACAGAGAAAATAAGAAGGGATGAAAAGATATAGAAAAAGCATTCCTTTCAAAATGTATTCTCCAAAATTTTGGTGTTGGTATTGGAGTTTCATATAAGGAGAAAAACTTACGGCCATGGATCATCACCCACAAGCATCATATCTCCTTCATCATCAGTATAGACAACTTGCCACTTATCCAAAGGGTGAAGCTGGTCTTTGATGTCAAACATCTTCTCTAGCTCGTCTATAAGCTGCTCATACCCTTCCAACGTGGTCAAGTCCACTGCTCGACCAACAGCTACACCTTGCATTTGAACCTGTAAATCACAACATCAGTAATGACCATCAGAAACATAACAAAGTCTCAAGAAATGACCTATAATTCCCCTTGCTCAATCCTCTTTTAGCATACTCAGAGATTTTAAAGGAAATGACATATTGCAGGGCCATGTTTAGCTGACAGAAGGAAAGAAACACATATGAGGGAGAGAGAATAAGCTTGTCTATAGACGTTTGCATCATTGAAAGGGAAAAGGAATTTTAAAGACAACTAGAATAACAAGAAAAAGAGGAAAGAATCCGTCAATTTTTTTTTGGGTGTAAAAGAATTTTTCAGTTGCTGAAGGAATAAAAGCTTTTAAGATTTCCTTGAATTTTAAAATAGAAAATCCATGTTCAGGATTTTTCAATCAACGTTTTCCACAATATTTCTATTTTTCTTAATTAGCAGAGTATAAAAAAGTTAAAACTTATCCTTATCAAGTCTTTTCCTTCCCTCCAAATTTTATGAGTTCCAAACTTTAGCTTTTAGAATTTTGAGCAAAGAGAACACAAACATATGTCAATTTACTACCTTGGTTCGGCTTCTGGAAGAAAGAGAAACGTTTTGCCTGCTTTGAATCTCTTTCGGTGATACTTGTAGTTGCTCTTTTTTCTTCTCAGCAGAAACCTTGGAAATACCAGAATTTGGGTCCGAATCAGCTGCAGACTGAGTAATACTAACATGTTCATCTACCAGACAGTCAGTTACATTTATAGGTTGTAAGGGCATCATTCTCTCAGTATTTGGACTTACGTAGTGATTCATGAGGTCAATACCAAATAATCTGCAACTAGTAGCCATCTCATAATTCTTGTCTGCATCTACAGGATCAATAGTTGGCTCATTGTTTGACTTTGATGCGAGTTGAGCTGGGTATAGCCTACCCAAGGCACTTTTGGTTTCTTCAGCCATGTGAACTGAGTTGCTATTATTGTTTATCTCTGTTTGCTTCTGAAGCCAAATGGCATGATCTTCATTTCTTTTTCCTTCAGTGGAAAAACTCACTTGCACCTGTGTCAAGCCCGAATTCCAAGGACCCGATGCAGTTGAACTTAAATCTATAATGTTCCAAGCAAAAGGCACAAAGTTAGAAGCAGGATACTAAGAAGACTAATTAGCTACCAATGCTTTCGTAACAAACTGGCTTCCGATTCAAACTTATTAACTATAACTTTTGAGTATTTCATAATGTTGAATGTCACCTTGGATTGCTTGTTTCAAATGCCACCCACATTTGGCATTGATCAAAAGAATAATTTAGTTTCAGGCTTGAGTTTTAATATTATACAAGGCTTTTAGACACCTATTAGACTCAAGTCACTCAACTAGTCTTTCATTTTGGTCATGTCGCATTTAATATCAGCCTACCAACAGTTGTGAAACATGGATCGCCAATCGTGCGAAGCTTAACACTCCAAGTTAATCTATCCTAATTCCTAAACATGCATCATTGACAACTACTGATGCACTGTGCTTCTGAACCCGTTCTGCATATAGTAACACCAATATAAACCTTGTACATATATTGCGTACATTATGAAGAATGTCCTCACCAAGACCATGTACATCGGAAGGTGTTCGAGGTCTTTTGTTCCTCGGCACAATGATCTGAGCTACATTTGTTGTTCCTGTGGCCAAGAACGGTTCAATCTCCCATGGTGAAACCCGGTCAGGTCTTTGAATAGATGCAGGCTCATCCCACTGAACCTAGAAAAGGAAACACAAATATTTGAACATTATAGCAAAATTATTTACAAACGTAGTAATGTAGTGAACATGTCACTTCGAAAATCTACTTTCAGTGATCGCCATTTCGAATCTTTCCAATGAGGCGAAGTGTCATCAACCCCAACAATTGTGCCTGAAAACCTAATAAATGAACCAGAAACTTTTAATATGTTTAGCACAAACAGCAACAAGAGTTATTTTTTAAAAGAAAAATATTATGACCTTCTCTCTGGAGAATCCTCTGCCTCAAATCGCATTTTGAATCGCATGCCCACTGCTATTTTTTTGTCAACAGCCTCTAAATATTTGTTCAAGCCAATGATGAACTGACTTGTCCTGATAAATCAAACAAGAACCCGGCACTGAAGAGATGAGAAAATCAAAGGAAATTGTTGAATGCGACATCATCTCAACCTAACTTTAGATCTGTAGATCTTGAAAGTGGATACTAAATACCTAAAGCATATCTTGTATGTTTAGTCGAAATGAAGATTGATGAAGGAAGGGAATCCCGGATCTGCAGTCTGGGAGAAAGCGTTGAAACTATATTTTTGCTTTCCTTTGTGTAAGTGAGACACACGTGATCCTAGGCGAAGCTACAGAAATATAATCAGCTATGTACAAACTTAGTATCAATGACACTTGGTTTCTAGGGCACTAAATTGTTGAGACAATGTCTTTGTAAGCTTTCTGTACTTATATATTTTCAGTTTTTTAGCCTTTTCACTAAGAAGATGCTAAGACTGAAGCCCTACCTGCCAGATAGATCCACCATGGGTAAGAGAACCATAACAAAAAGATAGAAAGAAAAGTATGCAATGAAAGACTGAATGCGGAACCTCAAAAGAATCAATTTCTTCTCTTAAGTTCTACATCCAAACAATTGTAAGAGTCACTCAACTATTGCCTCCTTCCTACTCTCCTGGCTTGACTTTTTAAAGTGAATCTCAACTGGAATATTTGATTTGTTTCAACCAGCTACTAAGATCATTAATAAACAATATTAATATTTAGACTTTCATGGATGAAGAAGAAATGCTTAACCAGTCATATGAAAACAAGACAAAACTAATGCAATAATGAATGACTATTTTTTCCTTGTCCCCAAAACAATCCCCTTCTATTTTTTCATCTGTTTATTTAGAATATCAACAGTTTCCCAGGATCTAAACCAATCATTAAAATATTAGACAGTATACCTTGGTTTATAATAAACCACAAACATGGTTTGGGTTGCGACTGCATGAGAAGCAGTTGCAAGCACACCTAGATGCATGCTCTGACTCGAGATCACAGATGAAGGCATGCTGCTTTGTTGACGAGCAACCCGCCTCACTCCGACATGTAGCTCTTCATTCTCCCCTCTAAAATTAATAAATTATGAGATCAATTAATAAGGGAAAGCACACACATCATAGACTTCAGATGGTACGGAAGAGCTACTTCCAGAGGCACTGAACAGAAGATACACCTACCTTAGGAATACAAAAGAATCACCAGCAACTAATCTTTTAGATGTGATGAAGGTACTCCATCCAGTCGTCAGTAAGTGCCTTCGTGGTTGTCCTGTTCAATTTATTGCAGACAATAGCATCAGCTTTGAATAGATTTGAATTTGGAAGAAGAGAAACTGGCATCTTTTCCAGTTCATTTGTACCAACGTTGAAAAGAAGATCCCAGTAACCAAGCCAAGGCAGCATAACAATTAGAATTCAAATCTGTTCAGAGTTGCAATTACTTCAATCTACTTTTTTACTTTGACCCTTTTTGCAATTCCTTTTGATTCATTTATTAGTTCAATTCAAGCCTTCATTCCCGGAAGAATTCTGGACATGGCTTGTTTACCTCTGAAAATATGCTTGAATCGCCATTCATAATTATGAAGATCCTTAGCAACCAATTCCTGAGTTGGGGTTGACTGCGTCATTTCCTACATGATAGCAAGGTGTGATTAGAAGAGAGCTTGAATTGGTAGACAACTACAGTAGAAAATAAGGAAGCCAATGAAGAAGATTAAATGACGAAGTACCAGGGGAGGGAGACATTCTGTGGCATGCTTCCTGAGAACAGAAAAGCCACCGTGGGTGCTGGTGTCGGAGGCAGTCAAAACTTTGCAGAAAGAGTAAACAGTTGGTTTTGGAGGTTCAGGAAGGCAGGGATCAGGGCTTAGTGGTTCATCTTGCTAGAGATGTAGAAGGGTTGAACACATTAGACAAGCAACAGAAATGGAAAATGATTAAAGCCTTTAGCAAGTAGGTACTTACATTTGAGTCGGGGAGCAATGTAATTTGTGCATACACCTCGTCAGTTTCTTGCTCTGTCTACAAAGAGAAGCAAGGTTATTGAAGAATGTAAGGTATGTGCGGAAGATAATGATAGAAAAAGCTAAGAGTAAGAGTAAGTAAGAGAGATAACCAAAGAAGTATGTTCTTGTTTAAGAGTTGAAAGAAAAAGCAAAGTAAGACAAACCAGCAATCGAACGTCAACAACTTGACATAAAATCTTAGAAGGAAGATTGAATAAAGGAACCCTCTGATTTAGCTCCTGATTGGTGGATGCCTCTAGCTACATACATATGTATGATTAATTTGAAGTGAGAAGAGTAATCTCTCAGGAAACAAACAGAAGAGAAATTGTAGAGAAATGGAGTTACTTGCTCCATGTGGCCTTGAGAGAAGTAGAAAACTCTCTCTCCTTGCCTGGGAACCTCCACAAGTGGACCCGCACATGCCTTCCATAGCTCCGTGTATAGATCACCGCCACCGAATCCTGAATGGACAACTCTGTGAGTGAGAAGCAGTTTTTGAGAAAATTCAATTATAATCCGATGTATGTATGTATATATATATATATATATATATATAGGAATTCGCTAGTAGAAAGATTACTCGACTGAGGCTCCAGACTCTTCGCCATTAAACCAAAATCGATAACGGATTCGGAAAAGCTCAAAAATGATCTTGAAGTATGAATCGATTAGTCTTCTGCCACAACAATTATGATCTGGACTAAAAATCACAGAAACCAAAGACAGAGTAGTGTATCCTAAGCCGCGAGATCCACAGCACAGCCAACAGAAACCCCCAAATCCCTTGTTTTTCTCTCTCTAAACTCCTATTTTATCTCTCCTCTCTCTCCTCTCTGTTGGCTCGAATGAAAGATGTCTCTCTCCATCCCTATATGCTTTCCTTTGGTTTCCTTTCTTGTATGTACAATGTATGTAATATAATAATTTAATAATTTCTTTTATTTTTTATTCTATAACGCTACCTCTAACTTAACCATGATTAGTATCTAACCCGAGCTAAGGTTCTTTCTCACGGAAACGGAAAGCTAGCCGGTCTATCAGAATATGAAGTGCACAGGGTAAACCCTCAGTCTGACGCGATAGCCTGCAAATCACATAAAGTGACCGGCTCAGCCGAGAAAGTGTATGTATATGTAGAGGGACTCGAACTCATGACTTTTTGGTCATAAGAATGTCATACTCAACCAACCCGGCTACCCCTTGGGGGTACTGATCCACTGTCCTGCCATCATTACTCATGGTTTATTTCCATTCGTTTCTTTTTCTATCACTAAATAGTAAATAGTTTATTATAAGTATACTGTGCATGGTCGTCCATCAATAAGTGTCCAAAACCCCATAATTAGACTCTTTCCGAGTCCCATAAACTTATGAACATTTTTTTTGTTTGAATCTTGATTTTTTATCTATAAATATTGGATCCAAAATGTAAGTTAGCCTTTAAACATTACAAAAATATCTTAAAAAGTTCAGGAGTTCGTTTAAAAACAAGAGAACGAACACAATTATAAATACAACAATATTTTCGAAAGAGAACTCGTAAAGTCTTATATCTATATTTGGAATAAAGTCAACTTATAAAAAAAACCTAAAAGAAAATAAAAATACTTTATATTTTTAAAACACGACAAAAAGTTAATATTAAAGTCATCTAATAATTAGACCATTTTATTTTCTTTTTTTTAATGGTTGTATTTCTTACTTCTTTAGTCAATCACTTTAATTGAAATAATGCAATTAGTAAGTATTTCAACCCACCTTCACATTATGAGAATCAACAATATTTCATTTGGATTAGTCCAACAATTTTGGATTAGTCCATTAAATGTTTTTAAAATTGGTTGGCTCTAAGTGTTGTTATTGGACCGCTAGAAAGTGACAAAGATTATGGTGGAGAAACAGTTATATCTTCACCGGTATGATTAACATATCCATCTACTTGGTTTGCATTATTCTCCCTCTATTGAGAAGGATTTTATCTTCAAATCACCATCTATGTTAAAAAGAGACAAATCAGCAACATTATACTTATCTGGTAAGTCAAGTTTGTAGGCATTATCATTGATGCATTCTACGATTTGAAACAGTTTGTCATCCCGATGGAGGAATTTTGAACGTCGTTTCTATGGAAAACGTTTGTTTCCTTAAATGAAACCAAATCTAATATCTTTGTTTAAACATCATTTTCGTACGTCCTTTGTTGGCTTGATCAACAATTTGTTTAGTCCATTATTTAATGTTCATGAGTGCATCTTTATGAATCGACTTGATAAATTATGTATTTTTTTTTCTCCATCAAAATTCACACGTTCACGTATACAGAAAAGAGTTAAATCCAAATGAGATAATGGGTTAAATCATGAATAATTTCAAATGGGGAATGCTTTGGTGCATAATGTATACTTCCATAAGTTTTATGATATGTAATAAAATGTGTAATTTCGGAAAATTGATCTACCACCACAAATACCGAGTGTCTCATCTTCTTATTCATAAGTAGTCTTAAAACAAAATCCATAATATTATTAGTCCAGTGTGTATTGGTAAACGGGTATAAAACCTATGTTGTTTCAAGTTACGTTTTGTATTTTTTACACAAAGTGCACCTCTCACAGATTCTTATCACGTCACATTTCATATGAGACCAAATGAAATGTTCATCCAAAATTCTCAAAGTTTTAGTTATACTAAAATTACCTATCAACCCACCATTATTAGCTTTTCTCATAAGTGATTTATGTAAAGAACACAACGTTACATACAATATATTTTTACGTAATAGAAACCCATCATGTCTATAAAACACTTTTCACATGTATTTTATACATCACCAAAATATGAATCTTATGCATATAATTCCTTAAGATATTAAAAATCATGAATTTTTTTTATGTAGAATAGATAGTAGTGCATATCTATGAGGCACTACCTCAGCCATCATATTTTATTTACCTTGTTGTATATGATCACATAAGGTAAGGTTTCAATTAATTCAACAAACTTGGCATGTTATTTGTTGAGGATTTATTGTCCCTTCAAATGGTTCAAAGATTCGTGATTTGTATTTCATATCAACTCTTGTGGCTATAGATAGTGCTACTAATTTTCCAAGCCTTTGACCAATGCATACAACTCATTATCATAAGTAGGATAATTTAAAGTTTCTCCATTTAAGTTTTCACTAAAATAAGAAATTAGCCGACTTTCTTACATCAAACAGCTCAAATTATTAGCTGTGAGGCATCATACTCGATTTCAAAACTTTTAGCAATGTTAGGTAAGACAAACAAATGTACTTTCGTTAACATATCATTTATCACATAAATGCAGTTTTTAGTTCTTTCCTTCACTTAAATGGAACAGTTTTCTTGATAACTTCGGCAAGATGAACAACTAAGTTATTAAACTCTCGCACAAACCAGCAATAGAAGCTAGTTAAGCCATAAAAACTCCTCACCTTACTAATTTTTGTAAGGATCTCAAATTGCTTTCACTTTTTTGCGTCTACTTCAGGTATTTATTTACTTACAACAAAACCAAGAAAGATAAACTTATCCGTAAAAACGCACTTATTGAGATTAGCATATAAATATTTTTAAAGTTTCCAAAATATATTTCAAATGCATCACATTTTCTGAAAGATTCATGCTATTAATTAATATATCATCAAAGTATACAACTACAAATCTGTTAATAAAAGCACGCAAAATATAATTCATTAAACACATAAGTGTTCTTGGAGCATTAGTTAAGCCAAAAGTTTTCACTAACCACTCATACAACCCATATTTTTAGGTTTCATCATCTTTCTTTATTATATTCTGATGATATCCACTTTTAAGATCAAGTTTTATAAAGATGCAAAAACCATGTAATGCATCCATCATGTCATCTAATCTAGGAATTGGACGTCGATACTTTATTGTTATGTTGTTGATGGCTCAAAAATCAATATACATCCTCAATTTTCCATCTTTCTTAAGAAATAATAGCACATGAACTTCACACAAACTCATACTTCCATGCACGTATCCTTTAATTTACTTACTTGGTGCTAAAGTTTATTTGTTCAATTTGATGTACAATATCTCGAAGTGGAGGCAAACCATATGGTACGTCTTTCAAAAAAACTTCTTCAAACTCCTGCAAAAGAGAAACAACATCGTTCGGTAAATTATTGACTGTATTATTAGTGTATAAAAGAGTCTTGTTGTACATGAGTACAATAAGAAGTTGGTTTGAAAGTAAAGATATTTTATCTCGCTTATTGTATGTCATGTAACTGGATTTTTATGATGTTGCTCTCACTATGGCTAAAATAATTTTTTCTTTCGTTAATTTTTTTTTATTGAACAATTTTTTCTCACTTTCTTTTTCTCTTTGTTATTTAAATTTCAACCTTCTTTGTGGAATATTTTTATAACTTCAACTTAAATTGGTTTTCCATGATTTGTTTTTAGAATGAGGATTGTTTAGGTTTGTTCCAGTTTTGCAAGTGTATTGAAAAATTATTGGGCACATTTGCGTAAATCATTGCTCATAACAATCGAAGAGGTTTTGAATAAACTAGAGTTGATAAGGGGATAATCACCACTAGCAGGAAAGATGATATACAGACGGTTGGCAAGGACCGATGCATGGGAAAGTAACGAGCTGAGCTAGTTATAACAAAAATATGTAGCAGAACGAAGTCGCAACCAAAGACGAGAGAAAACGAGGCAAAGCTGAGGTATGACCGAATATGATAGGCTTACATGCAAAATAGCGAATGATTGACCGAATAAACGCTAACGCTGACCAACTTCTAATTAGGAAAATAAATCAGACCAAGCAGGATATATACGTGAGCGGAGCAGACAACCAAGACCCGATAGAGCGAATATCTTTCTAAGCAGGGTACAAGAAGGACGAGTACGGAAGGGAGCAGTCTAGACTTTCATTGGGCATCGCAAAATTAAGGGAATGATATAACCGAACATATGAACAAAATATGGAGTAGCGCTCGGTTTGTAGCGCAGATGAGACCGACCGAGGCTTACTCTAAAAAAAGACAGTTAAAGACACGATTTTAGTATATTAATTAGTTAGTAAACCTACTAAATTAATGTCCATTAATTTAGACTCCACGACATAAATGTAAATTTTCATGCATTTTTAGTGGAGTGATGTATCTAGTAACTGACTGAAACTACCTCAGGAAATATAAATAGGTAGATGAACGAAGCATAATGTAAATTGTCTTCTCTGATTAACAAGTTTTCTACTTTGCATTTCCTTTATTAGTTTTCCCATAACAAATTTGGCGCAGTCTTCGGGAAATTGACAAAGTTTTAGATCCAAAATATCTTAACCATGGTAGTTACTAGATCAGGGATTGAGAGAGACGTATCGAAACCTAGCGGGACGACAGGAAATAGGAGAAATGCGACAAACCCACTGGTGAGGCAGGACCAACTACCTCCCGTCACCACCACCAACCTAGAGGTAGCGACAGCAGTCCCCGTTGAGGCAATATCATAGTGGGACAACCAGTGGTCGCGACAGGACCAGAGATCAATCCACCAGAGTATGTGGTAGCCCTCATTGCGCCTAAAACATTAGGTAATAATCTAGTGATAGCGCCGACACTCCAGCAGTTAGAAAAAAAGATTTAGCACATGCATCAAGAGCAATTCAGGGTGGTGTGTGAGAGAGATGCTAGGGAACAAGGCATGCACGCTACAATTATTGGGATGAATAATGCACTGCACGCCCAACTGCTAAAGTTCGAGGGGCTAGCGGGGCTAACCACCAGTCTGGGCCTAAAGCCAATCGCGTTAACCGGGGGGATCGATCCTCCAAGCATGACGACAAAAGAGAAGGAATAGGAGAAAACAGGGGAAATAAGCGCTCCAAAGAGCAGGCGTCACGGCAAGAGACACGCACTGGCATATCTAAAAAGGCCAAATAGGATGATGACGTATAGTATAATAAGGTACAAACGAAAATGTCCAGTTACAACCTCAAAGAGTCCCCGTTCATGGAGAAAATCCGTGAATCCCAATTGCCGATAAAATTTGACCCATTCAGGATGGAAGCTTATGACAAAATGGAGTCCAGAGAGGCATCTAGAGAATTATATAATATGATGATTGTGCTTAACCCCGATGGCACTATGCTCCGTTGAGCCATGTCTATGACCCTCAAGAGAAACGCAATGGACTCGTCCAATAGTCTACCCAAATGATCCGTTCACGATTTCGCAGGCCTGTGGAAAGCTTTCGGAGAAAGACTCATGGGAAACAAAGAGCTCAGACGCGAGTGAGACTCGATTATGGATCTTTACTAGAAGCGAGATGAGTCACTGAAAAGTTATATTAAGCATTTTGTACAAACCATGAACGATTTGCCAGATTTAGAAGAAAATATAGATGTAGCCTCCCTCAAGAGAGGCCTTGACCGGCGAGGGGAGTTGTATGCTGACCTAATTAAATTCCCAACGGAGAAAATGAGAGACTTGCTCGCCCGCGCAAATTCGTTCATCCGAGTAAATGTTGCTCAAAGAGGAGATTCACCAGACAAACACATCTCTAACCCGAAGGGAGGACCATCATATTGAAAAAATATTGATGATGCACCTCGCCGGGACGCTAGCCGGCGATCGCATTATGAAAATCCATCCAAGGTATTTACCCCATTGAACGAGCCCATATCAGTTATTTATGATTGAACGAAACGAATTATAAAGTATCAAACTCCATGAGTAATGAGTGCCTTCTGTTTTAAACGATCGAACAAATATTTTTGCTCATACCACAACGATGGTCAAAGTATGTTATGGGGTTACCAAGTTCTTATCATGCTATAATCGGCTGAACTTGGTTGGATAGGATGGAGACCACCACATGCACGTTCAAAGAATGCATAAAAATTGGTCAGTGGGAAATGCTGTCGGTATAATCTGAGGTAATCAACGCACGGCGAGGACATGTTACGCAGTTACCGTCGACCCCGCAAAGCACCTCAGATATGAATTACCTGGCGAGGGGGGCACGAAGAGAAAAGCGGTGCACCACCCTTGCCTGAACCGGTTGACGAATATAGAGAAATAGATCATCCATAACATGAACCTTCATACTCGGCCGATGAGGTAGTAGCATAGGGTCGCACTCTACAGTTGGATAATAATTTAACCTCTATTTTTAAGCAATCATTAATTGAACTGTTATAAAGGAATTTGGATTTGTTCGCATGAAATTCTAGTAATGTATCAGGTGTTGACACCTCGGCAATCTGCCATGAGTTAACAATCAACTCATATGCCAAACCTGTACGATAGAAGCGACAGTTTTTCTCTACCGAGAAGCATGAGGCCATATTTGCCTAGGTGACAAGACTTTCTAGACTATGACATATTAGATAAGCTTGATATCCAGTCTGGGTAGCAAACCCGATTCTAGTTAAGAAGAAAGAGGGTCAATGACGCATGTGCGTCGATTTCATCGACCTGAACCAAACATACTCCATAGATGCATACCCCCTACCCCGCATCGACCAACTTGTGGATTCGGCCTCGAGATGCGAACTACTCTCGTTTATAGACGCATACTCGGGCTACAATCAGATCTGCCTCAACCCGTTAGACGAAAAGCACACAATGTTTCAAACCAAGCGAGGCTTGTATTGTTACACGGTGATGCGTTTGGATTAAAAAATGCAGGTTCTACATACCAACGCCTAGTTAATCACATTTTTAGCGAACACTTTACTAAACAATGTGTTTTTTATCTTCTCATTCGTGATTGGTTAGATCATATTGGTCTGATCATAGGGTTTGAGCTTAGTACTAATGAGAGAGTTAATTATTTGAAAAATAGGGTAGTTTGGTGGACAGTCTTACCCGAGAAGGTCGTAAAAGTTTTTGACAAATATATTTACAACCCCTTGAAGGGTGGTTCAGGAGGTGTCGTAACTATCATTGATGGAAATAATTTTGTTGCAAATGATGCAGGTTTTGATACTATTATTGAATAAATTAGAATTATGGTTGTGTTCTTAACCCATATAAAAGTCGTACAACTCATTACATGATAGAAGCTCTCACGTGCACCGATCAATAGGTGAAAAGTTCTTTAAAGTTAAGAGATAAAAGTTGAGATACAAATGCAACTACTCAATAAATCCTCTAAAAATTATACTACTAGATCAACTTGAAAAAGGTAGATTACTATTTAATTTCTCATTATATACTATATTATAATTTTAACTTTAAATTTATATATATATTCAGAGTTTAGCAATGCTTTTCTAAACAATCAAGTTTTCAGTTTTCCATCTTATGACTTCGTTAGTGCATCGTGTATCTCCTCTCTGTATTTTATATAATTTGGTTGAATTTGGTTACTGCTTACTTGTCTATTGAAGAGCATGAGTCCTTAATCATGTACTTGGTATGTTGTATTTGTGTGTGGTTTAAATCATGAACACTACTATATCATTGTTGGATTTATCCTTAAGATAAATCTTTAGTAAAGGTTGGGTATACTATTAGTTAGGTATATAGTTGATACAGTTTAATTATTATTTTTAACATAGTTTAGTTGTGGTTTTGGTGTGTCAGGTTTGATAATTTATTAACTAGTAACTACTGATACAATTATTGTCTATGATATTAATTCTTACGAGTAATGTTTAGATTATGGGATTTAGACGAGTTTTATTTATGCATGTGAACTGAAGCCCGAAAACATAAACAGATTTTGTTATATTGAAGTCTAAATATTATGTTGGTGAATTGAAGTTGAAGTCTTGTACAAGTTTTGAAATGTATAACTTTTGTACAAGTTTTGTTAAAATTAATAACTTTTGTACTAGTTTTGTTGAAATGTGGGCGAGTAATGTTGTTTTTATAAATTATATAACTTTTATTGCTTGTTGGCTAAAGTTTTTTTATACAATAATTGTATCTTTTTATTCGGGTAATTTGGTTATATATGGGATTGATTGGGTATAAAGTAACGAGTTGGTTACCAAATAACTAGTTGGAACTGAACCCAAATGAAACCGAACCCGAATGAAACCGAGCCCATTATGGAGCAAATGTTTTTTATGGTTTTTTTGTTATCAAATTAAATATCCATAAATAATTGAATCGAAAAGAACTTAACCGAACCGAACCGAATTTTAATCGGTTCTACAATGGGTACCAGTTCTCAATAACCAAAAAATTAAGAACGGAAATAACCAAACCGAACTAAACCGAAGAACCGAATGCCCATGTGACTAGTGGCGTATCTAGGAATCAATATAGGGGGACTAACTATTTTTTTATAAAATTCATTCTACACTATTCCTTCATGGTAAAATAGTTTTATTATCAATTTTAAATTATCATTTAAAAAAATATTTCTTCATTGTATACAACTACTAGACTATATTTTTAATATATCTTAATATATTATATTACATGTAAAAATAATATTTTGCAATAAATCTATTATAATATTTTATATAAAATATATATCATATATTTTTTTAAAGACGAAATAAAATCAACTTTTTTTATGTAAAAGATATTTTTTTAAATATATGGAAATAAAATCAATTTTTTTATATAAAAATATATGGAAATGAAATCAAATTTGTATCAAATATAATTTATAATATAAATACATTATTTTATTGAAAAAATTAAAAAATATTTCAATATATATTGTTTAACAAACATGTTTAAACATATTAAAAAATTATTTTATAAATGAAAATCATAATATATTGAAATTTAAATTGTTATTTAAAATATCCTTCAAAAATATTTTAAAAGATATGATTGAAGTAAATACAATTTTTCTAACTAAAATTTAATATACAAGTCTTTATATATATATATATAATTTTTGAATTTGGATTATCAATTTTATTTATTTGTTTAACATCGTGTTCTTCATTTTCTTTATCTGGTTTAATTTATTAAATTAAAATTTTCACAATCTTTAATTTTATATACGTAGATTATATCTTTCAATTTATAAATATTTTAACTTAAAATTTGAAAACCGTTATTATCCAAGATTTTAATTTAGATTTTTTCTTAAAAATAATCATTATTTTATATTTTTAAATTAAATATTTTATTAAAAATAATCATTATTTAAGATTTTTAAATTATAATTTTCCTTAAAAATTTATATTGCCTAAATAAACTATATAAATTAACCCATATTATTTATGGTAAACGGGGGCGAGCGTCCCTCCGACCCCTATATATACATAACGCTCTAAAAAAATTAATTCTCTCAATCACTATTATTTATTTATTTTTTTTTAAGTTTTTAAATAATTAATTTAATTTTATATGGGTAGATGTTTTAAAAAAATTAAAATTAACAGAAAAACAAATAATCACGAATTTATTTTACCATATAAAAAAGACTAAAATGGTAATAAATTATTAACTCAACAAAATAAAACTATCACTGTTATATACATGGATAGTTAACAGTAAATTAAATGAATACATTAAGATATTAAATTTTAATTTTTTTTTATATAATTACAACCATAATAAAAAAACAAAAATTATAGTCGAGCCTATTTTGTATTATTTATTGGTTTTAACCTGTACTATTTATGTATTTAATATAAAATTTATTATAATATTTTGTTTAATCATAGAATGGATTGTGATTTCATATATTTTATTAGTTTTTAATATATTTAATATATTTTTCAAACTTTAAGCCTGTTCTTTTATGTATTTGTTAGGACTTTAATGTTTTATTTGAGGGATCCAATATTACATCTACTAGTAAAGGACACAGCGCAGTTGCATCTACCAGAGGTATCTAATAAGTGTTAGGACTTTAATGCTTTATTTGGTCAAGATAAGAGTTATACTCCACTTCAAGTTTGTGTCCTTTAAGTGTGTTTCCGTTTTTTATATTGTCTTTTCAGTTTGTGTTCTTAGCCGTCGTTTCATTTTGTCTACTCAATCTTTGACTATTTAATAGTCATTTCTATTACCTAATAAAATTATCGAAGATTTTCATAGCTTTTGTCTGAGATTTATTTATCTGAAATCAACAAATTTGGTATCAGAGCTGATAAAGGAGCAATTCGCCGATCTTAATAAAAAATGAGTCAATTGTAAATAGAAAGAGATGAATATGCCTATTATTGTATATATTATTTATTAAAGGGTAATTTGTAAACAGAGTATTTTATAAAGACTAAAGGAGAAATAAAACAATACCAACAAGGACATAAATGGGTTCACCCTTCCCCACTATAAAAGGGAACCCATTATTCTTGGTAGGTGGGACAATTGAATATATTATTCTCTTTCTACTTTCTCTCTCTAGAATATTAAGAATATTGAGCCTTAGTCACATCAGGTCCAAGATCCAACATTATTCTCTTTTGTCATTTATTCTCTTATCATTGGCACCGTCCGTGGGAACACGTAATACCAAAAAGGAATCTTTTTCTTTGAAAATCGCGATCTGATCTTAAAGAATGAATGACGAAGCAGTCAGAGAGAGGGTCGTGAGAGAAGTGATCCGAGCCGTTTTGCTGTCTGAATGCGAGAAAGCTCCGGGTCGGGAATACTACGCGCAGGGTCGGGACAAGCGGTCGACCCTTATCATGACTAGGAGACAGCTGCTGGAAGATATCGCGAAGCTAAATGCTGAAAAGGAGTGGGCACTAGATGATAAAAGAGTGCGGGAAGGCAAAGGGAAAGAACCAGTCGTGGACAACCGCGACGAAGGCTACCCGACTATTGACCCTCGTATCGATGCCAGAACCTGTTAAATATTATCGGGAGTCTTTCCCGGAGGACAGGCAGAATGGAAGAGCAGAGCAGTACCCAAAAGATAACCGAGAGATTTCTTTTGATTATACTTCGGATGATTCGTCGGGAAGAGAGTACCGGCGTAATGAAAGGCTAAACAAGCGCGCGCGGAAAAGCAATTCCCGACGGAATAGGGCACCCCATTCTGACTTTCCTAAGTTCAAGAAGGGTAGCTCTGAGAAAAGGACGCCAGTGTCTTTCGAAAAAGAAGAGATGCAAACAGGCAGCAGAGAGAAGTGGGTAGTTCTACCTCAGGCCCAGTGGAAATCATCGAATAACCAGAACCAGGGGTACCGAGTCATTAGCCAGTTCATCAACCCAGTAGATGAAGGTCTGTATGAGATTCAGACCGAGGGGCTTGGAGGCGGAGCGTTCAGATTCGGAATGAATTGGAGAGCTTCACCGTTGTCCGACGAAATATTATCGGGACATCTCCCGAAAAGGTTTGATATTTTCAAATTGGAGAAGTATGACGGTAAGAGGGACCTAGATAATCATTTGGAAGCTTTCAAAAACTTTATGTTGAGTTTCGATAACGACGATAAGCTATTGTGTCGGGCGTTTTTGATGACCTTCAGAGACCGGGCGTCAAAGTGGTACAACCGGCTACCACAGGGTAGTATCAAAAACTTCAGGATGTTCTGGATTATGTTTCGTCAGCACTTTTTCGGAAGCAAGAGCTTCCGAGCCAACGGAGATACGATCATGAACTGTAAGCAGAGCCTAAGAGAGAGCCTCAGGGATTACACCAGGCATTTTATTGATGCCAAAACCGACCTGGATCATTGCGAAGAGAACGTGGCACTAACAGCGTACCGCTTAGGGTTGCTTCCAGGACCGATGAAGCAAGGGGTCACTAAAAAGCAAACTTTTACTTTTTCCGCCCTTCTGGCTCAGATGGAAAAACAGATACTAATAGAAGAAACCGAGGCGTCTGAATTGGCTGCGCAAATTCAACAGAGCGCGCAAGCGTCGGTCGTTATAAAACAAGGGGCTCAATCTAGTTATGCTCAGCAAGTCCAGCCAGTCAGCACAATACCGCCGACCCAGTCCATACCAATCAAGCCTCTGGCTTCCCAGACCCAAAAAGCGAAGCCGACGAACCAATTGGTATCGCGACCCATGTCTAATAAGTGGATCCGACCTGCTTACTTTGCTGACTTGACAGAATGCGTGTCTTCGATCTATGAAAAAACTAAGAAAAGCGGGATGTATCGGAGGCCTTTTCCCATACCGACGCCTCGGGAGCACGGGAACAACCGGTATTGTCGCTACCACGAAGACGTGGGACACGATACTAAGGATTTTATTGCCCTTAAAAATGAGATACAGATGATGATAAAGCACGGAAACCTACTCGAGTACGTGAAAAAGAAAGCGCAGCAGGGCACTACTTCGAAAGAAATCGTGACGATACCAAAGTCCGAGACAACCATGAAAATTTCCAAAATGACCGAACCTTTCGATGTCTCTATCAGGTATCTCGATCCGGATGTAAATCGTAACCTCATCGGGGTCATCGAAGAGGAAGCTGTGGAAAGTAACGGGAGCGTAAGAAGCCTTTGTCAATTTTTTGAATCATTGACTATTTTTGGGGGTGATTCTATGGCAGGGATCACGCACTCCTCCAGAAAGCGACATATTATGAACTTGGCTACTCAGTTGGAAGTTCGGCCCTATCCCCATTCGAAAGTCCTGTATTTTGACGACGACGACATGAGAGACATAGCCGCCCCCCATGAAGATGTCGTCGTTATTGGGGCGGCCATTGCGGGGGAAGAGGTCTGACGCATCTTAGTAGACACCGGGAGCTCAGCCAACATAATTTTTGCATAAACTTTTGCCAAGTTCAGGACGCTCCCGGTCATTACACATTCGGATCGAACTATTGTACGGTTTACAGGTTCGGCAGCAAACGTGGTTGGTGAGTTTGAAGGCATTGTTCAGCTGGGCCGCGGACCGTTTAAAAAGGAGGTCACTGTTTTATTCGTCGTTGTAGACGCACCGACGTCTCATAATGCGGTCTTTGGCAGATCGTGGCTGTCGCGAATGCACGCGGTATCCTCCATGGTTCATTAATGTTTGAAGTAGGTAGTCGGGAACAACGTGGGGGTAGTGCGGAGCAGCCAGAAAGCGGCAAGAGAATGTTACCGAGCGGCTTTAGCCCGAAAAAAGGATCAAGATATGGAGCAAGCGCGCGACTAGCAATTAATGGGACTTCCCTTGGGGTCACTACCCGTCGATGATCATAGAGAAGCTCCCAGTTTTTTAACCACCGACGAAGAGTGCGAAAAACACCAATTTACCGAAGGAAAATTTTTACAGATCGGAATCCAATTGTCATCGGTCTTCAAGAAACAGTTGTTATTATTGTTACATGAGAATTTATATTTATTCGCGTGGTATTCGAAGGACGTGACCGGAGTCCCAGAGAACCATGTGATTCACAAGCTAACTATCAACAAGAATGTCAGACCCATTTCACAAAAGCGGCGGGCTTTTTCCCCGGAAAAGGCAGAAATTATTTTGAAAGAAGTCGAACGAATTCTCAGCGTCGGGCACATCAAAGAATCAAGTTACCTACTCTGGACATCCAATCTTGTCCTGGTAAAAAAGAAGAACGAGAAGTGGAGGATGTGTGTGGACTTCACCGACCTTAATCGAGCATGCCCGAATGATCCCTTCCCGATGCCAAGAATCGACCAGTTGGTGGATTCCACATCCGGCAATCGATTACTCTCTTTTATGGACGCGTATGCAGGCTACAACCAAATCAAATTGCACCCAGCGGATCAGGAAAAGACAACATTTATTATGGGCCGAGGCTTGTATTGCTATAAGGTTATGCCATTCTGATTAAAAAACGCTGGAGCAACTTATCAAAGGTTGGTTAACAAGACCTTCGACTGCCAGATAGGGAGGAATATGGAAGTTTACATCGATGACATGTTAGTAAAGAGTGGCACAGACGAGGACCATCTCGCCGATTTGAGGGAAACCTTTGATAATCTAAGGGGTATAAATCTCAAGCTAAACCCGAAGAAATGCTCCTTTGGGGTAAGGTCGGGCAAGTTCCTGGGGTTTTTTGTCAGTGAAAAAGGAATCGAGGCAGACCCGACCCAATTACAGGCTCTTACCGACATGACATCGCCTAAGAATATCAAGGAGGTCCAGATATTAACCGGGCGTCTCGCGGCCTTGAATCGATTTATCTCTCGTTCATCTGACAAGTGCGCTCTATTTTTTCAGGTTTTGAGAAACGCCAAGAATTTTGTTTGGACGCCGGCGTGCAGCGCAACCTTTTTAGGGATCAAAACTTATTTATCATCCCCGAACCTCCTAACAAAGCCCCTGACAGAAGAGACTATTTTTCTTTACATAACGGTTTCGGATTTTGCAGTAAGTGCGGCTCTAATCAGCGAATCGGGAACGGTCCCTAAAGCGGTATACTTTGTGAGCAAAAGCTTACTGGACGCGGAGACACGATATTTGAAGTTGGAGAAAATGACCCTAGCTTTGGTGACTGCGACGCGAAAAATGCGGCCGTATTTTCAAGCCCACCCCATTATCGTCCGAACCTCGTTTCCACTCAAGTACGTACTTCAAATACCGGACATGTCAGGAAGAATGTCTAAATGGTCGGTCAAGTTAGGCGATTTCAATATCAACTTTGAGCCGCGGACAGCTATCAAAGGCCAAGCTCTGGCTGATTTTATAGTTGAATTTCATTCCGACCGCTCGGACCAAGATGCGTCGCCTGAAGATGACGAACCAGATGAGTGGGTCATCCAAACTGATGGTGGGTCGAACGTCAATGGATGCGGCGCGGGCGTACAAATAGTCACCCTAACGGGCATAAGTATGCATCAGGCAATCCGGTTTGGTTTTCCCACGTCTAACAACGAAGCCCAATATGAAGCTGCCCTGGCCGTTTTGCAACTAGCACTAGTATGTGGAGCTACACATGTGCGTCTTGTTAGTGATTCTTAGCTTTTGATCAATCAAGCTTCAGGAGCATCGGAAGCTAGGAAAAAACATCTGGTTCAGTACTTAGCAGCATTACGAGTGTTAGCCGCGTCATTCGCCAAGGTAACATATGAGCATGTCTCGAGGACCGAAAATATGGTAGCCAACTCTCTAGCATCGGCTTCGTGTTCAAGCAATTACCCATGGGTAACCGAACAAGAAAACTCGTCAATTATAAAGAGGAAAGAGCTGGATAATCGACCAGAAATGGCTTGTCAAGTGTCTTCCGTAACTATTTTAGATTGGCGAAGGAATATTATTGCTTTTTTGGCTGAATGACTACTACCAGACGATAGTATCTTGGCTCGAAAGATACAAAACAAATCCTGAGGCTACGTTTTATTGGGGGACGTCCTATACAAAAAGTCATTTAGCAGGGCTTTACTACGATGCTTGGGGGTAAACGAGTCGCAGATAATCGTATCTGAGTTACACAACGGAGAGGGCGCGGCTCATTGTGGTTACAAAGCATTGATAAGAAGAATCTTTCTCGCCGGTTTCTATTGGCCAACAGTAACGAATGATGCTCAACAGATAGTGAAAACATGCGACACTTGCCAAAGATTCGCGAACGCGACAAACATTGTCGCAGCCTCTTTAGAATCTATATCTGAAGGCTTACCTTTTGACCGATATTGAATCGATCTCGTAGGGCCCTTACCGATGACATCCGGTGGAAGACAGACGATCGTGGTGGCTGTGGATTACTTATCCAAATGGGTGGAAGCCGAGCCATTATCGGCTACAAAGACTAAGGATGTCATCAGATTTATTTGGTCGAACATCTGCTGTAGGTTCGGGGATACCTCAGAAGCTCACCATGGATAACAGACCCCAGTTCGATAGCCATGATATGAAATCTTTTTGTACGACCCATAGGATTAGGCAATGCTTTTCGGCCCCCTTCCATCCCCAAGCAAACGGGCAAGTTGAGGTTACGAACCGAACCATTTTGGAGGGGCTCAAAAAGAATTTAGAAAGGAAAGCTGGCAAGTGGCCGGATTACTTACAAGAAGTGTTATGGTCTTACCGAACCACACCTCGAACGGCGACCAAAGAATCACCTTATGCCTTAGTTTATGGAATGGATGTCGTCACCCCAGCAGAATCAATCTATCCATCTTTTAGGGTCGGTACTTACACGGAGAATGAAAACGGCGACGCCAGACGATTAGCTCTAGATCTGATAGAAGAAAAAAGAGGCCGAGCTCAACTAAATTCTTTACATTATCAGACCTTGATAAGGAGTCGGTATGCGTCAAAAATACGTCGACGAGAATTCAAAGTTGTGGATAAGGTTTTAAGGAGAGTTTTCTTGCATACCAAAGATAAGAGCCTCGGCAAGCTCGCCCCGAACTGGGAAGGACCATATACAGTAGTTGAACGAATTAAGAGTGGAACATACCGATTACAGGAGACGCGCGGGCGTTTGCTGAGACTCCCATGGAACATTGAACATTTGAAACTATATTTGGAGTAACTTTGTTGATTTTTGTAACTTTTTGCAACCATCATTTATGTAAGAACCTTTGGTTGGGGATGTACTCTTTCCTAACTCGGTGGCGCGAGAAGGTTTTAATGAGGCATCCATGGCAACCGACCCTTTTTAATTCAAAATTTTGCCTTTATATCTCCGAAATATTAAAAAGGAGTCCATAAGTTGACGAGCTGACGGACAACTTATGACGATCTTAATTGATCGACAGAACCTTAAATGGTTTTTCAGTGTTTAAACTGATCTACATCTTATATTCCCGACCCTATGGGGGAATTTTCAATTTAAATTGATCGACATAACCTTAAATGGTTTTTCAGTGTTCAAAACTGATCTATATCTTATATTCCCGACCGTATGGGGGAATTTTGAATTTAAATTGATCGACAGAACATTAAATGGGTTTTCAGTGTTTAACCTGATCTACATCTTATATTCCCGACCCTATGGGAAATTTTCAATTGACATTGATCAACAGAACATTAAATGACTCTTCGATATTCTACCAATCCACATTCTTTGTCCTCGACCAGCTAGGAATTTATAACAGCCATGAGAGAAATAACGTCTTGATAGTGGATATTAATTTTCGAAAGCAACGATTACAAAACACAGATCAAAAAGGGTTCTACCGACCCAACAGTTACAAAACTTTAAAACAAAAACATAAGAGGTCAAGCATCCTCTTCCTCAGACTCGTTTTCGGTGTCGTCCGTCTCGTCATCCTCACAAACCACACCATCGGGGCGGTCGGCCTCAGGAACATCCAGCCACATTAACCCAAGAAGCAGGTCGGGGAAGCGATGATGAAAGGTCAGCACATAAGCAGCCTTGGGCTCGGCCGTTTCCTTCTCCATCCACTTCTGGCACTGGTCAGCAAAAAGGGCATTAGCAGCCTTCAGGTCGGATATTTCCTGACACAATTTCCCAGCGCTATCATCCCGGTCTTTTCTGACTCGCGTCAAGGTTTTTTCGGCCGTTTCTAGCTTCTCTTCCAATAGCCTCTGAGCCGCCTTCCCTTTCTTCACTTCCTCTTCAAGTGCGGCAACCTTCCCCTCCGCGTCCTCTAGCTTATGGCTTAGCTCCGCTGCCCGCCGCTCCTTCATCGCCAAGGGCACGATCATATTATACAGAGACAGGGACAACCCGTTTGTTATCCGCAAAGGGAAAGTGTGTCGACTCCCCGGCATGGATAGTACCGACAACTTAGTACCACTCGATGACGCCACGACTCTTTCGAGGCTTTTACGGGGCTCGCATCATCGGGTAACACCGCTATAGGATCGGTCGCAGTCGCACCCTTAACCCCCCGAATTGCTCAAAAAGCTCCGAGACAGTTGCGTTATCAGCGGAAACAGATGCAGCGGCAGCTCGGCCCTCCTTCTTCGCACGCTTTGACCTTTTGTTCTGAGCACCGCCTGCTTCCACCTTTCCTTTCCGCTTCTTGACTAGCTCCTCGGACCGATGGGTCTCGCCATCCGCAGCAGTTTCCTCTTGTTGTCCCTCAGAAGCGCCCCCTTCAGCCTCGGCATCGGCCTGCTCGGCATCTTCATCCGACTTATGGCGCTTGCTGGGAGCCTTGTTGCGCTTCGGAAGAAACAAGTGCGCATCAGGCGCGTTCGTCTTCGCAACCAAGTCCACCAACCTTGGTGGTTGGCGCAGTTGATCAATCGTAAGCGACTCCGACGAGAAACGCTATAGGTTACTCATGATGAGGTTCATATCCTTGAAGGCGCGATGGAACGCCCGACCCCAATGCTTCCTGGCATAGTCCTTCAAAATTTGGAAGGTTGCTTTGCCAGGTTTGAAGTGGTCTTTCTTCAGCCCCTAGATAAACTCCTTCGACACTGCATAAAGGGTCGGTCCATTAGATACAATAATAATAATAATAATAATAATAATAATAATTAATAATATACCATCAGGAACCCAGGTCCGCAACAATCGCCTCGGATTCTCCTCGCTATATGGGCGGCCGTTTTCCCAGCAGCCATTGAGAAAGACGAACCGATGCTTCCAACCTTTATCGCCTTCGAGAAAATCATTCACAATCTTCCATGTATTGGCCAAGGAAGAATAGAAGAAGGGAGACTTGGGGGATTTCGAGAGCCCTGACATGGCTATGTACTCGGTCATTGGCATGACCCGACACGATAAGCACGAAGCCATTATACACGACATCAGCGTATACCATGCGTTGGGCGTTAGCTGTGAGGGGCAGATGTTGAGGGTCTGGAAATATAGAGCAATCTCAGGGTCCAGAGGAAACCTGAGACCCCAGTTGAAGAGCTCGGTGAAGATTATGATCTCCCGTGACCGAACATGCACCGGCGTCTCCCCAGGAACAGGAAATCAAACGTTAATGCACTCCGGGATACCCCACCGGATCAGAAGTTCTTCCTGCTCTGCACCAGAGAAATGAAGATACTTTCCCTCGAAAAGGGAAATGACATTGTCCCGGGGCAACCAACGATGGTAATTGGTGGTTATGGCTGCCTCAATCTCCGCGGGAATAGGCTCTTCTTAGGAGCAGCATTGTTGCCAACAACGACAATACCTTCATCAGCAGCCAAAACACCCGCTTCTGGCTCTTCGGTATTTTCTACCGGGACTGCATCAGACCTAGGGGGGTTAGCCGTAGGAGGGTCGGACGGTTGAGCAGGAGGATCTGCAAAACCGGAACTACTTCTGGTTCGGGCGAGTTGCGACCCGGGCTCCTGACGGTTCTGATCTCATTGGTTAAGGCCTAAATTAGTACGTGCGGTATTGTCGCCAGTCCGGTACCCCTGAATGTCGGGAGTAAGCTGGATCATTTCAGGAGAATTTTCCCTCGCAGGCGAAGTTGAGGTTTCTGAGTCGCCCATTGAAAGGTATTTAGCTTTGCCTCAACGTCGGTGAGGAAAAGGGGTCGAAGCGGTATAAGAATTCACCGACGAAGGTGTCGGGCAGCTGAGTTGAGTAGCAGGGGAGTGTGGGGAACTGCTGCTTGAAGGAATAACAATATTGTCGGGGGTTCTTGCGTCGTATGGGTCGGGTATAACTAAGGATTCGGCAGGGACCAGGTCGGGCAGTACGGGGTCGTGAGGAAGCGACACGGGTGTAAAATGCTTTGAGTTAGAACTCCAAATCAGTCCCGCGCCTCGATACTCTTCAGCGCGGTCACCAATACTAGCACAATCTTTAAATCCGAACGCGGGTTTTTTCTTCTTGGTTTTTGGTTTTGGCTTCGGGTTCCTATTTCTCATAAAACGAGCTCTCTCTCTCTCTCTAATGATCCGGATAACACTTTCTCTCTCTAGAACTCCTCTGAGAGTGACTCTTGTTTAAGAGGTATTTATAGACACCCCCACTTAACCATTTCACGTACGGGGGAGTCCAAGCGACGGAAAGCAGCGAGAAGTCGAAAGGGTCTCTTGGAAAACTGTGCAGACGAGCACGCTTCAAGTACTCGGATGACACGTGTAGCCCATAGTCAGACTAGCACAGTAGTCCTGTACCAGCTAGCTCAGATAGATGCGTTAGATGGGCCGCATCTACCCGAATTATTGTTCAAAACCTGATCGCCGGTCTAGGCCCATGTAGAATCTGCCAAGAAAGGTCGGAACCAGACCCAAAATGAGTTATCGCAGCTTCGGGACAATTCACGACCGTCCCATTAACAAAAAATATGGAGGGTCGGTCATCATTTAAAAGAAAATATTCGACCGAGGTAATCTGATCAATTGATACCAGGGTCTAAGGGACAGAGGCGTTCCGAGCTGATTCTTTTACAAGTCTTCATTCCCGATGCTCTTGAAGACTGAGGGGCTACTGATAAGGGAGCAATTCGCCGATCTTAATAGAAAAGGAGTCAATTGTAAATATAAGGAGATGAATATGCCTATTATTGTATTTATTATTTATTAGAGGGTAATTTGTAAACAAAGTATTTTATAAAGGACTAAAGGAGAAATAAAACAATACCACCAAGGACATAAATGAGTCCACCCTTCCCCACTACAAAAGGGAGCCCATTATTCTTGGTAGGTGGGACAATTGAATATAATATTCTCTTTCTACTTTCTCTCTCTAGAATATTGAGCCGTAGTCACATCAGGTCCAAGATCCAACATTATTCTCTTTTGTCATTTATTCTCTCATCAAGAGCAAGGTTGAAACTTATGTTCTAAGCGATGCAATGGGTGTATTGAGTGAGGCAGAATGCATAGAGTGTATATGTCATTCCGAGGATCAAGTTTAAAGGAGAGTGTTAAGAGTGAGTAAACTTGATCCTTTATCCCGCATCGCTTAGACTAAACAAGTACTTACAATATATAAGTGAATGAAATATCTCAACTAATAAGAGGCCTTTTAGGAGTGAACCAAGAGCTAAACCGTGCGGGACTAATCGCCCAAAGCGGACAATATCACAGTAGTTGGTGGAGATATTTCTGACAGTATTATAGACTTTAATCTTATAAAAAGTTGTTGGTCAATTATTTATTTATTTATTTAAAATTGAAATGTTGAAATTCTCGTTGTGATAATTATGAATCTTTGAAAGAAATATTTATGAGTTGTCATTCTATAGATTTTTATTAAAGAAATAAAAGGTTTCAGACACTTATTGAAATGAAGAAACAAATCTAATAAAAATGTGAAATCAAATACCTAAAACAAAGAGAATAGTGTAGCTATGAAATACTTAGGTTGAATAAGATTCATGATTGAAGATTATATATATGATTTATAATTCAACACGGTACCATTGTATTTTATAACAATATTATACGATGATCCCAGTTCTTCAAGAGCTAGAACCGTTATTGGGCTAAAAAATCCTACTGGTTTAAGTGTTAGGTAACAAAACTCTCAATTGTAGTGCATATCAACCTAATTTGTATCGATATAATATAATCCATGATACCATTATATTATTATTTGTATGTCCGGTTACTAATTATTTTCAGTGATTACATTTAATTAATTATACCATATTTTACAATAACTTGGATCATCTTAATATACATGGACGATACATTATAATATAGGATATCCTTACAATCTCCCATTTGGATGATATCATTATAAAACGTATCTTTTGATTTATGCATTGAGGGACATTATAGTATTAAGTAAGAAATGAAAATCTATTATCATCTTTGATAAAAATCAACAAAAAAGTGAGAAAGTTGAACCGTGCTATGCGTGACCATTCCCAAATTAATTTCATTGTCAATGACTATCTAAAACAAAATTGGACTTCTCACGGTATGTAACATGGGAATCACATGACTATGCAACCATTTAACATGTCGATTCCCAAATGTTCCACCTTAACTGAATTAAAATCGCTATTTTTTTACAATAGTGTAGTAAATAATAAAATAAAAAACCAATATTGTATCAAAAATTTGAACTAAAGACAATACAATCGAAAACTAAATTTAATACTAAATTAAAATTAATATGAAAACTGAATTACAAACAATCTCTCACAGAATATATATATATATATATATATATATATATATATATATATATATATATATATATTCTAGACTAAAAACGACCACATGCATGCATCTTCAACAAAGACTTTGGGCATTAAAACTGTAGTAGAAAAAGATGAAAATAAGGAAATAAATCTTCATTTTTCCTACAATATTAACTGAATAAAATAAATCACGAAACATATTTTTATTTTCTCAATTGTAATTGTTTTTTACTATAAGAAACTGAATATATTTTCTTTATCAAGATGGTTTTTGGTGTAAAAAATAATAAAATTAAAAGAAAAATATTGGGTTACGGTTACTTTGGGGCATTCCCTGGAAAAAAGGTTTAATAATATAACTCAAGGAGATAGTCTCTCATTAAATAGAAAGTCCATGTCAAGTAGCATCAGCAACAACTGTAGAATACATTGGTATTAAGCTAACAAACACAAGAGTATGATCGTAGTAGAATATCGAGGTCATAATCGAGCTTGAGACAAGCGTACCTATAATAAAAACAAATAAAGTAGGGATGTGAGTAAAGAGAAACATCATGCCTAAAGGATCTTTGAGTCGTAGAATTTATAACGGAGGTTGGAGAGGATCTGGTAACAAAAGGCTGACTCCAGTGAGGGGGATTCTTTGAAGATCCTAGCGTTCATCTTCTACCACAAATGGTATACCGTTGTGGAGAAAGACGTATGCCAAATGTTCCCAATGCCAGGAGAGGTGGAATTTTAAGAATTTGCAGTGTGTGGCTAGTTAGGCCAATCAGTGGACAAGTGGGGAAAACTTAATTTTGTAGAGTAACCCTCCCAGATACGCTACAGAGTACATAGTCGAGGGTTGTGTTGTAAACCCAAGCGAGGAGCTTGTCATGCATTGTGAGTTTTCCCTTGATGGAAATCTAGACAATGAATGAGAGCCTGCTAATTTAATAATGGTTCTAAGGAGATCGACCAAAGGAATTTAGGCTTTGAAGGCATAATATGATGATCGGTACTGTGTATGGTTAAAGAATTTCGATATTGATTGGGAATTCAAAGTTTAACATCCTAGATACCAGAGGGGGACAGGATGATATTGATAACGTTACCAATTCTAAGCAGATTAGTTTGATATTCTTCATGAGCTGAGCTGATTGACCCAGTTTAGGAGCTATTTTTGATGATGTCATAAACCATGATATTGTTATGTATACTTGCATAATACATGATATTAGAACTTTAATGGTCAGCAAGAGAATTAGGAAATAGCCAATGATCATACTAGAGATAGATGAAATGCCCATTGCCGATAACTATCTTGTAGAGCTTAGCGACAAAAAATTTAAGATTAATAATCTTACTCCACCCCAACTATTAGAGAAGCCTGAAAGAATAGTCCAAAGGAATTTATCCTTTATCTTATTGGTAATTACCCAGGTATGCCAGATTATGGAGGAATTTCCACTCAAAATATATGAGAACTGCTTGAGGGCGACCGTCTGATTCTAGATCCTAAGGTTAGGAATCCTAAGGTCGCCCTCAGATAAGGGAAAAGTAATGTTAGACCATGTGACTTTCCAACCAGTGATTTTTAAGCGGTCCCTGACCAAAAGAACCTACAAAAAAGTTGGGAAAGTTCCCTAAATGTATGATCTGGATAGATAAAAGTAGAAGATTAATATACTTGACCCGCAAACAAAATGACTTTGATAAGTTGAAGCATGTTTGCATATGGCATGTGTTTCGAGGTCCATGAGTTGATATTGCTAGTGATGTTTTCAAAGAGAGGTCTATAGTCTCTATATGAAAGTCGGGAAGTAATAAGAAGAACACATAAGTATCAGACATGAAGAATGCCTTCCTCAAAACCTAGGAAAATGGTAATCTAATGATGAATATGGTCGGTACTCTATAGAGGAAGATTTGGCATTTTTTAGGATTAAGTCAGAGGCCCGAGAGGTTTATGAACTCCTCAAATCTATTTTTAATAAGGTTAATAGAGTTGACATTGGCATGACAAAAGATCATTAAGTTATCCACGATGCAAAGATTTATGATTTTTAGCTTATGTCACTTTCAATGAAAGGCAAAAAAATGATGAAGGCTTTTGTTTTTAAGAATACAATAAAGAACTTGAGTTATCAGGATGAAGAGACAACAAGAGAGGGGATCCCCTTATCGAAAACCTTTTTTTAACGTGAAAATAGCTAAACAAGTTTCCATTAATATTGATAGAGTAAGAAGGGGATGAAATACATTGGATAATACAGCCAATCATACAAATGAGAAAATCGATAACTTATAGAACATTGAGAAGGAGGCGTCAATGGACGTTGTCAAATGCCTTCATAATATCGATTTTGAGAGTAGCTATTAGGAATTTTCTACTGGTGTAGTAACCATTGAACAACTCTTTGGGAATTAAAATATTGTCAGATATACTGCGACTTGGGATAAAGGCTGATGGAGAGGAGTCCTTAATCCTATTAGTTAGGATTTTGGAAATGACTTTATAGATAATATTACAACAAGAAATGGTTCTGAAGTTTGGTCAAGGCCCGGGTATATCGAGAGGTTTTTTACCCTAAGAAGGTTGGTGTAGTGGGTAACAAAAACGTCAACAATACCCATTAGTTAGGAAACGATGTTACTAGGAGGAGCAGTGGTAGATATTATATTATTCCTCGAGATACAAGTCTTGACTTGTTATGGAAAATCTTAGAGTTACGATCCCCTAATTTGAGCCAAGTCTCACAAGATTTTTGTTTAAAGAATAATTCTTCTGCGTGACTGAAAAAGAAATAGTTATTGGAGTTTATGTTCACAACCTCGATCATCACTAGACTAATGAGATCGTGGGCGAGGGCCTTTTGAGCGTCAAGAAGGGTCGAGTGAGCCTTGTTAGACCGGTCACTGATATTACTGAATTCTCGCTTATTGAGGTAAGACAGAAAATTGTGGAGATGTTTGAGTTTAGACAGAATAATAGATATAGTGAAGCCATCAATGGGGAGGCTCCATCTATCACTAATAATGAAAACATATTCACGGTTGGATTTCCACATAGCAAAATACCAGAAATGTTTATTCGAATAGTAACAAGAGGTATTAAAGAAGAGATTGATAAGGGCGTGGTCAGAGGTACAAGGATAGTCGTAATGGACAAAACAATTAGAGAAACGATCATCCTAATGACTATTAATTATGGCTCTATCAATCTTCGAGAAAAGAGTATTGCTTGGTTGTTTGTTAGACTAAGAGAATTAAAAACCAGCGGATCAGAGGTCGGTGAACTTACGTTTGTAACAATAACGGTTAAAGTTATTAATTTAATAAGACAAGATTACTCATTAGGTCCTCTGCTTTATGGATTGCCATGAATTCCCTAAGATAAATCCAGGGAATGCCTTGATGACGATGGGAGATAATTGTGATGTCTTATCATTAGGTGTGCAATCAGAAGCTTTGTTGAAACCATAAATAATAAAAACAGAGGAGGATGTATTGAAGAAATTTAAATGATGATGATGCAATATTCAATTTGAGTAGTAATAGAATCGATCGAAAGATTATATACACTAGGGTTCCAAACCAACTAAATTATACCTAAATGGTGCATCAAATGGTTGGTCTTATAATGCCAATAACAAAAAAATATATGCATAATACTATCAACTTTGTTTTCCTCAACTTTAGTCTCTACTAAACATATTAGGATAATATGATTAGAGAAAACATATTCAATAACATATTTTTGGCGGACAAGGTCATTGAAACCACGTACGTTCAATAAAACAATTTTCAATAATAAAATTATAATAATTGCAAAATAACATATATTTGAAAAAGTAAAAAGAAAATTATAATAGTTTCTAAAAAACAGATCTTTGTAAAAACAAAAATAAACATAGAGAAATAGATAGCCATAACAAAGCTCTAGAATTCCAGTCCAATTATCAATTAATTTATTACTAAAAAAATTAAAATACTTGCTAAGTATATCGTTGGAAGCAAAAATATAGTTGTTCGATAAATTATCAATTTTTCTGTTATAAGTATGGGCATTTATATAACTGAAACTCATCAAAATAGTAAATAAGATAATTGGGAACCGAAAATAGGTAAAAAAAAATTTGGTGGAACAGGAAGGGCTATGTAGCATAGGTTTTTCTCTTACATAGATACCACCACACAAAGTAATCCATAAACAAACCAACATAAAAAAATAAGAGGAAGGTCGGCAGATTATCAAGGAAATGGTGGCCGATGAAGCTGTTGTGGGAAAAATACTCATAAATGTAATTACCTAAATAATAATTTATTTCAGCGAGAAAAAATATACGTTTTATAGTGATATGGAATCTATTTATACAATCATTAATATATTTTTTCTCTTCCATTAAATGCACTTGTGCGTTGTATCAATTGTGGGTTTATTTTCCTCTGAGCGTGGACCACTTTAATTCTCATTAAGTCTATAAGCATGGGTTATACCTTTCGTCCTCCTACTGCGTGACCCTACCACTCCGAAGGTAGCTCGATATGTGATGACGACCTTATCAAGGCTTCTCTTAGTTCATTCAGAGCCATGAACTAGCAGGAAAAAAACTAAATAAAGTACAATTATGGATCAAGATAAGGTGTAGATTCAAAATCAATGGGCGTGAGGTGGCAGTCTATGACGACTATGCTGATGTCGATTTGACTTACTCATGTAGTTGCACAAGCCCATGACTACATGGCCCTTTTGGATAAACGGAAACGAGCTTTATTTGGGGCCCAGGTATCAAAATTTGGCGATGCGACCACTCAAATCGAACGCGTCGAGAAGTCCAACGATTTTCGAACGCATCACTATATGAAGAAGTCAAGGCCCTAAATTCCATCGTTTAAACCCTCATGTTTCTGTTTTAGTGAATTTTCTACATTTTCCTATTTTGTTGGATTTTATTTAAATACTTAACCAGCTTCAATCACTTTGTAATTGGGTTGGGCTTCATTTTATTGCATAAGGAGAAAGCTCTAATTTTGGGCTAGGGTTTCAAGGACTTCTATAAAAGGCTCTCAAACCCTAGTTATGCCGCAGACTTTGATGAATAAAAATTGAGATTTTTCTCTTAGTCTATGAGTCTCTTATATTATAACTTAGAGTTAGGTATATATCTATTATTTTGTATCCTTCTTCTTGATTTCTACAGCCGACGACTGTGGTTTGAAACCAGTCGCCACCATATTGGTATCAAATTCAGAGTTCCTACAGCGTGGGTAACAAAGGTATGCCGCCAAAGAGATCTTTTCGGGGGAATTCCACTATTCCGATCACCGAATCGGTCGACCGTGATGAATTCGGTCAATTCCAATCCAAGGTTGGTGAACAGATGCACTCGTTGGGAAATTAGATGAGAGACGTACAAGAAGCACTACATAGGCTGCTGAACAACCAAACCAACGGATTTCGAGCTCCAAGTTCGAGCAACCAACCGTCGGGATCTAAGAGAGAGAGATTGGTCGGGAGCGGAATTCGTTTCCTCCTCGGCGAGAACAAGGTAGGGGCCAATATTCCCCCACAAGACTGTCGTGACCAAGTCTTTGAGCAGCCGCCAACGAGAGATTTTGATCTGAACGCCAACAACCAATGGGAATATGGATTCAGACTGGAGATCCCAGAGTTCCAATGGGATCTCAAACCGGATGAGTTTTTAGATTGTATCGCCTCAGTTGAAGAAGTCCTTGATTTTAAAGAGGTTCCGGATGCAAAGCGGGTACAATTGGCTGCAACTAAGTTCTGAAGCCAAGCTGCATCCTGGTGGCAACAGCTCAAGCAGACCAGATCAAGGCAAGGTAAGCCAAAAATAACAAATTGGGTTAAGTTTGTGAAGCACTTGAGGGTTGCGTTTTTTCCTTACAACTATGCACGTATCATGTATCAGCGGTTCCAAAACCTTAAACAATAGTCAAGGACTGTTGACGAGTACACTAACGATTTTTTCAAGCTACAAAACCGTGTCGATATTGCTGATTTAGCAGATCAACTAGTATCTCGCTATATAGGGGGGATGCGACAGCAGTTTCAGGACCAGATGAACATGTTTGAACCTATGAATGTGTCTGAAGCACATCAGCGCACACCGCATCTGGAGAAATCCCTTTCACGAAGGCCTTATGGAGGAGATACTACCAGAACAACTCCATTGGCATTCCCAAAAAGGACGGTTCCAATCCCTAACCCAGGAGTACCAACTGCTGCTCATATGCGTACATGTGCTAATTTGTAGGTCCCTTATCGCACAATTACTTCCTCACAGGTCTGGTGCTACCATTATCATGAACTAGGGCAGGCTGCTTTACAGTGTCCAAAATTACGACAACAACCATAAAAATCGAGGGGTCTGTTCGCTGACACTACTGATTTTTTACCTAGAGGGTGACCCATGGTTTGATGAAGAACGAGAGGATGTTGTTGATGAGGTTCCAGAGGACCAAGTTACAGGAGGAGATATTGGTCAGGCATTGGTTTTGAGGCTTATCTGTCTGACGCCAAAATCCAGAAGTGAAGGGGATGATTGGCTACAAAACAATATTTTCCAATCAACTTGTATTATTGGGGGAAAGGTATGCAAATTCGTTATTGATTCAGGGAGCTGCGAAAATGTTATCTCTGAAGAAGTTGTGCACAAGCTGGCCCTGAAAACAGAAGACCACCCAAAACCCTACAAACTTGCCTGGTTAAAGAAAGGTAGTGAGGTAAATATCTCCAGAAGATGTCTGGTATCTTTCTCTGTTGGTAACTATAGGGATAAAGCATGGTGCAATGTCATTGAGATTGATGCGTGTCACTTGTTGCTAGGCCGACCCTGGCAATATGATAGAAGTGTCACATATGATGATAGGAGGAACCGCTACAGTTTCATATGGAATAATGTTAGGTTCATATTAGCACCAACTAGAGAGGTCTCCCCAAAAGCTGCCTTGCAGTATCAAAAGAGTCGGGTAAGAACTTTCTAGCTTGAAAGGTGTTTACAGAACATGCTCATGAAACAGCGATTGTCTATCTTTTGGTGGTTAAAGAATTTAGTACTGATCCATTTGCTGGTATACCTGAGTGAGTTCGACCACTATTAGCAGAGTTTTTTGTTGTCTTTCCCGATACTCTACCTACAGGTCTCCCTCCATTGAGAGATATTCAACATCAAATTGACCTTGTACCGGGTGCTAGCCTACCAAACCGACCGCATTATCGGATGAGCCCAAAAGAGCATGAAGAGCTCCGAAGACAGGTGGAAGAATTGTTGACGAAAGGCCACATCTGTGAGAGTCTTAGTCCTTGTGCGGTTCCTGCACCGGTAACACCAAAGAAGGATGGCTCAATGAGAATTTGTGTGGATAGCCGGGCTATCAACGAAATTATAGTCAGGTATCGGTTTTCTATTCCTCGCCTTGATGATTTACTAGATCAATTGAATGATGCTATTATGTTTACGAAGATGGATTTGAAGAACGGATATCACCAGATTCGTATTCGTATGGAGGATGAGTGGAAAACAGCCTTCAAGATCCGAGAAGGTCTGTTGGAATGGATGGTAATGTCATTCGGTCTTTCTAACGCTCCTAGCACGTTCATGCGGGTTATGAACCAGGTCTTTCGGCCGTTCATCAGAAAATTTCTTGTTGTGTACTTTGATGATATTCTTATATATATTACCACGGAAGAGCTGCATGTCCAGCACTTACGCAAAGTGTTGGTTGTTTTGAGGCGAGATGAGTTTTATGGGGAATCGACAAGTGTTGTTTTATGACAGATTCGGTCGTCTTCCTGGGGTATGTCGTGTCAAAAGATGAACTGTCAGTGGATCAGTGGAAAGTGGCAGCCGTGCAAGACTGGCCTATTCCTACTTCCATCACTGAAGTCCGCTCTTTTCATGGATTGGTCTCTTTTTACAGACGGTTCATACATAACTTCAGCACTGTCATGGCTCATATTACAAAGTGTATGAAGGGTAAGACATTCTGCTGGACCCCTGAAGCAGCTAAGGCGTTTGAGGAAATCAAGGTGAGACTGACCACTGCACCGATTCTGGTTTTACCTGACTTCTCTACAGGATTTGAACTGCATTGTGATGCGTCCAGATTTGGCATTGGCGTTGTACTCAACCAACGAGGCCGCGCTGTAGCATACTTCAGTGAAACGTTAAGTGGAGCTAAACTCAACTACAACACCTATGACAAGGAGTTCTATGCAGTTGTACGAGCTTTGAAGCACTAGAGTTCCTACTTGGCCTACAATGACTTTGTCCTGTACACTGATCATGATGCCTTGAAGCATCTGCAGAGTCAGGAGAAACTCTCTTCCTTCCATGCACGTTGGGCAACATTTACTCAACAATTTACCTTTTCCATTAAGTATACTTCAGGGAGAATTAACCACGTAGCTGACGCAACATGATGATTCGTATGGAAGGATAAGTTGTGGGATTCGAGATGATGAAGGATCTACTGGCTATCGATCCATATTTTGGTCATATTCTAGAGGATGTCAGCGCAGGTTTGAGGAAAGATTTTGCAGTGAGCAACATTTACCTCTTCAAAGGTAATTTACTTTGTGTTCCTGAGGGAAATTTGAGGTTACTGATTGTACAGGAGAGACACAATGAGGGGCATGTGGGTAGAGATCAAACCTTTCACTCTGTATCGAGTCAGTTCTTTTGGCCGCATTTGAGGCAAGCTGTTATCCGTTTTGTAGTTGGTTGTCGGGTTTGCCAGGTGGCAAAAGGTACATCCTCCAATGCAGATCTATACCTACCACTCCCAATACCGGAAGGACCGTGGCGAAGCGTCAGCATGGATTTCATCTCTGGGCTGCCAAGAACACAGAGAGGTAAAGATTCTATTTTTGTAGTGGTTGATAGGTTTTCTAAGATGGCCCACTTAATTTCCTCCAAGAAAACCACAGATGCTGTGAATGTTGCTAATTTATACTTTCGTGAGGTCTATAACTTACATGGTCTACCTTGAATATCGTTTCTGATCGCGATACACGGTTTTGGGGCATTTTTGGAGGAGTTTGTGGCGCCTCACAAACACGAAGCTGAGTTTTAGTAGCGCGTATCACCCGCAGACAGACGGCCAAACTGAGGTAACTAATCGAACGTTAGGCAACATGTTACGCACAGAGGTCTCTGGAAACTTGAAAGCATGGGATTCTCGCCTTTATTATGTTGAGTTCGCCTACAACAGGCACCACAAGCGTAGTACTGGGTATAGTCCCTTCATGGTAGTCTATGGTTATAACCCACGGGGTCCTATAGACTTAGCTTTTCCAACGCTTGATAAGGTTCCAGCTCAGGTTGAGAATGTCATTGCTGATCTATGAGAGATCCATGAGAACACCCACAGACACCTGGAGGACACAACACAGAAGTACAAGATTGCCGCAGATAAGAAGTGTCGCCTGGAAGAGTTTGCAGTAGGGACTTTGTATGGGCTGTTTTGACCATGGATCGCTATCATGCACACTAATACAACAAGTTGGTTGCAAGGAAGGTGGGTCCGTTTGAAATTATTGAAAATATTAATCCCAATGCATACATGTTGAAGCTACCCAGCCACATAAAGACCCATAACATTTTCAACGTGAAGTACCTGGTGCCATTTACCGCTGTTGTTGAGGATGATGAAGCTGAGAATTCGTGGGAAAATTCTTTCGAAGAAGGAGAGGATGATGTAGTTGCACAAGCCCATGACTACATGGCCTTTTGGATAAACGGAAACGAGCTTTATTTGGGGCCCAGATATCAGAACTAGGCGATGCAACCACTCAAATCGAACGCGTCGAGAAACCCAACGATTTTTGAAAGCATCACGATGTGATGAAGTCGAGGCCCTAAATTCTATCGTTTAAACCTTAGTTTTTCTGTTTTAGTGAATTTTCTACATTTTCCTATTTTTGTTGGATTTTATTAAAATACTTAACTAGCTCCAATCGCTTTGAAATTGGGTTGAGCTTTATTTTATTGCATAAGGAGAAAGCTGTAATTTTGGGCTAGAGTTTCAAGCACTTTTATAAAAGGCTCTCAAACCCTAGTTTTGCCGCAGGCTTTGATGAATAAAAATTGAGATTTTTCTCTTAGTCTCTGAGTCTCTTATATTTTAACATAGGGTTATGTATATATCTATTGTTTTGTATCCTTCTTGATTTCTACAGCCAACGATTGTGTTTCAAAACTAGGCGCCACCACTTAAGCTTCAAAAGGGTGGCACATTTTCATGACATCTCTGACACGAACGTATCATTTGCATTCAAGTGGGCATGGTGCTTCGAATCCCACAATATGCGCTAGATGATTTAATCATTATATTAAAACAAATCACCACCAAAGATATTACACATGAGTCTAGTTTAGACAAAGAATTTGTTTAGGTAATTCATTTATGTGCTAAAGTTGTATATGTTTGGAGAGTATAAGAAAAAGTTGTGTTTGTGAAAAAACAGAAGTTGTGAATTTTCTAGTTGCTCTTCATAGTTCATACGACGCCGCTTGTAGTACACATTATTTATAAGTATGTACATTCGCTGTCTTAGTTGATTTATAATCGTTTAGAGTACTAAGTCGGGTTGGGTTTTAGGTTTTGCCAATGTTTGACTTAGTTGCTTCTCCTCGAACACGCTATTCCCTAAGCACATTCCCATTGGTTGCTCTTCACGGTGTATGTCGATTTTGGCTATAATACTATTGTTGATAAGCCTTATCCGGAACTTACAGTCTTTCTCCAATCGTGATGGGTTTTAAAAAGGGAGAAAAGAAGAAAGAGAAGATAAATAAACTTCTTGGTGACCTCGAACTTCAAGAGCCCTTCATTTTGAGAATAGTATTTTGCGCGAATGGCTCCAAAATATGGGTATCTAACTGAAGAAGATCACCACGAGTGTAGGGTTAGGTATGGCCTTTCTGGTACCGTCATAGCCCGACTACCGCCCCCGGAGAGCAACCATATGAAACCTTAGAACATGAAACTTGGATGTACACCAAATTTTTTGATTGGGGGCTTTGTCTACCCTTGCCTCCGTTTATCTGCGACTTCTTCAATTTTGTCCTACACAGCTAACTGCGAGTGGTTGGAGGATGCTATTGAGTATAATCTTAAGTTCCAAACTGTTGAACATTCCTGTATGCATAGCCGATTTTCTATCAGTAGTAGATATATCCAAACTAGCTCGCTCCCCGTTTTTCTACCTATGATGGATAGGTAATGATACTAGTAGACATGCCATAATTGGATGAAAATTTGGAAAATACATTTGTTTATTCTCCTAAAACTGGGAGAATGAAAGGGTCGTAGAGAATCTGCAACTATAGAAGCGTTGGAGGGCTAAGTGTAAAGAACGTCGGTTTATGTGTATTAGCATGGGTTCATATGTTGGTACATGCTATTTAATAGAATTTGTTGATTTCATAGGTGAAGGGAAACATCAAGAGTGGTGTAAAGAAGGCAACCCATAATGTGCTGTTAAGCCCTTTCGAAGTTTGTCAGCAGGTACTTACGCTTTGTGAGGCTTGGATATTGATGAGTCCGAATGTTGCTACCTCTCCGGACGGGGACAGTTCGGACTAAGATCACTGGATCAGACAGAACAGTTCGAACACTAAGCTCATTGAACTATCTGAATTATGACTAAAGTACTAAAAAATATAAAACACCTCTTGACTAAGCTGCTTGTTCTTCTACTAAGAGCTCATGGGTCTTTGAACATGACCCGGGTCCATTAAACATAACCCGAAAACCCATAAAAAGCCCAAATATAAGGGTATAAATACCCACCCACCTACATTTAATATGGGTAATGAGAATTAAATACAACTAGGCTGCTTAATTCTCCCTCTACTATCTACTCAAACATTAAACACCTACACACCTCCAAAAACTCTAAAACAAATTACAAATTTACCCTGAGACGAGAATTAACCACACCAAATTGGCGACCATAGTGGGAGCACGAAGGTGCCTGAATCGAGCGTTCGAAACCAACAAGAAAAGTCAGTCTGAATAAATCCGGACGCCCCGGAAGTACCACCAGCTTTGCTCGAAGTGGTGGGTGAAAACGATGAGTACACCATCGAGGAGCGCGATAGGTTAAAAGGCGAGATAGAAGCTCTTAGGGAAGAAAAGGCTAAGATGGGCATGAAATAAAAACCAACAGTATCGGTTGCTCATCATACCGATAACCCTAGAGAGCATGGGCTTTCAAAGACTCATATTAGTACCAAAAAGACTCATGCCAGCTCCAAAAAATCTCACCGGTCTAAGCCAGTGGAGAGTTCTGACTCAGGCTCAGAATCTTCTGATGGCTCCTCGGATGAAGATGGAGTTGAAGAGTCCTTGTCCTCTAGCAGCGATGAGGGCCGAACTAAAAAGAAGCAAAAGCTGATCAAAAAATATTCAAGGAAAAGAGATAGACATGGAAAGTTGAAGAAAAATATTGGCAAAGGGACATCTCACAGCCGGAGGCATGTAGACCGGATCCTGATGGATCCTTTTGCCTTCCACGATGAACCAGGTATCTTTGCAACTCCCAATGAGGATACTGTGTTCAGTCGTGGTCGGAATTGGAGGCAATCTCCATTGTCTTCCAAGATTTTGTCCGGAAACCTCCCTAAGAGGTTTGAGAGCACTAAAATGGAAAAGTACGATGGCAGTACTGATCCGGATAACCATTTGGAGCAATTTAAAAACTTCATGATGAACTTTGATGATGAAGACAAGTTACTTTGTAGAGCATTTTCCCAATCCTTTACGAGGAGTGCTTTAAAATGGTATAACAGCCTACCACAAGGCTGCATCAAGAATTTCGATACTTTTTGGGTGGCCTTTCGAAGCCAGTTTGTTGGGAGTAAAGAGTTGAAGGGCAACGGGGACACAATAATCCATTGTGCCCAAGAACCGAACGAATCATTAAAAGAATATATAAGTTGTTTTGTGAACACCAAGAATGGGTTGGCTGATTGCTTCGAGCAAGTAGCAATAGCATCCTTGAGACAGGGCTTAAACCCTGGGAATTCTGCTGATTCAGTGACCAGAAAGAAAGCCATGACTTGGGGAGGGTTGCTGAATCAGGTTGGAAAGCAGATAACGTTGATGAAACGAAGAAAACTATGGTGCACAGGCAGGTGAGGTATGCCCCGGTTGCACCAAACCCCAATCAGAATCAGTCCGGGAACAAGGCAAAGGAGACCGGACAGGGGCATGGCCGGGCTAAAGCTCAATCTCAGCCAGCTGCACCTGCCCAGAGTCAACAGTCCAGAAATAAAAGAGGTCATTGGGTTCAACCGGAATGGTTTGCAGAATTGAAAGAAAGTGTGGCCACCATTTATGATAAAACAAAGGAAGATGTACACTATAGAAGACCGGCCACACTGCAATCTCCTAGAGAACATCGCAATAACTCCTTCTGCCAGTATCACAATGATACTGGCCATACCACTGATGATTTTATAGCCTTAAAACAAGAAGTTCAGAACTTGATTGAAAGGGGAAAGCTGGGGGCTTATATCAAAAGAAGAGGAGGTAATAGGCCTGATAATACTCACCGAGTTAGTCCAAGTAATGCTGCTCCGGAGGGAGCCATGGTTATAATCGAAAGGTTTGATGTGGAATCAGAATACTTGGATTTGGATCCAACTCGAAATAGAGTGGGTACCATTGAGAAATGTTCTAGAACGGTCTCCGGGCTCATTAAGTTTTTTGAGTCACTTAAGATTTTCGGAGGGGATACTATGACAGCTCCTACTGCTTCTTCGAGGAAGAGGCACGTTCATACTTTAGCTACCCAGCTAGAAGGAGGCATGACCTCCAATCAATCGCAGATTCCTTTCCCCTTCATTGTTTTTGATGAAAATGATTTAAGAGATATAGCTGGCCCACATGAAGATGCTGTTGTCATAGGACCATCCATTGGGGGCAGTGACATAAGACGAATCTTGGTGGATACTGGAAGCTCGGCTAATATCCTCTTCTTAAACACTTACAAGAAAATGAAAAATCCAGTCGTAATTCAGCGTTCGGACAGATCAATTGTGGGCTTTACTGGCAGCTCAGCAGATGTGATCGGGGAGTTCGAAGAGGAAGTTCTGTTGGGCAAGGGCCCTTTCAAGAAGATCGTCAGGATACTTTTTATTTTGGTAGATTGTCCCACTTGCTATAATGCTATTTTAGGGAGGTCTTGGCTCTCTAGGATGCATGTAGTGGCTTCGACAGTCCACCAATGTTTGAAGTATGCTGTTCAAGAACAGGTGGAAGTTGTCCGCAGCAGTCAAAAGGTTGCAAGAGAATGTTATGCTACAACCCTGGCTCCCCGGACGTTGGGGCAGTTCGTATCAACGAGCAATAGCAATTTGAGGGGCTTTCTGGGGGTGAGGGTGAAATTGATGACCCCAGAGAAACCCCTGGAGTATTGATACCAGTTGAAGAGGTAGAAACACATTCTTTAGAAGAAGGGAAAAGTGTCAAGATAGGGTCTAAAATGCCACCCGACCTGAAAAATAAGAGGTTAAAATTCTTGAAAAACCATCAGCATATTTCGCTTGGTGCAATACTGATGTTACTGGGGTTCCAGCTGATGTTATATCACATCACCTATCTGTCCGAAAAGATGTAGCACCAGTGGTACAAAGGAGAAGGGATTTTTCTAAAGAAAAGGCTGATGTTATTGTGCAGGAGGTTGACAGGCTCACAAAGATGGGGCATATCAAGGAGTCTCAATATCCTCTATGGACTGCCAATCCGGTCTTGGTGAAAAAGAAAAATGACAAGTGGCGTATGTGTATTGACTTCACAGATCTCAATAGATATTTCCCAAAAGAATTATCCGAATTGACCAGTTAGTAGACTCCACCTCTAGGAATAAGCTGCTATCCTTTATGGATGCTTTCTCCGGATACAATCAGATCCAAGTAGATCCGAGGGATCAAGAGCATACCACATTTGTCACTGACAGGGGTCTTCATTGCTACAAGGTAATGCCATTTGGGTTGAAAAATGCTGGGGCTACTTATCAGAGATTGGTGAACAAAGCCTTTGCTGATCAGATTAGAATAAATATGGAAGTATACATCGATGACATGATGGTGAAAAGTGTGGATGAGCAATTGCACTAAACTGACCTCCAAGAAACTTTTACCAACTTGGTCAAAGTAAATTTAAAGCTAAATCCTGAAAAATGTGTGTTCGGAGTGCAATCCCGGAATTTCCTAGGTTATATAATAAGTGAGCAAGGGATACAACCCGATCCGGACCAGTTTAATGCTCTATTTCAAATAGAGCCTCCTCGGAATATTAAAGAAGTGCAACGATTGACAGGGAGGTTAGCTTCTTTAAACCAATTTATCTCAAGGTCATCGGACCGATGCGCCCCGTTTTTTCAAACTTTGAAGGGTGCAAGGGGATTTGACTGGACCTCACAGTGTGATGAGGCCTTCAATGAGATTAAGAAACATTTGTCCTCCCCCAAAACCCTATTTAAACCAATTGATGGAGAGACACTCTTCGTATATTTGGCAGTTTCAAGTTGTGCCATCAGTGCTGTGTTGGTGAGAGAGGTGGATGGCTACCCCCATCCAGTGTACTACATCAGCAAGAGTTTGATAGATGCAGAAAAGCGTTATTTGAAACTCGAAAAGTTAGCGTTAGCCCTGGTAATAGCTGCAAGAAAGATGAGGCCCTATTTCCAGGCTCATCATATTATCGTCCGGACATCTTTTCCCATGAAGAATATTCTCCAAAAAGCAGACATTTCAAGTAGAATGACTAAGTGGTCGGTAGAATTGGGGGATTTCGATATAGATTTTGCTCCCCGAACAGCAGTCAAGGCCCAAGCTGTGGCTGATTTTTTAGTTGAATTCCACTCTGATAGAGATTCGGAGCCGACTACTGAGATGAAAGATAAAAAGGTCTGGGTCGTCCGGACGGATGGTGGATCCAGCACTATGGGATGTGGTGCAGGGGTGTGCTTAACTTCTCCATATGTTGACAAAATGTACCAGGCTATATGTTTTGCTTTCAGGGCTTCTAATAATGAGTCTGAATACGAAGCAGCTATAGCTGGTTTAAAGTTAGCTTATATTTGTGGGGCTAAAAGGGTCAAGCTAATGAGTGACTCCCAGCTTCTTATCCACCATGCTCAAGGTCAATCTGAGGCTAAAAAGGAGCAGCTAGTGAAGTATTTGCTTCTTCTTAAAAATGAGGCACTCAAGTTTAAAATCGTTGTTTATGAGCATATACCCCGGACAGAAAATGAGCTGCCAGATTCATTGGCAACTATAGCTTACACATAGTCATATCCATGGATCCATGTGCTGGAGAGCCCCTCCATTCAACTTAGTATGGGTAAAGAGAAAGAAATTTTTGAAGTGCATGTGAAACAACCTCAGGATTGGAGATTTCCTCTCCTGCAATACCTCTCCGACGACATCTTGCCTCCGGACAAATCATTAGCAAGAAAACTGAAACACAAGGCTCGTGGTTTTATCATACTAAGAGACATTCTGTATAAAAAGTCTTACAGTAAACCTCTTATGCGGTGTTTGGGAGATGATGAGTCTCAAGTGGTCATCTCCGAATTGCATGATGGTGAGGGATCAGCTCACTGTGGATTTAGAGCTTTAACAAGGAGAGTTTTACTGGTCGGCTACTATTGGCCATCTATCATGCAGGATGTTAAAGAGCTGGTAAGAAGGTGTGATCCATGCTAGAGATATAGCAATGAAATTCATGTCCCAGCCATCCCTTTAGAGTCAATTTATGAGCCTATACCTTTTGCTCGATGGGGTTTGGATTTGGTGGGCCCTCTCCCTATGGCGTCCGGAGGGCGCAAAACTATAATTGTAGCTATAGATTACTTTTCAAAGTGGATTGAAGCAGCCCCCCTGGCAGGAACAACATCAAAAGCTGTCATAAAATTCATTTTATCCAACATCTGTTGCAGATTTGGTGTTCCACAAAAGATAACGACAGACAATGGGCCACAGTTCGACAATAGAGAAATGGAGAGTTTCTGTGCATCAAGAGGTATACAACATTGTTTCTCTTCGCCTTTCCACCCACAAGAAAATGGTCAAGTTGAAGTGGCTAACAGAACTATACTGTCCGGTTTAAAGAAGAATCTGGAAGGAGCTGCTGGGAAGTGGCCCAGCTATTTACAAGAGGTCTTGTGGGCCTACCAGACAACACCTGGGGCTGCAACACAGGAGTCACCCTTTGCCTTGGTCTATGGGATGGATGCAGTAGCTCCCATAGAAGCGATTCTCCCATCATTTCGGGTTCACAACTTCTCCGAATGCGCTAACGAAGTGGCGATCAGAGGTCAGCTTGACCTGGTAGAGGAAAGACGAGTTAAAGCTCACCTTAGAGCTGCACACTATCAGGGTTTGATGAGAAGCATATTTTCTTCTAGGGTTAAAAGAATAGATTTCCAGCCAGGGGACAAAGTATTGAGGAAAGTCTCCTTACACACTAAGGAGAAGCTGCTCGGAAAACTGGCCCCAACTTGGGAAGGACCTTATATGGTTGTTGAAAGGCTTAAACCTGGAACATATTGGCTAGAAGACAAGGATGGAAGAATTTTGACCCACCCTTGGAATATCGAACATCTCCGGACGTACTTGGAGTAGCATCTGTGTAAATATTTACTTGTTTAAACATCCATGTAAATATTTGGGGGCATACTCTTTCCTACCCTGGTGGCGCAGGGAGGTTTTAATGAGGTGTCCGGGATTTTTAATGAAATTTGATGTCTTCTTAAAAAAATTCCGAAGTGTTCTTACTCTGTTTTTTGTCACACCATCCGGCTTGAAGTAAAAGAATGATGACCACTTAAACATTTGTCATCGGAGAACTTAAACACTCTCACTTTAGACTATTTATGAAATAATTAAGGGCTATTTAAACACTAGCCACCAAAATTGAAACAAACTATGAAAGGGTGCGAAAATTATGCAAAACAAGGATATTCATTGAAATAACTTAAGTGCCTTGGCCTTCCAAGGACTTCCAAATTGTCAAACAAAGTAAAGGATCTATCCTGTCAGATACCGGACACATTAACAAAAAGAGTGCCTTGGCCTTCTAAGGACTTTAGTTTAGATAACATGAAAAGTAAAAAATAATTCACAATTCAAGACTGAGCCTTTGAAGATGGCTCAGCCTCATCCATCTTCTTATTCCCCCTGGGATCGTCTTTCTCTTCAGGAGGACCTTCCCCGGCATTTTCTTCTGCCTCGTCAGAAGAAGAAGCACTGGAGTAGTCATGCAAGTCTCTGTCAGCTATGGTGTGGAAGGGAAGGTCTTCGTACTCTACATGAAGCCACAAATCACCCAAGTTCCTCTTCGGGAACTTCTCATGGAAGAGCAGGACCATGTCTGATTTTACCTTGGCATACATTTGCTCTTGAGTGTCGATCACGTTGTTGGCATAAGCGTCGATCTTGGCTTGGATTTTGGCCTCCTGCTCCCTTAGCAGATCAGCTTTCTCCTCTGCAGCCTTGGACACTGTGTTCTCAAGCGCAATCTTGTCACTGATCAAGTTGTTGATAATTTGGTCCTTGGCCTTGGTCTCCTCTTTTGAAGAATTGAGATCTTTCTCTGCTCCGGACAACTTCTCCCGGAGATCCTTGATGATGTCTTCCAGAGTAGCAACTTTGGTGGTCCACTCCTCCTGATTCTTTTTCAGCTCCTCGTTCTCCCCCTTTAAAATATTACCATGTTGAGTGGCAGTGAGAAGGTCATCGGACAACCTCTCCTTATCAGACTTGAGGTCTTTGATAATGTCGGCCTGACTTCGAACTTGCTTCTCCAAAGCAAGCACCGGCTGAACACTACTTAATAAAGAGTGAGTTATAATGTCCCTTTCACTTGAAACAGTAAAAGTCTTACCATGAAAATTGACGGTATTTGAAGTACTTGGAGGGAGGTAAGGCCCAGCAAAATCGTCTTTGGAGAGGTTGATAAAGTACTCACCAAGCCCACCAAGACCACTGATGTCTACCCCATCAATGCTAAGACCTCCCCCTTCGACCTCATCAGTTTGGAAGTCACCAGGTATCTCTTCTGCTTGTGTTGGGTCAGTGGGATCAACCTGGGGGAGAGGCTCCGGAGGCCGGAGAGAGAGTTCATCACCCTTAGAGGTCTTCTTCTTCTTGGCCTCCCTATCCTTGCTTTCAGCTTCCCGTTTACGGTCTCTTTTGGAATCCCTTGGGGGTGTTGGGGAGTGAGCTTCTTGGCTAACACTTTTCCGCTCTACCACTTTCAAGAGAGCAGCATCAATCCGGCTTGGGGGTGGCCCCTCCGGATTGGTTAAAACAGCTTCATCCACCTCAGCAGGGTCCGCTCCACCTGCCACTTTCTTGCCCTTCTTCTTTTTGCCTTTCATCTTACTCGGGGCCTTGGCCCGGCCTGGCAAGTAAAGTGTCCCATCCGGTTCGTGCGTCCTCTTGAGCACTACGTCCGGAGGGGGTTGAGTGGTGAGCTCTTACCAGGTTAAGTCCCTCCGGCCAGTAGTGTTCCAGAGGTGAGACCTTGCTATGTTTCCCCCCGTGAAAGCATCGTGAAACCGGTTTCCCCATTTCTCAGAAGCCCAAGTATTAATCTTCATGCAAGTGACCTGTCCGGACTTTAGGTAGTCCGTAAAATCTTTGGGTAGCACTGCTAAGAAAAAAGATAAGAACAGTCAATTTAAGCAAATTTGATAAAAAAAGAGATAAGAATATAAAGAAGAAGTCTTACGATCACTCCTCCATCTGCTGGTGAGGAGACTTTGGTTGACTCCGGCCTTGATTTTCTTCCCATTTTCCCAAGCTCCACTTACGAATAGGAATTGAGTCCTCCAGTTCCTCTCCGACTCTAGCAGGTCATCAACAGCTTTGAAGTTGTCCCCCCATATTGAAGTGGTAGAAAGGGATGTAGGGGTTTCTACAGAGGCTGGCCACAGTAGCAAACTCCTCCATTGGTAGAGGGATCCCGGAGAGCCTAGAGGCCATAATGCAGGCCATAAGGGTGTACCAAGCATTGGGACTCAGCTGGCTTGGATAGAGCTTTATCAGATGAAAGTATCTGACGATCTCTGGGTCCAAGGGGAATATGAGCCCCCAGTTAAACAGCTCTGTGAAGATGACTATCTCGCTCAACTTGCAGTCCATGGGAGTTTCGGGGTCTATAGGGATTCTTATCTTCACGTTCTCCGGAATTCCCCACTTCGTACGCATCCGGCCCAGCTCAGCTGTGTGGATGAATGCGTAGTTGATCTTTTGCAGGGCAAGGAGGTACTTAACATTGACCTTGTGAAAACAAGGCCCCACCCTTCCTTTGAGACACTCCGGCAGATCCGGATGCCTCAAGCACAACTTTTCTTTGCCCTTGTCCTTTTGAGCAGTAACAGCACCACTAGTCTATCCGGAAGGTTCATACTCGAATGGAGCCTCTTCAATATAGTCCTCCATTATTTCCTCTATAATTGAGGAAGGGTTTTTAGTTGTAGTTGTGAGATGGAGGTTTAAATTTGGCTCAGCTTGACTTCCGGACTGCTGCGCTTCAGTATCCTTTTGATTCCTGGCCTCCGGTTGGGGCTTTGGTATGGACATTTCTTTTCGAGGACTTGAGCCAGTGCCCTCCGGACCGGACAGCCTATCCTTGGGAGCTCTAATGGGTGCTTCTGACCCAGCACTACTGTCCTTGGCACCCGATTTCGAAGGGGTGCCCTTAGAAGCATGCCCTTTGACCAGCCGGCCTTTGCGTCGATCAACTAACTTATGAGGAGAGGTTTCGACATCTGACCCCATGGCTAAGAAAGGGGAGGGTTTTTTAAAGCTTGTAACTGTTAAACCTGGTTCGACGACGGGTTCCGATTCTTGAACCGAAGAACCTGAGATAATAGGTGAAAGATTGGTTTGAAATAACCTCTTCGGTTTGATGCCCTTTGTAGAAGAAGAACCCTGGTCTGACTCTGTGGCTGAAGTTGCTGGTTTGTCGACAGGGGAAGTGGGTAAGCCTGCTGCAATGCGCCTTTCCCTTTCAACCTTTTACGCTTTTTCTAACTCAGAGAGGTTGAGCCACCCACCTTTGATTAGAGCGTTTCTAGCCGTGAACATAAACGACCTGAGTAGAAATTTGTTTTTGAGAGAAAAAGCTTTGAGAATTTGCAGAGTAAAAATGAAAGTGATGGTGAAACAGTAGAAAGTATTTCAATTTATAGTAAATCTAAAAAATGAGTCATGATACCTAGGAGAATTCGAAAAGATTAGTAATGATTAAAAGACGGCGCTGACGTCACCCTCATTAATGAAGGGGTTGCTTTTTAAAGAAGGTGGGTGCGGAATTCAAGGTGAAAAAACGGCTGAAACAACCAACCAAAAAGTGACATGTGTCCCATGAACTCTGGCAAAAAACCGTTTGGATTCACAAAGCTTCTTCAGTCCGGATAAAACCATAGCACAAGTCAAAAGACCTGTCCGGATTAAAACTGCCCCTGACATCGAACTGTTTTTTAGGTTTTGGCAAAGGTATTTGAGAAAACACCTAAAAAAGGGGCTCCTGATGAGTCCTAATGTTGCTACCTCTCCGGACGGGGACAGTTCGGACTAGGATCACTCGATCGGACAGAACAGTTCGAACACTAAGCTCATTGAACTATCCGAATTATGACTAAAGTACTTAAAAACATAAAAAACCTATTGACTAAGCTGCTTGCTCTTCTACTAAGAGCTCATGGGTCTTTGAACATGACCCGGGTCCATTAAACATAACCCGAAAACCCATAAAAAGCCCAAATATAAGGGTATAAATACCCACCCACGTGCATTTAATATGGGTAATGAGAATTAAATACAACTAGGCTGCTTAATTTTCCCTCTACTCTCTACTCAAACATTAAACACCTACACACCTCCAAAAAATCTAAAACAAATTACAAATTTACCCTCAGACGAGAATTAACCACACCAGATATATCACTCATATTTACTCAGGTTCACTATTTACGATTTGATATGTGGCGTATCCCAGAATTGGAAATTATGCAGGGCAGAGAGATGAGAATAAAGGCCACGAGAGATGCCGCCACGATTAAGCCACTGTGGGAACTAATGCAACAAATAATTTTGGAGTGTAATAATAAAAGAGTGGGTGTGTATGTTCCCCAAAGTTGCAAAGGGAAAGAAACGAAGGATGCCTCGCCCAGGCAGGCTACGAGGGCGAGGGAGATCGGTGAAGGTAGTTAAATGAAGGGCAATAGTGAATCGTTGGACGAGGGCGTGAGTCATAGAAATAATAGTATGTCGGTGGTTGAGAATGAGGAGAAAACCGAGTCGGTGAAGGTGTCTCCCTTGAATATAAATAGGGTAATACTTGATGTAGTATCTATATCCTAGAAAAAGCTAACATTGGTCGACAAATAAGAGGATAATAGTGTTGCTACTGATGCCGTGTGAGATGCGTATGATATACAGATACCCCGTCACCTAAATTAACCACGTCACACCCGTTGCTGATGATCATGCATCACTTAAAGTGTTTCCAAGAGTTATCGTTTATGATAATATGCTGATGAAGGAGATTCTCCAGTGACAACTTGAGTTGGCCATTGAGATAAATATATTTTATAGCCGTTTTAAAATATTTCTTATGATGTGGGGGTTAATTGTGATGTATTGGTGTTGTAGAGTTGTCATAACTCCGTTGTTTTGGCGTACTTCCAGTTGTCACCCTCCGATTCACATACCATGGTAATTGACAACCAAAAGCCTTGTTTTTTGGATCTATGAAGGGGCTAACTGTCGAGTTGGCCCGATTTAAAAATATTTATGGTACTATCAGGACCAAAGATGAGAAGGCTTTATGCGAAAATGAGGAACTAACTTGCGCGTTGACCGTTGTGGTTGATGAACAGAGTGCATGCCTCAGAGAATGCTTTGAGCTTATAAATGGGACAAATCTGTTGACCGTGCATGAAAATGAGTTGGCTAAGAATAATAATGAGTTGATGGCTCAATCATTGGGGATACTAGCACAAAATAAGGTGCAAAGACAACAAATTGAGGAAGAATCAGAGAATGTGGCGATTCTTACGGTCGAGATTGCTAATTTGCGCGTGGCGGTCGTTGAGACGAAAGTAGAGTAAGAGTGGCAGAAAGGGGAGTTTCTAAAGTAGGTTGAGTATGACCTGTTTGAACGGAAGAGCCAGTTTATGGAAGTGACCATGAGGACCATTGAGAAAAGTTAGTAATGAACCATTCTAGAGCTTTGGGGGCTCAATCCAAGCATGTCTATGGGGTCTCTAAGGAAATTTATCCATGTGGAAGAACAACTAGATTGAGTTGAGGTGTTAAAGACTGCAGATCCCACCAAAGAGCATATGCAGATAGTGGTCTCCGATCCTCTCTCGCTCTCTGGACAAACAGGTGTGAAAGAGGCTTCCTCAGGCATTTTGATTACAAGTACAACACCAGAGACTAGATCAACTTCCCCCAAATGATATTTGATAATATGTTATGTAAAATAGTTATGTTTAATGTATGAATGAATGGTATACTTTGTTTTTAGGTTTGGTTGATAGACACTGTTGAAATTGCCTGCATGAAATGGTTGGACTATATTTATTGGGAGCATATATATATATTTTTATGCATATGTTATCATTGTTTCTCCATAAAACAAACATATAAGGTGGCAAAACAGGAATTCTCATTGATGAAAAAGAATAATACGCCTTATTAAAAAACCTTTTCTCGCAATCAGAAAGGAAAAAGAGAGCACATGGAGATTACATAGGATGGTGATACAGTTTCAAATTATTAATATTCCACGGATGCTTGAGCACTTGACCGTCTTGTTCTGCTAGCCGATATGTTCTGTTGTATGCAACCTTGTTATTATCTCATTGAAATATCTATTTTATTACTAAATTACCCTCTTACAGGGTTCGCGTTCGGAGCTTGGAAATGAAATAACTCCACATCAGACTTTTGTAATGTTATACACGTGCCCAAGCTTTCTCGTGTCACTCCTGAATATTGAATACTCGATCTGCATTGTTGGTGAGCTCAAAGTATTTTGATACTATATGGTTTGGAATGATGACTTTACTGAGGATACAACCTCCGTACCATAAACCAAGACGAAAGAGGTCTCTCCCATGGATGATGGGGTTGTGAGGATGGGGTTATAGAACTGGGGGTCATTATCTGTCACAAAGATATGTGAAATATCGCATCGGGATAATATCTGGTGGTATACAAGGTTGCATATTTCTTGTGCTCTGGTGCAATAAAACTCTATAGATTCCACTCATTTTGTGAAGTAGTCTACAACAACCACGAGGTATTAGCGCTTTCCAGTTGCTAGAGGCACTAGGCCAACCAAATCAATCCTCCATTTATAAAAAGGGCACGAGGTGAACATGTCAATCATGGGCCCACTAGACAGGTGACCGGTGTTGGAAAATTGTTGGCATGAGTGGCATCCTTGTACGAGATACTCGATGTTGGTGGCTAGGTCAGGCTAGTAGTAATCTGTCAGTAAGATTCGTCAAATCAGACTTCGATGACCACTATGAGCCCCTGTTTCTCCTTCATGCAAGTCGTGTAGAACTGTGATAGCTTCCTCACGATTAATGAATCATATTACGGTTCTCATAACGCTTTTTTATTAGAGGGTGTTGTTTAAAATATTATATTTGGTAGCGCATAACTGCAATGCCCTTGCCGTCGTCTTTTCAGCAGGGAGTGTGCCATCATAGAGAGACTGTAGGTAAGTTTGGTGTCAGTTAGTTACCGATTCTATTAAGCAAATGTTTGGATCAGCTGTGGACGCATCGGTAATGAGAGAAGACTGTAATATGAGAAACAGACTGTCGCCTGAGGCAGTATTCTTTGCTAAGATGTCTGTAGATGAATTGTTCATACACTGTACTTGGTCGAATTAAACCTGTTCAAATTTGGTCGTTGAATGAGGCTCTTATTTGATACCGTATTCTCTGATTTCTAGAGACGATTGCGTTAGTCTTCTAGATATGTCAGGTTTTTTTAAGACGTACCTCAAAAGAAATAATGTGCACACGGTAATGGTGTGACTCTGGAAGTAGGGGTGCATCTTGCGTGCTGCTACCACCAATCCTAAGACTAACTTATCCAGGTTAAGATAATGCGTTTCTGCCTCGATTAAGGTTTTTCTGGTATAGTAAACCGATTGTTGTATGCTGTCTGGATCCTGTACTAATATTACACTAATGGAAAATAGAAATTGAAAGGTAGAGATAAAGAGGTTCACTCGTGGTTGGGGCAGAAAGGATTTTCGGCGATGCCATGTAATTTTTAAGTGATGTGAATGCTTTAATACATCACTTGTCTATGCAAATTCTTGGCTCCCCGAAACACATCGAAGAAGGGGTGGATTTTATTCGAGGCCCTCGAAATTAAGTGTGACAAAGCTATTAGGGCCCCTCGTCAAGTATTGAACCTCTTTTATAGTCCTAGGTGGCTCTATCTACAGTAAAGCTTTTAATTGGTCGGGGTCAACCTCTATCTCGTTCTTACTTATGATATAGCCCAATAATTTGCCGTGTTGGACCTCAAAAGAACATTTGACCGAATTCAACTTAAGGTTAAACCGTCAGAGTATGGCGAATATATTACTAAAACCTTGAAGTTAGCGAGCCTTTGTAGTGCTTTTAACGATCATGTCGTCAATGTAAGCCTTCATATCATGACTCCGTTTGTCCTTCAATCTCTGGTTTACCAGGCATTGGTAAGTGAAAACCGCGTTTTGAGGCTGAAATGCATAACAGTATAACAGTAAAGCACTTTCTCGATTCAGAATATTGTATGCTCCCCATCCTTATGGTGCATGCGAATTCGGTTGTATCCCGATGCTAAATATACCAGCTGATCTATGCAAGGGAGCATAAATGCATTTTTTAGGTAGGTTTGGTTGAGGTCAGTGAAGTCAACGCACATGCGTCATTGACCTCCCTTCTTCTTAACCAAAATTGGGTTCACGACCCACACCAGGTGCCTGGATCTGTGAATATCATCAAGTTGAAAGAGCTAGTCCACCTCCATGTTGATGGCCTTTTATTGTTCTGTTGAAAACGATCTTCGCTTGTGGCGAATCAGTTTTGCCCTATGATCGATTACAAGTTCGTGGAAAATAAATAATGAGGACATCCAAAGAGATCGTATTGAATACCAACATGTGATCGTCAAAGTACCAACTATTGGAATGGTCCAATAAAACGCTCAAGAGCATGGGAACTTCGTGGAGAGTTCAACAAAACAGTAGAGATTCTTTTAAGCCAAATCGAACATGGCCAAGTTATACTTTAGCTACTGCCCACGAAAGACCTTTAATTGGAGCAAATAATATGACAATTTTGTTTCAATTTGCAGCAACAACCGTTCAACATGATATTTATAAGTTTTAAAGGCATAAATCGACTTTAAGTCATTTTAGCAGTATTAGCCCATTTTGTTCAAGGCCAAGATGAAGAGATCTTTTAAAATATATCAAAGGAACAAAATCCAAGAATCAATGAGATATATTTCGCATATATTATTCAACATATATGTCATAAGTATTCTTTTATTCTCTTTTATTGTAGTCAAGAAAATATATTGCATATTTGTTATGTAAAATTTATTTTCTAAGTATTTTATTATGTTTTATTAGATTCAAGGAGAACTGTTCGGTATTTATTATCTAAGATTACTCTTTAAGTCTTTTAAGTCATTAAACTTATTTAATTCTCTTTTAAGAGAGTTAAAGAGAATTATTTTGTTACTATTTTTTTGTTATAATAATAAGATTTAATAAAGTTATAGATTAAAAATGATTTTTTACTCAAATAGTTGTCTAGGACAGATTTATTTTTAAATTATTCTTGTTAGAAGCGAATTTAGTTAATCATTCATTCTGATTTATCCGAGATAAATTCAGTTTGGAGTTATGCTTATCAAAGGATTTCCATCACCTTTGTGGCGCAGCTCGATCTATCATCTATCGATACAATCACACCGCTTCGTGCCTACGTCAGCTGGTATCAGAGTCGAAAGGTCAGTTATCAAGGTAATATCATCCTTACACACTTACAATGGTAGAAAACACTATGGAGACTCTTGTTCAGTTGATGATTGCTATGCAAGAGCAGATGCGAATAGTCAAAAGGTGTTTAGTGTTTAGTACTTTTGTTCTGTCCGGATAGTTCAGTGGGTATCTATTTTCCGAATTAGCACCTAGCTTAGTAAAAGAAAAGATAAATGAACCTCTATCTTAGTCAAAAGGTGTTTAGTGTTTTAGTACTTTTCTTCTGTCCGGATAGTTCAGTGGGTATCTATTTTCCGAATTACCCCTATCTGGTTTTCTCAATGAGCAGTGGTGAATAATTCCGGACTCATTAGTAGCCCCCTTTTTAGGTTTTGTCAAAGATCTTTGGCAGGACTAAAAAACTCATTTAGCCAATAACAACATTCTCTTGATTGTTCATGTATTCAGTTCAGGGTTTATCCGGACTGAATCCTTCTCAGAATTCCAAGAGTTTTGCTCTGGATCGTGGGACACGTGTCGCGTTTTAATTCGTTCTACCAACCGTTTTCTTCCTAGAACGACGCTCCCACTAAGCCTAAAAAGCAACTCTTGTAGTTAATGTTTCTTACGTCAGCCCCACCTTCAATCATTACCTTATTCTATTTGTTTTCTCCTAGGTATGAGTAACTTTCGCCTCACTAGTATAAATTATTTTCCTTTACTGTTTCACCATCTTCATCACTTTTGCAATTTCTTATTCTCAGAGCATTTTACCTCTTCTCTCAAAACCTTTCTTGGGTATTTTATGTTCACAGCGAGAAACGTTCTTGTGAAAGGTGGTTGGCTAAATATTTCGGAATTAGAAAAAGCACGAAAAGTTGAACATGAGAGACGTATCACTGTTGGTCTTCCAGTCTCTCCAATTAGTAAACTGACACACTATCTTCAGAAGCTGATCGAGGATCATCCTCTGCCAAAAGTACAAAACCTAGACGTTTATTCCAACCCAAACTCTCGCCAATTCCTTCAGGCTCCTCGGTTCAGGAATCTCAGCCTTCTACCGTGCAAGAGAAAGAAATATTGAGTGTTAGAAAGCCCTCTTTGTTCATTGCTATGGGGTCAAACATCGAGAAATCTCCAGAAAAAACTAACCATCGCCAAACAACGCGTTTAGTAAAAGGTCAAGCAACCGGCTCTCAAACCAAGTCTTCCAAAACAGGGCCCTCCAAGTCTGGAGCCAAAGATAAAGCCTCCGGATCGGAGGCATCTATTAGAGCCTCAAAAAACAAACCCTCCAGACCCGAGGCTACCAGAATCAGCTCTCATACCAAGTCCTATGGAGCTGAGCCCTTAAGAGAGGCTAATTCTCAACCGTCCGGACAATTTGCTGAGCCACAAACTAACACTCTCCCATCAACCACGACTGATAAACCTTCCACAGTGATGGAAGAGGTGATGGAGGATAGTGTTGAAGAGGCTCCATTCGAGACTGAAGCTTCCGGGAAAACTGGAGATGCTGCCTCCAATAAAAAGGGAAAAGGCAAGGAGAAAGTCTGCATGACCCATCCGTATTTTCCGGAGAGTCTGGAAGGCAAGATGGGACCTTGTTTCCACAAGGTCAATGTGAAATATCTGCTAGCCATGCAGAATATTAATTATGTCTATACTCACACTGCTGAGTTAGGCTGGATCCAGACCAAGTGGGGGATCCCTGAATCTGTTAAGGTGAGGATACCAGTCACACCGGAGAATCCGATGGACTACAAGCTTAGCGAAATTGTCATCTATACTGTGTTGTTCAACTGGGGGATCAGATTCCCCTTGTATCTAAAAATTGTCAGGTATTTCCACTTGATAAAACTCTGTCTAAGCCAGCTGAGTCCCAATGCTTGGTATACTCTCATCGCCTGCATTATGGCGTCAAGGCTGTCCGGTATACCTCTTCCAATGGAGATGACTTTAAAGTGGTGGATGACATGCTTGAGTCAGAGAAAAACTGGAAGACCCAGTTCCTGTTCATTAGCGGGGTGTGGGAGAATGGGAGGAAAATCAAAGCTGGTGTCAATCCTAGTATGCTCACCAGCAGGTGGAAAAGCTCAGGTAAGTATTTTACTTTGTTTGTCGTCTCATTTTACAACAAAAGCTTATCACTGAATTGCCTTTTCTTTTATGTCAGTATTGCCGAAGGATTTCTCCGATTATTTGGAGGAGGGGCAGACCACGTGTGCCAAATTAAATGCTTGGGCTGCTGAGCGTTGGGGAGATGCTTTCCACAATTGCTTTACCTCAGGCAACTTAGTGAGGTCCCACCTATGGAACACAACGGGCCGGAGATACCTCACTTGGAAGGAGTTGACTACACCACCTCCTCTGATTGTTATTCTTACAAGAACGGAAGCGAAAGACGGTAAATTGGCCTTTCCCTCCGGAGCTAAATAAAATGAAAGGGAAGAAAGGCAAGAAAAATAAGGTTGCAGTAGAGGTCGTTCGGGGTGTTGCAGAAGAGGTTGCTCCGGAGAGTCAAGGAGAACAGGTCCAGAGAGGGATTTTTGCTGCTTTACTTAAAGCAGCTGAGAACGAGTCCATTAAGGAGGTAGGTGAACCCCAAATCCAACCAAAGCCTCATAAAGAGGACCGAAAAATGGGATTTAAGAGCGACAAGAAGGCTGCTAAGAAGAAAAAGGTCTCCTTAGGAGATGAAATATTCTTCCGCTTCCGGAGTCTTTACCTTCGGTCGATCCAACTGACCCCACTTTGGCAGAACAAATCCCCACTGATCTACATATTGGAGAGGGTACCGGAGGGGATATTAATATTGATGGGGTAGACATCAGTGGTATTCAGAACATTGGTCTCTATTTTGGAGAGTTCGAGAAAGACGGCTTTGCTGGCCCCTACCTTCCTCCAAGCTCCTCCAACATGGTAACTTTCAATGGTAAGTCCTTTAGCGCCTTCGGGGAACATGAAGTGGTGACCCACTCTCTCCTGGCCCAAATTCAGCCATTACTCAACTTGGAAAAGCAAGTAAAGAATCAATCTTCCCTCATCAACGCCCTCAAAGCAGACAAAGAAACATTATCAACTGACCTCCTCAACGCCAACCAAAGTGTTGAGGTCTTGAAGAAAGAGCTTGAGGAATTGAGGAAGGAAAAAGAAGATCTGGCAGTTAAGGTGGTCACTTCAGAGACAACTAACACAGAGCTCCAAACCAAATTTTTCCGATTGGAAAGGTATCTTTCCAACTTGAAGGAAGACATGAAGATCAAGGATGATACCATCCAAACCTTGTCCACTGCCAAGACTTCTCTCGAAGAAGCTACTTAAAACACCTTTCTGGAGATTACTCGATGTCTGACCCCATAGCAATGAACAAAGAGGGCTTTCTAACACTCGATATTTCTTTCTATTGCACGGTAGAAGGCTGAGATTCCTGAACCGAGGAGCCTGGAGGAATTGGCGAGAGTTTGGGTTGGAATAAACGCCTAGGTTTTGTACTTTTGGCAGAGGATGATCCTCGATCAGCTTCTGAAGATAGTGTGTCAGGTTTACTAATTGGAGAGACTGGAAGACCAACAGTGATACGTCTCTCACGTTCAACTTTTTGTGCTTTTTCTAATTCCGAAAGATTTAGCCAACTACCTTTCACAAGAGCGTTTCTCGTTGTGAACATAAAATACCCAAGAAAGGTTTTGAGAGAAGAGGTAAAAAGCTCTGAGAAGAAGAAATTGCAAAAGTGATGAAGATGGTGAAACAGTAAAGGAAAATAATTTATACTAGTGAGGCGAAAGTTACTCATACCTAGGAGAAAATAAATAGACTAAGGTAATGATTGAAGGCGGCGCTAACGTAAGAAACATTAACTACAGGAGTTGCTTTTTGGGCTTAGTGGGACCGCTGTTCTAGGAAGAAAACGGTTGGTAGAACGAATTAAAACGCGACACATGTCCCACGATCCAGAGCAAAACTCTTAGAATTCTGAGAAGGATTCAGTCCGGATAAACCCTGAACTGAATAATGAGCAATCGAGAGAATGTTGTTATTGGCTAAATGAGTTTTTTAATCCTGCCAAAGATCTTTGATAAAACCTAAAAAAGGGGCTACTGATGAGTCCGGAATTATTCACCACTGCTCACTGAGAAAACCAGATAGGGGTAATTCGGAAAATAGATACCCACTGAACTATCCGGACTAAACAAAAGTACTAAAACACTAAACACCTTTTGACTAAGTTAGGTGCTAATCTACTTAAAAAACTAAAGATAAACTAACCTAGAAAATTTTATGGGCAGAACAATTTAGTGGAAGCCATTGCTCCATATATTATTTCCCAAGTGGGTAACTTGGCAACAATATCTTTCACGTCCTTCTTACAACTATTGTACCTCTTTGAAATTCATGAGTACAGTAGCAATACACGTGAAAAATTAAATATAAGTTATATAGAGTAAAAGAAAAGATAAATGAACTTATTGTTGCTTCTCCAGACGAGGTTGAGTTTTGAAGGGTTCTCATTGGATATCTCCTTCCCATTCTCCCAAGCTCCATATATGAAGATACATCTTTGCTTCCAAAATTTGTCAACTTCAAGCAGATCATCAATTATTTTGAGATCATCCACAAGTGTCAGATAGTTGAAGGGTAATGTCGTTCCCTTTGAAAGCCTTGTCATGGAAATAAAGTCTTTAATGGAGGGAGGTATTTGTCTTAGTCTAAAAGCTATAATTACTTATAAGTGTGAACCATAGATTTGGTGTTGCTTTTGTAGGGAAGAGGTCCAAGAGTTCAAAGTAATCCAATATCATTAGATCCAATGGGAATAAAATACCCTAGTTGATGATCTAAGAATAGACCATAAAGTCATTTTCTCCACAATCAAGTGTAGTCTCCTCATATTTGGGTAGTCGAAGTGTAATGATATCTTCCATTCCCCCTTGTTTCTTCAAACGATCAGCTTGAGCCTCAGTACAATAAATATATGACACGTTTAGCGCCATGATATATTCGAGGATGAGTGGTTTTCAAGTTTACACTCACTGAAGCACCAACATCCTCAAGAATCTCAACTGGAGCTTCCTTTTTTTCTTTTCTATGGTGCTCTTTGTTTCGAAGCATCTTCTTCAGTTCCAGATGCAACACAACTTTCTTTATCCCCGAAATTTGAATGAGTCGCTTCTGAATCAGCTTCTTTCTTAGTAGATTCGTCTATTAATTGAGGGGGATTTGAGGTTGAGGTTGGGTTTTCTTCTTGAGTATTCGAGGGATTTCGTTGAGAATCTATGATGGTCTCATCAATCTCCCTCGGGGGACGAGATGGTGGTGTAGAGTTATTTTCAGTATTTTATAAAGTATTGTGAGTCTCGAAATCTCCCATAACTATGAACGCTTTCTTTTTAACAGGAAGACTTTGAGAGATATGAGCTTTTAATTGGATTCGAGGAATCTCATTGCGTAATGTTCGTGGTGGATCAGAGCTGATGGGTGATGATGTTTTTTTATGATCTTCTCAAAGTAGATTTGCTTTGAGTTACTTTGCGATTCTCTCGAGAAGATACAGTTGTAGAACCATAAGGTGCTGACGAGGGATTTCGACGTGGTAATTGAAGTGGTGATGATGATTGTTGAGGAGATTCCGGCAAATGATTGCTTACTATGTTGAATGGACTTTAAAGCCTAGGAGAGCTCTGATTATAATTAAAATTGTCGTAAACAGTGGTTTGAGAACTGAGGAGAGTTGTCTATTATGCCCGCTGCCTTGTATTCAGCATCCCTCTCACTGATACACAAGTAATCGTAAGCTCAGAAAATTGGTTTTCTAGTTGCTGAGGATTTTCTCATAAACTAAGATGAAGACGAGTCTTCAAATTAGCTCATAAAATTTGACGGTTGGTTGGAAAATATGAATTTTCTAGCAAAAGTATCTAAGAAATTGAGTTCTCAGTAGAAAGTAGCTAAGGATTTTCTCGTGAAAAAGTTATTTTCTCTCACTAAAAAGGTAAGTGAAACACAAATAATGGGAGAGAGAGAGAGAGAGAGAGAGAGAGAGAGAGAGAGTGGTGTGAGAAATGGAAGATGTTGTGATGATTATTGGATGAAATATCAAATGGTTGCTTGTAAAGAAGTAATGTGACACATGTTAGCTGTCAGACCTAATGACAAGCCTAGTGGGCCATCGCATGCTTTCTAGACCATTCCAAACGTTTCGAGTTGTTATGAGAAGACCAACTCATGATTCTATATATGAATATTCGAAGCGCAACCAAAGGGTCAAGTAAGTTTCGAGGTAAACATTTTTACGATTTCATTCGAAGAGGGAAATAGTATGACCTAACATTCTTGATCCAATTGATAAATGACTTATATTCGAGGAAAATTTGGATGTGTTTTTATTCGAGGACAACAATTGATTGAGACAAATCCTTTGACAAGAATATGAGAAGATCTAATTTGAGGCGAATTAGATTTTGTCAATCAATTGTTTGAACGAGCACTGAGAAGTGATATGATAAATTGACCTGGTGTATCATGCATTCCCACTGGTTTCGGCGAATCCAATAGCTTCATTAACGATGACATACAACTAGTGATAACACTTTCGTTATCGTCGATGATGGATGGTTTTGCGACAAGTGATGCGGTGATCTGTCAAAGGATTATGTTCCTTTTCTTAATGAATTCACCTAATTGAATAATGAAAATTGTAGAGGATGATGGAATCTACGAAACAAAATTGGATTCTAAGAGAGAACTAATCGAGCGGAAAACGTGTTCGATGGAATCAGAGCTCGCTGTTTTTCTTGAGCAACAATGAAGTTTGAGATTAACAGGTGAAATAGAACTGGAATAGGTCATTCCTCAAGTAAAACTGTTTTAATGTCTTCGTTGCCGGTGGGATTTCTAATTGCTCCGGCTGCATGCATTTTTATCGCCTGAGATCTAGATCGACACGCTTCAACGAGTACAGTTATGCTGCCATATGTAAATATTGCGTACACATTATCTGAATCTGCGGTGATAGCTTCAACAACAACTGTCGCTTTCTCTTTAACGATGAGTCCATGTCGAAATCGCTCTATATCAAAAGATTTCTATCGATGAACAATACGACGATACATTGATCTGAAAGTGATTTAAGCCTCTGTTGAGTAGATAAAATGGTATGAAGTAAAATATAAATGAGGAGAGTCGAAAATGGAGGACAGACTGAAGAGAAATAAGTTAGTTACGGAGGATCTGCAAGCGTTCGATGAATGACTGGACGGTAAGAGAAGAAAGCAAAATGAGAGATTATACCTTTTGGTGGATTACGAGTCATTTTGGTGGTTAAGTCTCGGTGCTTTCTTAATTGACCCGCTTACACCTTTTAATTTCGAATTATTGGATTTTAATTGAGTTAGATTGTAGTGGAGTGATTTTAATTAATAAAACTAGAGTCGGTTTGGATAATTAATTAAATTGGTCATAGGTTATAAGTTTGGATTATTTAAACAAGGTAAAAAAAATAGTGTTTTTATTGTTGATGGGTGTTTTAGAAAAATGAATATCTCTTTACATTAGGGATAAAAAAGAGAGTGAAACAAGGAGTAAATATGGATGAGCGGTCATGTTTTTTACCCGTTTCGCCCTTACAAATGACATATTCTACTCTTCCTTTTTTCAGATGAGTCAGAGTTGGAAGTCGAAGAAAATAGTAATCAATAAAATTAGAGAAAATCAAAGGATGAGAAAGAAAAATTGTAGTCGTTGGGTGAGTCTTATCTTAAGGTGTAAGGAAAGAAAAAAGAGCAAAGAATGTTGTAGAGAAGGAAAAAGTAGGAAATTAGTTGAAATATGATACTGTTATGTTCTCTCTCCTCCCGTGCATCCGCCACGTACTCCAGTCGAAACCGCGTTATTTTGGCGTCATCACTTTGCCTTTGTGTCTCCTCTCCACTTTCAACCTAAAGAAACTTAGTCTAGTCGTACCTGTTATTTTTATCAACGGCTTTGTCAAATCGACACGCTAAGCCCTTTTCGCATCTACTACTTCCTCGAAATTTCCTTCAATCCCCTTTACTTACCCCATAACCTCCCTCTTCTTTTTTTCTCCATTCTCATTCTCATTCTCATTCTCAATTCTCATCTTCTATACTACTTTCTTACTCTGAATTTCTCATATGGAGTCCAATCAACAATCCTTTTGGCAGTTCAGTGATCAGCTCCGGTTACAGACCTCCAACCTCTCTAATCTATCCGTCAACGATTCCATCTGGAGTTCCAATTACGGCTCCAAACGACCCGACGAGAGACGCAACTTCGATATCCGTGTCGGAGGCGACTTGAACCAGCCAGATGCTACTTCAACTTACAAAAACAATCAAAACCCCAACGGAACCGATTTCAACGCTGCCTTCGTCGGAACCAAATCATCAGATCTCAACGGATTTAACAACGGATGGAAGATCGGACTCGGTCAGATCGGTTCAAGTTCTGCTCAGAAGAACCTGGCTGTGAACGGTGGCTTTAACAAGGGGATTTACTCTGGTAAGGAGTTTAATTATAACAACAACAACAACAACAATTATAATAATTATGATGTTGGGTTCAATAAGGGTTTTAAGAATGATGATTTTGGAGGAGGCAAGAACTGGAAGAAGAACATCAATTACAACAACAGTATTACTACAAATATCAATACCAATACCAATACCAATACCAATACCAATTATAAGAAGCTTAATAAGAAGATTAGTGGTGATGAGAATGGAGGTGACAGTAAGGTTGATAAGAGGTTTAAGACTCTACCTGCGTCAGAGGCTTTGCCTAGAAATGAAACAATCGGAGGATATATCTTTGTCTGCAACAACGACACTATGCAGGAGAATCTCAAGAGACAGCTCTTTGGTATGCTTCTCTTTCTATTCTTTCTCTTATAAGCCTCTATTTTTTTTAGATATGCTCTTAATATTCAAATCTTTATATGGTAATGGGATGCTTCTACTTCTAACATTCTAGGCTTACCAAACTAAATAGGTATGAATATGATCCTAGTCTTAGGTTAAAAATTCACATATAATGCTGAAGCTCCATACCAAACTTAGAAAGGTAGTCTGGTTACTTTTGTTTGTTGTTCCCTAATGTTGATGTTATTTTCCTAGTTAGTCCTGTAAATGATTTTGGAATTCTGTTGTTCTCCTTATAATTTATCACAATGGATTATTGATGTTCAGGTTTACCTCCACGATACCGTGACTCCGTTCGCGCAATAACTCCAGGCTTGCCTCTCTTTCTCTACAACTATTCTACTCACCAACTCCATGGAATTTTTGAGGTTTGCTTTTATATATTTACTGAATCATTTCTTTGTCACTAAAGAGATGTACTTAATGACAGAAATAGACAGAAAATATAGTATCTATCTCTATTTTCGTTGCAACACATTGTTTCAGAATTATCTTATAAACCAAGTTTTAAAATTTGGTAGTGGTAGTTCCAGACCTGACACTAGCACTTTTATTATATGCGTTTCGAAATAATTGGTCCAACTTTAAATACCTCTTTAGAAATAAAATTATCTGAATTTGAATTTCTTGATTATAAATTGTATGTCTCTTTTCTTCTTCTTCAGGCTGCAAGTTTTGGAGGGTCAAACATCGATCCAACAGCCTGGGAAGACAAGAAAAACGCCGGCGATTCGCGCTTCCCTGCTCAGGTGCATCTTTAAATCCTTTTCTTTCAAGTTGCTTAACATATGGTCCGTGTGTAGAAGTTGATATAAGTTGGAATTGAGAGTGTTATTAAGATTTTAGTAACTTATGCTTATACCTCAACCTCATGCGAGAAAGATTAAAATTCGGAGAGTTTAGATTGAAGTTTTTAGCTTTAGCATAGTAATCAATGTTGATGATGATATACAGGTGAGAGTTGGTCTTTGAATCCTATTCTTTTAAGTTGGCATAACATGCTCCATACAGAATTTGACACAAGTTGGAACTTGGAATTGATAGCTGTATTAATATTTTAGTAAATGTTGTAATTTAGCACAAGTGATTAATGTTGATGTTGATATACAGGTGAGAGTTGTGACGAGGAAAATATGTGAGCCACTTGAAGAGGATTCCTTCAGACCAATTTTACACCACTACGATGGCCCAAAGTTCCGCTTGGAGCTGAATATCCCAGAGGTTTGTGAATTGGGCACAATTATACAGATCTGAACTAAGCATGTTCCGTTTGGTTTGTATTCTAATTATATTCTTTCATCTGCAGGCGCTATCTCTGCTGGACATATTTACCGAACTAGAAAAGCAAGTTTGAATCCAGTTTTATAGCACCTTGGTAGACAGTGAAGAGACAAAAAGTGGGCTTTTGAGCATAAAGAATGGAAGTATAGCAAAGTAATGTAATGACTACTATAATCTTGTGTAGCTCTTAAGTTTCTTATTTATATATAAATAAATACAATCATAAACTTAAAACCTTATTATCTTTTATGCAATGCACATAATTTGAGTGTAAAATTGAAGATTTTTGTGGTTTGTGATTTGTGGTGTGTGGTTTGTGTTTCCTTAATATATGAATCTCGTTAAATTCTGAATTCTAAACAGTCATCCAACTATAAACCGCTGATCGTACTGTCTACATTTTCATGCTCAATTCTATGTTAGATTCACAAATCATGGCCATTCTCAATTTTGTGTTTGTTACACCAGCTTAAATGAAATGAAGTTGCGATGCCACTTCTGTTTATTTTCCTTAGGTTACTAGTGGTCAATAACAATGTAAAAAAACACGGGTCAAATAAAATAATTCTTTTGATAAGAAATTAAATGAATGATTTTTTTAAAAGAGATAAAATGAATAATTGCTTTGAAAAAATAACAAACTTCAATAACAGCTTTTGCTATAGGTTATTCTTTCTTTTAAACCTCAGAAGACGATATTTTATTAAAGATGAAGGCCTGTACATAACTGTAAGATCCAAATAAGACCCGGTTCTAAGTCTATTTGCGGCATTGGAAGTTACACGAATCTCCATTTCACAAACTACCATCTTCAAGCTGATTTGATTAGTTTAGAAACTCGACAGATTTTGTTTATGAAATCGGTTAGAAATTCGTCAGGTTCTCAATGTAATGGTGAAAGGAGATCTCATACTATCAATATGGTGTAGATGAAATCAGGAAAATTTCGTCAAGAGGCTTTTTAGGATAAAGGTAAAAGGAGATGCCATTCTCATACAATCTGTAATTGGGTCTTTTTTCAATTTTATTGAAAAGAGATCAATCATGTAACTCATGGATGGAGGGAGAAATTTCAGCTATTTTGAATCTATTGGAGGTCTCCAAGCTCAAGATGGGATAAGTTAGAAGAATGATGATCTGTTTAGCGAAAACAATTTATGGGTATTGAGATGTTAGAGAACTGCATGTATCCAGAAGTTCAAAACACGGGTTAGTTGAGAAAGATAAGAGTCTAATCATTGCATCTAATAATCCTATCCCATTTTGTTCAAGTCGAATGATAGCTTCAAATAATTAGGAGCATTAGCTGTGGTTATTTTCAGCTTCATTTCGCATTTGGATATCCATTTTGCTAGCCAATCGGCAGCTTTATTTTTTACACGACTTATATGGTATAGAGTCATGTTATGGTGAATGAGATATCTGCATTTTTTGAGTATATGATGTAGAGTAGAAGGATAAACACCTTTGGCTTACATATTAACAAGTATTTGAGAGTTAGTCCAATGTCAACATTAACCAAACATTTTTTCTGTTTTCTTTCAGAGAATAAGGCCATCAAGGAGAGAATACGCTTCAGCAAGTAACAGGGAGAGTTATCCATATGTGTTGCCAAGACCAGAGATGAGATAGCCAACAGAATTTCTGACAATTATTCCACCAAGAGCCTCACCCTTTGCTAATGAAGAGCCGTCAGTGTTTAATTTCATTCTCTTCTTAGGAGGATGTTTCCAGGTAAGGTATGAAGGCTTATTATAGATTTTTATGTGATTAAAGCAGTCCATCTCAGAAGAAGCATCAGAACTGTTATTCCAATGCTTCTTTTTTAGACTGGATGCATTATCTATACCATGCATTTGTTGTTTTATATAGTAAATGGTGCTTGTACGAGAGGAGATCATACCTTGAACCTTAGAATTATTCCTTGCTTGTCATATAGTCCAACAAATGATAGATGGGAGGATAGAACAAATATGAGTTTCACTACGTGGTTCCCAGAACCAGTGTCTTAGTAAGTGTACAATTGTCACGTGTCTAGCAACCTGAATCTTGAAAATATTAGCAAAATGTGCCCAGATAGTCCACGAGAACCAGGCTGCTTAATTCTCCCTCTACTCTCTACTCAAAACATAAAACACATACCAACCTTCACAAACTCTGAAACAAATTACCAAATTACCCTCAGACAAAAATTAACCTCACCAAATTGGCGACCACAGTGGGAGCACGAAGGTGCCTGAATCAAGCATTCGAAACCAACAAGAAAAGTCAGTTCGAATGAATCCGGACGCCCTGGAAGTACCACCAGCTTTGCTCGAAGTGGTGGGTGAAAACGATGAGTATACCATCGATGAGCGCGATAGGTTAAAAGGTGAGATAGAGGCTCTGAGGGCTGAAAAAGCTAAGATGGGCATGAAAGAAAAATCGAAAGCATCAGTTGCTCATCACACCGATAACCCTAGAGAGCATGAGCCTTCAAAGACTCATGTGATTACCAAAAAGACTCATGCCAGCTCCAAAAAGTCTCACCGGACTAAGCAGTGGAGAGTTCTGACTCAGGCTCAGAGTCTTCTGATAGCTCTTCGGATGATGAGGGAGTTGAAGAATCCTTATCCTCTAGCACCGATGAGGGTCGAACTAAAAAGAAGCAAAAACAGATAAAAAAATACTCAAGGAAAAGTGATAGACATGGAAGGTTGAAGAAGAATATTGGCAAAGGGACATCTCACAGCCGGAGGCATGTAGACCGGATGCTGATGGATCCTTTTGCCTTCCACGATGAACCAGGTATCTTTGCAACTCCCAAATGAGGATACTGTTTTCAGTCGTGGTCGGAATTGGAGGCAATCTCCATTATCTTTCAAAATTCTGTCCGGAAACCTCCCTAAGAGGTTTGACAGCACTAAAATGGAAAAGTACGATGACAGTACTGATCCGGATAACCATTTGGAGCAATTTAAGAACTTTATGATGAAATTTGATGATGATGACAAGCTACTTTGTAGAGAATTCTCCCAATCGTTTACGGGGAGTGCTCTAAAATGGTATAACAGCCTACCACAAGGCTGTATCAAGAATTTCGATACTTTTTGGGTGGCCTTTCGAAGGCAGTTCGTTGGGAGTAAGGAATTAAAAGGCAATGGGGACACAATAATCCATTGTGCCCAGGAACCGAACGAGTCCTTAAAAGAATATATAAGTCGTTTTGTGAACACCAAGAATGGGTTGGTTGATTGCTTCGAGCAAGTGGCAATAACATCCTTAAGGCAGGGCTTGAACCCTGGGAATTTGGCTGATTCGGTGACCAGAAAGAAGGCCATGACTTGGGGAGGGTTGCTGAATCAGGTTGGAAAGCAGATTAGCGTTGATGAAACAAAGAAGACTAGGGTGCACAGGCAGGTGAGATCTACCCCGGTGGCACCAAACCCCAATCAGAATCAGTCCGGGAACAAGGCAAAGGAGACCGGACAGGGGCATGGCAGGGCTAAAGCTCAATCTTAGCCAGCTGCACCTGCTCAGAGTCAGCAATCCCGAAATAAGAGAGGGCCTTGGGTTCAACCGGAGTGGTTCACAAAATTGAAAGAAAGTGTGGCCACCATTTATGATAAAACAAAGGAAGAGGTGCACTATAGAAGAGCGGCCACACTGCAATCTCCTAGAGAACATCGCAATAACTCTTTCTGCCAGTATCACAATGATACTGGCCATACCACCGATGATTGTATAGCTTTAAAGCAAGAAGTTCAAAACTTGATTGAGAGGGGAAAACTGGGGGCTTATGTCAAAAGAAGAGGAGGTAACAGGCCTGACAATACTCACCAGGTTGGTCCAAGTAATGCTGCTCCAGAGGGAGCCATGGTTATAATCGAAAGGTTTGATGTGGAATCTGAATACTTGGATCCTGATCCAACTCGAAATAGAGTAGGCGCCATTGATGAATGTTCTAGGACGGTCTCCGGGCTCAGCAAGTTTTTTGAGTCACTTACAATTTTCGGAAGAGATACTATGACAGCTCCTACTGCTTCTTCGAGGAAGAGGCACGTTCATACTTTAGCTACCCAGCTAGAAGGAGGCATGACTTCCTATCAATCGCAAATTCCATTCCCCTTCATTGTTTTTGATGAAGATGATTTAAAAGATATAGCTGGCACTCATGAAGATGTTGTTGTCATAGGAGTATCCATTGGGGGCAATGACATAAGACGAATCTTGGTGGATACTGGAAGCTCAGCCAATATCCTTTTCTTAACCACATACAAGAGAATGAAAAATCCAGCCGTAATTCAAAGTTCGGACAGATCAATTGTGGGCTTTACTGGTAGCTCAGCAGATGTGATCGGGGAGTTCGAAGAAGAATTTTTTATGGGCAAGGGCCCTTTCAAGAAGATGGTCGGATACTTTTTATTGTGGTAGATTGTACCACTTGCTATAATGCTATTTTAGGGAGGTCTTGTCTCTCTAGGATGCATGCAGTGGCTTCAACAGTCCACCAATGTTTGAAATATGCTGTTCAAGGACAAGTGAGAGTTGTCCGAAGCAGTCAAAAAGTTGCAAGAGAATGTTATGCTACAGCCCTGGCTCCCCGGACGTTGGGGGCAGTTCGTATCAACGAGAAATAACAATTTGAGGGGCTTTCTGGGGGTGAGGGTGAAATTGATGACCCCAGAGAGGCCGCTGCAGTATTAATACCTGTTGAAGAGGTAGAGACACACTGTTTAGAAGAAGGAAAAAGTGTTAAGATAGGGTCTAAAATGCCATCCGATTTGAAAAGTGAGATGTTAAAGTTTTTGAAAAGCCATCAGCATGTTTTTTCTTGGTGCAATGCTGATGTTACTGAGGTTCCAGCAGATGTGATATCACACCACCTATCTGTTCGGAAAGATGTAGCACCAGTGGTTCAAAAGAGAAGAGCTTTTTCCAAGGAAAAGGCTGATGTTATTGTACAAGAGGTTGCCAGGCTCACAAAGATGGGGCATATCAAAGAGTCTCAATATCCTTTGTGGACTGCCAATCCGGTCCTAGTAAAAAAGAAAAATGGCAAGTGGCGTATGTGCATTGACTTCACAGACCTCAATAGGGCTTGCCCAAAAGATCTGTATCCAGTTCCCCGGATTGACCAGCTAGTAGACTCCACCTCTGGGAATAAGCTGCTATCCTTTATGGATGCTTTCTCCGGATACAATCAGATCCAAGTAGATCCGAAGGATGAAGAACATACCACATTTTTCACTGACAGGGGTCTTCATTGCTACAAGTTAATGCCGTTTGGATTGAAAAATGCTGGGGCTACTTATGAGAGATTGGTGAACAAAGCCTTTGCTGATCAGATTGGAAGGAATATGGAAGTATACATCGATGACATGATGGTAAAAAGTGTGGATGAGCAATTGCACTTGGCAGACCTCCAAGAAACTTTTACCAACTTGGTAAAGATGAATTTAAAGCTAAATCCAGAAACATATGTGTTCGGAGTGCAATCCGGGAAGTTCCTAGGTTATATAATAACTGAGCAAGGGATACAGCCCGATCCGAACCAGCTTGATGCTCTATTTCAAATGGAGCCTCCTCGGAATATTGAAGAAGTACAACGATTAACGGGGAGGTTAACTGCTTTAAAAAAATTTATCTCAAGGTCTTCGGACAGATGCGCCCCATTTTTTCAAACCTTGAAGGGTGCGAAGGGATTTGACTGGACCTCATAGTGTGATGAGGCTTTCAATGAAATCAAGAAGCATCTGTCCTCTCCCAAAACCTTATTTAAACCAGTTGATGGAGAGACACTCTTTGTATATTTGGCAGTTTCAAGTTGTGCCATCAGTGCTGTGTTAGTGAGAGAGGTGGATAATTACCCCCATCCAGTGTACTACATCACCAAAAGCTTGATAGATGCAGAAATGCGCTATTTGAAACTTGAAAAATTAGCATTGTCCCTGGTGATAGCTGCAAGAAAGATGAGGCCTTATTTCCAAGCTCATCCTATTATCGTCCGAACATATTTTCCTTTGAAGAATGTTCTCCAAAAGGCAGACATTTCAAGTAGGATGACTAAATGGTCGGTAGAATTGAGGGATTTCGATATAGATTTTTCTCCCCGAACAGCAATCAAAGCCCAAGCTGTGGCTGATTTTTTAGTTGAATTCCACTCTGATAGAGATTTAGAGCAAACTACTGAGGTGAAAGACAAAAAGGTCTGGGTCGTCCGGACGGATGGTGGATCCAGCACTATGGGATGCGGTGCAGGGGTGTGCTTGACTTCTCCATATGGTGACAAGATGTACCAGGCTATATGCTTTGCTTTCAGGGCTTCCAATAATGAGTCAGAGTACGAGGCAGCTATAGCTGGTTTGAAGTTAGCTTTTATTTGTGGGGCTAAGAGGGTCAAGCTATTGAGCGACTCCCAGCTTCTTATCCACCATGCCCAAGGTCAATCTGAAGCTAAAAAGGAGCAGCTAATGAAATATTTACTTCTTCTTAAAAATGAAACACTCAAGTTTAAAAGCATTATTTATGAACATATACCCCGGACAGAAAATGAGTTGGCAGATTCATTGGCAACCATAGCGTACACAGAGTCGTATCCATGGATCCATGTGCTCGAGAGCCCCTCCATTCAAGTTAATATGGGAAAAACAGAATAAATTTTTGAAGTACAGGTAACTCAACTTCAGGATTGGAGTAAAAAGTGACATTCTTGAAGTACAGGTAAATCACTGGCAAGAAAACTGAAACACAAGGCTCGTGGTTTTATCATACTAAGAGACATTCTGTATAAAAAGTCTTACAGTAAACCTCTTCTGCGCTGTTTGGGGGATGATGAATCTCAAGTAGTCCTCTCCGAGATGCATGATGGCGAGGGATCAGCTCATTGTGGATTCAGGGCTCTAACAAGGAGGGTTTTACTGGCTGGCTACTATTGGCCATCTATCATGCAGGATGCTAAAGAACTGGTGAGAAGGTGTGACCCATGCCAAAGGTACAACAATGACATTCATGTCCCAGCCATTCATTTAGAGTCAATCTCTGAGCCTATACCTTTTGCTCGATGGGGGTTGGATTTAGTGGGGCCTCTCCCTATGGCGTCCGGAGGGCGTAAAACTATAATTGTTGCAATCGATTACTTTTCGAAGTGGGTTGAAGCAACCCCTTTGGCGGGAACAACATCAAAAGATGTTATAAAATTCATTCTATCCAACATTTGTTGCAGATTTGGTGTTCCACAAAAGATAACGACAGATAATGGGCCACAGTTCGACAATAGGGAAATGGAGAGTTTCTGTGCCTCAAGGGGTATACAACATTGTTTCTCTTCGCCTTTCCACCCACAAGCAAATGGTCAGGTTGAAGTGGCTAACAAAACTATACTGTCCGGTTTGAAGAAGAATTTGGAAGGGGCTGCTGGGAAGTGGCCTAGCTATTTACAAGAAGTTTTGTGAGCCTACCGGACAACACCTGGGGCTGCAACACAGGAGTCACCCTTTGCTCTGGTCTATGGGATGGATGCAATAGCTCCCATAGAAGCAACTCTCCCATCATTTCGTGTTCACAACTTCTCCGAATGCGCTAACAAATTGGCAATCAGAAGTCAGCTCGACCTAGTAGAAGAAAGACGAGTTAAAGCTCACCTTAGAGCTGCACACTATCAGGGTTTGATGAGAAGCAGATTTGCTTCTAGAGTTAAAAGAAGAGATTTCCAACCGGGGGACAAGGTATAGAGGAAAGTCTTCTTACACACTAAAGAGAAGCTGCTCGGCAAATTGGCCCCGACTTGGGAAGGACCTTATATGGTTGTTGAAAGGCTTAAACCGGGAACATATTGGCTAGAAGACAAGGATGGAAGAGTTCTGACCCACCTTTGGAATATCGAACATCTCCGGTTGTAATTGGAATAGTATTTGTGTAAATATTTACTTGTTTAAACATCCATGTAAATATTTGGGGGCATACTTTTTCCTACCCTGGTGGCGCGGGGAGGTTTTAATGAGTTGTCCGGGTTTTAAATGAAATTTGATGCCTTCTTAAAAAAATTCCGAAGTGTTCTTACTTTATCTTTTGTCACACCATCCGGATTAAAATAAAAGAGTGATGACCACTTAAACATTCGTCATCGGAGAATTTAAACACTCTCACTATGAAATAACTAAGGGCCATTTAAACACTAGCCACCAAAATTGAAACAGACTATGAAAGAATGTGAGAATTGTGCGAAACAAGGATATTCATTGAAATAACTTAAGTGCCTTGGCCTTCCAAGGACTTTCAAACTGTCAAGAAAAGTAAAAGATCTATCCGGTCAGATACCGGACACGCTTACAAAAAGAGTGCCTTGGCCTTCCAAGGACTTTAGTTCAGATAATATGAAAAGTAAAAAAAAATCGCAATTTAAGACCGAGCCTTTGAAGATGGCTCAGCTTCATCTATCTTCTTCTTCCCCTTGGGTTCATCTTTCTCTTCATTTGGGCTCTCTCCGGTGTTCTCTTCGTCATCAGATGAGGATGCACTGGAGAAACCAAACCTGTCGCCTTCGGCCATTGTGTGATATGGGAGGTCTTCAGCCTCTACGTGAAGCCATAAATCCCCCAGGTTCCTCTTTGGGAACTTCTCATGAAAGAGCAGGACCATGTCTGATTTCACCTTGGCATACATTTGCTCTTGAGTATCGATCACGTTGTTGGCATAAGCATTGATCTTGGCTTGGATTTTGGCCTCCTGCTCCCTTAACAGATCAGATTTCTCCTCTGCAGCCTTGAACACTGTGTTCTCAAGCGCAATCTTGTCGTTGGTCAAGTTGTTGATAATTTGGTCCTTGGCCTTAGTCTCCTCTTTCGAAGAGTTGAGATCTTTCTCCAGTCCGGACAACTTCTCCTGGAGCTCCCTGATAGTGTCTTCTATAGTGGAAACTTTTGTGGTACTCACCTTTTGGCTGTCGTTCAGCTCTTCGTTTTCTCCCTTTAAAATAGCAACATTTGAAGTGGCAGTAAGAAGGTCCTCGGACAGCCTCTCTTTGTCAGAATTGAGGTCTTTGATAAGATCTGCCTGACTTTGAACTTGCTTCTCCAACGCAAGCACCGACTGAACATTTCTTAATAAAGAGGGAGCTATAACATCCCTTTCGCTTGAAAAAGTAAAGGTCTTACCATTAAAAGTGACCGTGTTTGAAGTGCTCGGAGGGAGATAAGGCCCAGCAAAATCATCTTTGGGGAGATTGATAAATTACTCGCCAAGCCCACCCAGACTAGTGATGTCTACCCCATCAATGCTAAGACCTCCCCCTTCGACCTCATCAGTTTGGAAGTCACCAGGTATCTCCTCTGCTTGTGTTGGGTCAGTGGGGTCAGCTTGGGGAAGAGGCTCCGGAGGTCGGAGAGAAAGTTCGTCACCCTTAGAGGTCTTTTTCTTCTTGGCCTCCCTGATTTTGCCTTCAGCTCCCTGTTTACGGTCTCTTTTGGAAGCCCTTGGAGGATGAGGAGTGAACCTCTTGCCTAACACTCTCCTACTCTACCACTTTCAAGAGAGCAGCATCAATTTGGCTGGGGGCTGGCCCCTCCAGATGCGTTGGAGCATCCTCCTCCACCTCAGCAGGGTTAGCTCCACCCACCACTTTCTTGCCCTTCTTTTTGCCTTTCATTTTACTCGGGGCCTTGGCCCGGCTTGGCAAGTAAAGTGTCTCATCCGGTTCATACGTCCTTTTGAGCACTACATCCGGAGGAGGCTGGGTGGTGAGCTCTTCTCAAGTCAAGTCTCTCCGACCTGTGGTGTTCCAAAGATGAGATCTTGCTAAGTTGCCCGCCGTGAAGGCATCATGGAACCGATTTCCCCACCTTTCAGCAGTCCAAGCATTGATCTTGGAGCAAGTGGTTTGCCCGGACTTTACATAGTCATTGAAGTCCTTGGGCAGTACTGATAAGAAGAAGACAAAGTTAATTAGTATAAACAAATTTGATAAAAGAAGAGATAAAAATATAAGGTAAGAGCCTTACTATTACTCCTCCATCTGCTGGTGAGGAGACTGGGGTTGACTCCGGCCTTGATTTTCTTCCTGTTCTCCCAAGCACCACTTACGAAGAGGAATTGAGTCCTCCAATTCCTTTCCGACTTTAGCAAGTCATCCAGTGCCTTGAAGTCATCCCCCATGTTGAAGTGATAAAAGGGGATGTGGTGGTTTCTATAGAGGCTGACCACAGCAGAAAATTCCTCCATTGGCAGAGGGATCCCGGAGAGCCTAGAGGCCATAATGCAGGCCATAAGGGTGTACCAGGCATTAGGACTCAGCTGGCTTGGGCAGAGCTTTATCAGATGAAAGTATCTGGCGATCTCCAGGTCCAAGGGGAATCTGAGCCCCCAGTTAAACAACTCCGTGAAGATGACTATCTCACTCAACTTGCAATCCATGGGAGTTTCGGGGTTTATTGGGATTCTTATCTTCACATTCTCCGGAATTCCCCACTTCGTACGCATCCGGCCCAGTTCAGCTGTGTGGATGAATGCGTAGTTGATCTTTTGCAGGGCAAAGAGGTACTTAACACTGACCTTGTGAAAACAAGGCCCCACCCTTCCTTCGAGACACCCCGGCAGATCCGGATGCCCCAAGCACAACTTTTCTTTGCCCTTGTCTTTTTGGGCAGCAACAGCATCACTAGTCTGTCCGGAAGGCTAAGAATCGAATGGGGCCTCTTCGATAGAGTCCTCCATTACTTCCTCCATGATTGATGAGGGGTTTTCAGTAGCAGTGGTGAGGGGAAGGTTTAGATTTGGCTCAGCCTGACTTCCGGACTGCTGAGTTTCAGTGTTTTCTTGGTTCCTGGCCTCCGGTTGGGGATCTGGTGCAGATGTTTCCTTCCGGGGACTTGAGCTAGTGCCCTCCGGACCGGACAGCCTGTCCTTGGGGGCTCTAATGGGCACTTCTGACCCCGAACTGCTGTCTTTGGCACCCGATTTCGAAGGGGTGCCCTTAGAAACTTGACCCTTGACCAATCGGCCTCTTCTTCGGTCAACTAATTTTTGAGGAGAGGTTTCAGCATCTGACCCCATAGTTAAGAAAGGAGAGGGTTTTTAAAGCTTGTAACTGTTAAACCTGGTTCAACGATGGGTTCCGACTCTTGAACCGAGGAGCCTGAGATAATGGGTGAAAGATTGGTGTGAAATAACTGTTTCGGTTTGATGCCCCTTATAGAGGAAGAACCTCGGTCTGATTCTGTGGGTGAAGTTGCTGGTTTGTCGATGGGCGAAGCGGGTAAGCCTGCTGCAATACGCCTTTCCCTTTCAACCTTTTGCGCCTTTTCTAATTCAGAGAGATTGAGCCACCCACCTTTGATCAACGCGTTCCTCGCTGTGAACATAAACGACCTGAGCAAGAGTTTGATTTTGAGAGAGAAAACTTTAAGAATTTGTAGAGTAAAAACAAGAGTGATGGTGAAACAGTAGAAAGTATTTCAATTTATAGTAAATCTAGAAAAGAAGTTTGATTCCTAGGAGAATTCGAAAAGATTGGTAATGATTAAAAGACGACGCTGATGTCACCCTCTTTAATGAAGAGGTTGCTTTTCGAAGAAGGTAGGTGCGAGATTAAAGGTGAAAAAACGGCTGAAACAACCAACCAGAAAGTAACATGTGTCCCATAAACTCTGGTAAAAAACTGTTTGGATTCACAGAGTTGTATCAGTCCGGATAAAAGCATAAGACAAGTCGAAAGACTTGTCCGGGAAAAGCTACCCCTGATATCAGACTGTTTTTTCAGGTTTTTGACAAAGGAATTTGAACAAACACCTAAAAAAGGGGCTCCTGATGAGTCAGAATACTGCTTCCTCTCCGGACAGGGACAGATCGGACCAAGGCCACCAGACCGGACAGGCCACTTCGAACACTTAGCCCATTGGACTGTTCGAACTATGACAAAAGTACTAAAAAAAACCTAAACACTTCTTGACTAAGCTGCTTGCTCTCCTAAGAGCTCATGGGTCTTTAAACATGACCCGGGTCCATTAAACTTGACCCGAAAACCCATAAATCCCAGATATAAGGGTATAAATACCCAACCACCTGCATTAAATATGGGTAATAAAAATTAACTGCAACCAGGCTGCTTAATTCTCCCTCTAGTCTCTACTCAAAACATAAAACATATACCGACCTTCACAAACTCTGAAATAAATTACCAAATTACCCTCAGACAAAAATTAACCTCACTAAATAGAGTTTCCCCTTTCTTAGGTAGACGAACAGTGATGTTTTCTCTCATCCCCCATTATTTATTTAAGTCTGGTACTTGACTCTCTTGATAGTATATATATGGAACTTTCTTCAGCTCGATAATATAGTCAGCATCGATATCTCTCAAGTTTCTGCCAATGGCTGCTCTTTCCTCATCGGAAACAGTACCCAATGCCTTCTTTGTTCGAGGCTTGCGAACTTTCTTTCCGGTGGCAGTTTTTGAGTCTCTTTTATTGGACTCAGCTTCATTATTAGACCGGGTAGCCTCAGAATCAGCTTCATCGGCTTCTGATGTTTCATCCCTAGTTTGGGGAGGATATTTGGATGAATTCAGTTGAGGTAATGGAGCTTCTTCGACTGTCTCTATCCAAGGAGGAGACTGAGTAGGTGGATTCAAGGAGGGGAAAGTAGGAGTAACATCAGAATCAACTCCCATGGTTGTGAAAGTTTTTCTTCTACGGATTGGTGGAGGACAAGTTGAAGAAGGAGTAATTTTGATTTGTTTCGAAGAGGATTTGCTTGATTCTTCATTGATCAGAGGTGATGCTTTGACTTGAGAAGAAGAGGTTCGAGGCGTTCTGGGTATTTAAACTCTAGAAGAGTGATGCACTTCGATAGAAGGAGAAGGCGAAAAAGTAGAAACTTTAGATGGATCAAAATTACCGTAGTAAGTAGTCTTGGTGGTTGTTTCCACATGAGTGTTGTTGATTAATCCGGCGGCCTTGTATTCCTCTGGTCTTTCAGTATTTCAAAAATAATCGTATGATCCAAAGACTAGACTATCGCTAGGCTTCAGAGATTTGGGTTTTTGGGTATGTTAGCCTTAGATCTTCTAGGATTTTTTCTCATAAACAGGATGAAGATTAACCAGAAAATATGGGTTTTGATCAGAAAGTATAGGTTTTTCAGAAGATGAATCTTATTTTGATTCAGAAGAAGAATCTTATAAATTTGATTCATAAGCGAACAACCCACCAGAAGGGCATACCTCAAAGAGCACCAATCTCCCCCGACAAACATCTATATGTACGAAGTCGACCTATGAATAAAAACAAATGCAAGAAAGGAAAATGAAATCTCAAATAAAAAAGATACTTTGGGAGTGTGAGCTACGCGGACGGGGAATACGCAACTGAACAACCGCAGGGGCTTCCAGCAGTGATACCTGAACTAACCAGATGGGCCACCCAAACCTGGAGCAACCATTTGAATCGGAAATCAACATTGGATCCCGGCTATCCAAAAAAGGCAGAGTAAAGCGGAGGATCACGAAATGCAACACAATGGTCCCACTCCAGTATCCGCTTCGATTCATGCAGATACTATAGTAACAACAGTCGTTTTCATGATAGCAAGGTTCCCCCCTTTATTTGAATACCTACCTACGGTTTTGATTGTTATTACTTCTGCAGGAGCTACGACGTCATTCCTTGCGGCAATCACTGGAATATTACAGAACGACCTTTCTGATAACAGCTCTTCACTTTTATTAATGTGAGTTGAGTAGATGAAGAGGAATAGCAAGGAAGTGGAATGATTCTTATGCTCCTAAAAGCATCGTTTCCTTTTTTATGAAAAACTAAAGAAAGCATTTATCTAGATTATATTTAGATATATTATTATATATGATACCGCCAAATGACTTCCTGAGTCTTGCGCACGGTGGGGAAAGAGTGGACGCTCAAGCCGCATTATTTACGTGGCCAATGAGGAAATCCTCAATATCTCTTGCTTGAACCGCTAACACTATCACTGGCTGGTCAACAACTGACTTGCTTGAATATGAGGAGGTAATTACATGGAGAAAGGCAAGAGGACCAGGGGAATGTCTTGTTCAACCGAATATTTTGGGAAAGTTGAAGAACACGTTGAATTGTGAGAATGAAGTTACTAACGAATTTATAGGAGGATGAGGATATGTGTAGAAGTGGAAAAGACTTTATGATGATTGGGCCGAATACGAAACGGTGATAGAGTTATGAGTACGACATCGGCCAGACTAACTAGCTAACTATAAGTGTAATAGCTAGACATCCATCATGAATTTAAACGGTCAGATTTTATAAAGATTTACTTAGAAAATATTTTGATGTGTGGGAACGTTTGGCGCGATTCGAGAACAAATAAAAGATTTTTTTGATTTTTTTGACTTGGAGTTTCTTTCGAGGACAAAGAAAAGATGTTATTGATTTTTTAACTTTGACTTTCACTGATATGGTTTCTGGCAGGATTCGAAGACATTTAGTTCTCATTCATTTACTGACATGAGAACTAGAGGGGTACCGATATGGAAGTAGAAATCTAAGGACTAAAGCGTAAATAATGAAAGTTTAATAGAAAGATAATTATTATGTATTTCTATTAAGGACTGGGGTTAATTTATCCCTTTATGTAACCGTCTTCAGTTTATAGTTAAGTCCCAACGTCTTTATATAAAGGCCAGAGTTGAACTAATTAAGGGGTTGAACATTTTTTTTATCTAACTCAGTTGTGCTCTAACTTTCTCTCTGTAAAAACTCTTTTTCTCTCACTAAAACTTACGTATTACTTTTTCCTAAGACAACTCTTAATAATTGAACTCACCAGTATCTATAGGTAAAAATTTGTTGATTATTCTCCAGGTTAGGAAAGAACTTTTCCTATGTGTGACTGAGTTCCATGGTTTTCCATATAGGTTGGAAATGTTATGATGCTTTCTAAGCATATTCCAAGTATCAGTAGTATTAAAGATACCATCTTTATATACAAGACATTTGATTGAAAGATCCTCATTACTCTTGACATAGGGCTCAGTTGTAGGTTTGATTGCAGATAGTCTTCTCCATGTGTGTGAGCCTGTATTTACTGAAAATTTAGCTTTACGGGTCAGTACAGTAAATACTATGTATAAGATTAGCCCAAACAGACTCATTTTTTCTAAAATTCATCCAAAGTTTGCAAGAGTAGATATCGTGAATGTCTTGAAGAAGCTTGGCATTCAGATCATCTTCTTTGAAGGGTCTACAAACTTTGGACCATTTAGACCAGTGTATGTTGTTAGAGTCTAGGTTATAACCCCATAAGAAGTTATCTCGTAAGATTTCAAATTTGTTCATTATTCATTTGAGGATAGTGCAACAGTGAAGCCAATAATAAGGTAAAGCCATGAGTACATATAAAATTAATGTTAATATGCCGCCTTAGGATAGGTTTTTTCCATCCCAATCAGATATATGTTTTCTAATTTTGTTGATTAAATGTTCATAAATAGATGCCTTGTTGTTGTTAGTTATGTTGATGCCCAAGTAAGTTATATGGAGATATTCAGAGCTAAAACCAGCTAGGTTAGAGATGTAGGCAATTCATATAGGAGGGGAATCGCTTGATGATATAATCTTAGTCTTTGTTTTGTTGATAGTTTGTCTAAAAATATCCTGATATTCATGTAGAAAATTACTTTAAACAACAATAGAAGTAGGTAAACTGTTAGTAAATCTCAATAACTCATTTGCAAATGCTAATGAGATTATGATGTTGCTCGTAGTTGTATATTTTAAAGATTTGTTTTGTTCAAATAGGTTATTTAAACCTCTAAGAAGAACTTATTGTGCAATAATAAAAATACTAGGGGATAATATATCCCCTTGTCTTATGCCCTTAGTAGTTTTAAAGTATCTTAAAACTTGACCATTGACCATAATTGAAACATGTATGTTTCTAATTATTTTTTCAATTAAATAAACAAACTCTGAATCAATACCAAAAAGATAAAGGACCTTAATAATAAATTTGTGGGACATTCGATCAAAGGTCTTTGCCATGTCTACTTTGATAAGAATGTTCCCAGCTTTAACTTGACTGTTTATATCGAATGGAATTTCTTTTGCAGTAATTATATTTTCGTGGATTGACTTATCTGCAACATAACCCCCTTATACTTGGGATATGATTTTAGGTAGTAATAAGGAGAGTCTGTTTTTTATGACTTTTCAGAATTTCTGTTAGTGAATAATCATAAACTTATTGGTCTGAACTGGTTACAGGTTGTAAGATTGCTAATATTTGGGATAAGGCATATTCCATGTGAGAGGATTCCTTCTGGAATGTCCTGACCTTGGAAGAGTGAGTGTACTGCAGCACATAAGTCATATTTAATGATATCTAAGAGGTAATATATAACAGTAGTTAAATTCATCCATTCCCACAACGTTATTAGGATTTAACCTTTTATTGCTCGATAAATATCTTCTTCAATTGGTAGTTGCAGGAGCATGGAATTGTCGTTAGAGGATATCAGCTTGGGGATGTTTTTCAATAAGGAGCTGCTGGAAAGGTTGTTGGTTTTTCTGTCATGAAGAACATAGTTATTACTAAGTATTTCATTTTGTGTGGATTATTTCTGATTAAGGATAATTTAGTAAAGTGTTTTGGGAATTTAATGTTTAAGGTAGAGTGTAGTGAGATAATTAAGGTGTGTGCTTGTATTAAATTCTGATCACCCTCATTAATGAAAGTGGTTGGGTATTTATACTTAACTAGACCAACATCTAGCTTAGTCAATTTCCACTACATTTATCCTGTTTGGTTTCTCATGGTAGTGGTCTGGTCCGAATTTCCCTTCGGATAAAAGCAAGTTGCAGTTTAAAAAATGTCCGACCTTATCATCATTGAAATGATTTATAGCAGATTTGCTAATTAGCTAATTTTCTGTTATCCATTTTGAGTTTTTCTTGATGCAAATGATCTTAGCCTTCATTCTTTTCTTTTTGACGTAAGAGTGATAGGATTTAGTATTCCTATTGCCATCTTTTAGCCAATTAGAATAAGTTTTTTGCTACCAGAATGATTCTTCAAGCTTTAAAGCTTGAAGGAGCAGAGCGTTAGCATTAGCTAAGTTGTTGTTTTTTGTGTTATTGTTATACTGTAAATTTTGCTCAATTTGTAGGACATTGCATTCTACTTCTCTAATTTTGTCAAAAATGTTGTCAAATGTAGTTTTGTTCCAAATATTTAGAGAGTCTTTTAACCTCTTAAGCTTGTTCCAAAATATGCATAAACAGAAACCATGCATAGGTAAATATCAATTAGTTTCCACATGAAAAAGGAAATCTTCATTGAGTGTCCACATATTAAGAAATCTAAAACTAGAGTTAGCTTTATGTATGTTGTTAGATATGGATACAAGAAGGGGGTGTAGTCATAACACGTTCTGGCCAAATGAGTAATTGTAGTGGCATTAAAGCAGTCTGCCCAATCAGAGTTGATTAGAGTTCTATAGAGTCTTCTCCATTTAGACCTTTTAGTCCAGTTGAATCTTGTTACCATGCATCCCATATGTTCATTAGGAGTTAAAATTGCATATTAATAACCATTCCTTGACTAATTCAGATATTAATTTAAGAGAGTTCCATAGATTCACTCTATTGAGTCTCTGACATTTAGCATAAACTATTGTTAGAAAAAAGAATTTGTAAAACAATTATAAGAAATAGTAGAGTGAAGAAACTGAGGGTGGTTGACTAAAGTTTTGATGTTGTAGTCCTTAGTCCATGAGAGCCATAATTTATTTATTGTATTAGAATAGTAGAGAAGGAAACCCAGTCTAGCAGCAATGATAGAGATTTTTTATTCTTTGATGAATGGTTCAAGGACTGCTAGAATGCTAAGATTTTCTTTGTTGATGATGTGTTTGAGCCTCCTGATAGATTCTTTGTTTCCTATTCCACGTATGTTCCAACATAAAAACTTAATCATTTGTTGGGTTATGATTATGAGATTTTCTTGTCCTAAAAAGAGATTTGATAATAACTAAGCCTTTTTTCTTCCTTATGTTAGCTTCCTTTAGTCTTTGAATCAGAATGTCTTGGAATTGATTGTCTTCTTCTTTCCTCTTTTAAATAGGTGATAATGGATAGCTTCTAATGTTACTCTGTTTAGGAGTGTATATTTCAGATTCAGCATTCAAAGGAGAATAATGGTCTTCTTCCAGGTTCTTTATTGCATTTATTCGATCTTCTTTAAGAACGGTGGTATTATCGATACTATTGGGGAATGTAATTCCTTGATGTTCTGTTTCAGATTCATCATTGGTATAAGGGTAAAACTATAATAGATCTTAATGTAGTCTTCTGCCCTAGTTTGTCATCTGTGCTAGGTTGAGGAGGGTCATTTTATGGTGAGTTGGTTTCTAGCGTGGTATTATGAGATTTAAGAATATTTTCAGTCTCTTGTTTTTGTTTTTTTGCAGGTATCTTGGTCACGTTCCACATGGTAGCAATAAGAACAGTATTTGGGTAGATATTTATAATCCACATGGATCCAGCAGTCATCGTTGCTTCAAAATCCAGCCCAAATATGATGATGAAGTTGTTTGGAGATGTCTAATTCAATCCATGCATAACATGCATTGATTAAAGCTCTGTTCTTGGAAGGTATCCAATTCTTTATTCGGTGTCATATTGAGCAAGCAATCGAGGTAATAAATTCATCATTATAGAAAATTTATGGGATATTTTCTAATATGGTCCAAATCGATACGATTGGACATTCGATTTTGGGGTTAAAAGATGGCATCCACTTGAGTAAATGCATGAATCTGTTCCGATTGTACATACACCACAAAACCAAATCTTGCTCAGGTCAGATTTCAATGAAAAGTTTAGAAACAGATTTCTAGAGTCCTAGTTAGAGTACAAAGAATCAACATCAATAAATACAATTGTAAACTTAAAACCTTATTATCTTTTATGCAAATGTAAAACGAGAGAAAGTAAAATTAAAGACTTTATGGTTTGTGTTTTTTAATATATAGATCTCGTTAAATTCTGAATTTGTAACAATGATCCAACTATGAACCGTTGATCAGTGTTCTACAGTAGCATTAGCCATATCGTGTGCAACTTTCTATATATTAATGCTATGCTCAATTTTATGTTTGATACACCAACTAAGGAGCTAAAAACTCTATCAAGTCACCTGTTTTTTACCTTTGTTGAATTCGTGCCACTAAGCTTCATTCGTCAAACCGAGTCACTAATGTTTCTAATCATTACATTTTTGTCACTGATGCGTACAAATTAAGAAGATGATACGTGGCACCCCAATATATCCCTCCACGTTCCATATACGGTCCCCCATTATATCATGATGCGTGCAAATTAGGAAGATGATACGTGGCACCCCAATATATCCCTCCACGTTCCATATACGGTCCCCCGTTATATCATGTCGAAAATATCTTTGTTCATTAATTTTTATTTTCTACCTTTTACTTTTTACTTTTACCTACTATTTATTTTATTATTTATATATTTACTGGGTCCATTTAATATATTAATTGGGCCCATTTGATATTTGATTTAATATTTTCTAAGTAGATTATATGTATAGAATAAGCCATACCATATCAACATTAATCAGTAATCCTAGGAATATCGTTATCTTTTCTTTCACATTTACGTTCGTTTTTCCATCAATTCCTTCGAAATCGAATACATCCATACATGTACACGTCTCCACATTACTCACATACCACTTGAACAAGTCTCCTCCTGCAACACCGCCGTCGTTGAGGTGTTTCAGCTCGCTGAGCGTCTTACTCCACTCGGCCACCGACTCAGAAACTTGGTTTATGCAGTCAGTCATGACAACTGGTTCTCCACTCGTTTTTTTCTTTAGTTCCAAACCGAAAAGGTAAATCGAGACTCGCCTCGCGTGAGCTAGACATACTCTGACGATGGCTTATGCTAAAGTTCATGGGGTGGTCGGTATTGGACCGTCGTAGATGGTGAAAGTGCAGACGCAAAAAGAGGGAAGCTCGTATGCAGGCGATTGAGCAGAAATAATATTTGTTGATAAAGACGAATTCATACTCTTAACTGAATCAAAAAGTTCTATTGAAAAAAAATATTAGAGGGTGAGAAAATCGAGAGAAAAAAGTTTTCTATATAAAAGTATGCAATTGTTTCTTCATAAAGAAGATACTTTTAATTGAATTAGATAATTTTTATAGGTATATAATAATATCCGATGTTCTATATATAATCTAGTTAAAAAGTAAATAGGCAGTAAATAAATAAACGTTAGGCTAAAAAATCACATCTATGTATTATATGTGGCGTGGTTTGTTCTATATATATAATCTAATTAAAAGATATTAAATCCAATATAAAATGGGCCCACTTAATAAAATAAATGGATCAAGTTCATATAAAAATAATAAAATAAATGTTTGATGTAAAAATAAATAAAGTATATTAAATTTAGCAAAAAGTTAAAATAAAGAGTAAAAGGTAAAAGATAAAAATTAATGAACAGTGGATATTTTAGACAAGATTTAATGGGTGACTGTATATGAGAGACGGAGGAGTATATTGGAGTGACACGTGTCAGTCTCCTGTTAATTTGTACGCACCAATGGCAAGAATGCAATGATTTGAAACATCAGTGACTCGTTTTGGGGACGAAAGAAGCTTAGTGACACGAATGCAACAGATGTCAACACCGATGACTTGACAGGATTTTTAGCCCCAACTAAGGTCATACTCAACTTTATGTTTGATACGCCAGTTTAAATGAAGTAAAAGTTCTTAGGAACGAGCTAACGACTTATATTATTATAGTTTTCTAAATAAACGTCAATGATTAAATATATCTTTTGAACATGTTATATCTCGATAACATATTGAGATTTTCATGGTTGGATTTTATAAAAATATATATTAAATGATTTCATCCGACTGTTTTTTGTAAAACTATATTTATATAATACATTTTATTCGACTTCTTACAACAACTATATAGATTTCTTATTATTCGTCCAAAAACCTTTCAACCATAGCCACATGTGGTGTCGATTTTAACTCGAACTGGAATTTACAGAATCGTGATAATATGTATTTTAAACACTATGATGTATTTTGGTGGTTCAAATTATTAAAAATTTGGATTTTAATTTTTTGAATATTAAAAAATTATTTTTTATTTAGTTTAAGCTATTTGGTTAATGTTTTGTTAGTTGTATTGTATAAGACTGATGTTTATGTACGTTTTGGATGTTTTTGTTGATCCTGAGATAAAATGGAGAGATTTATTTTATGGGTTGAAGTCTAATTTCGTAAGCGATTATTGCTACAATCAAACGAATGTCAAGTTATTCATTGCTCGATTATAGTGATCTTTTCATACATAGTTGCTCATGTCATGAGAAAGGTGATGACAACTATTTCTAGGGATTAGTTACTATGAGATAAATTTCTCTTAACTATAATAAAAAATACTAAATTAGTTTATGTCTAGATAAGTTTACCTATTTCGATATATACAGTTCATAAATCTGAGTTTTATACTCCGTTCAATAGTTTGAGTTTTGTTTTCAGATTTAGCTTTGTTAAATTCTCATTGTTCAAATTTCATTATTCTCGATATATATTCTGTTCACGACTAATTCTTCGAAAATATTTCTAACCATGTTTCTTTGTCTTCTAAAAGATTTCTAACCATCTTTCATCATTATTGTAGGATTCCTCACAGTAAACTTGTTGTAGCTAGTTCATCCAACATAAATGATATCGATGACCATTTGATAGATTTTTATCGTTTGTTACACGGTTATTAGCGTGCAACTTATAGGGAAGCTTCAGATCGTACTCAAACTCATTCTTCTTCAAGAGAAGCGTCGAGCAGTATGTCGTTTATCCACGATGAGTTGTATTTTGTAGCATTACCTCATGTTAATATTGTAGACACGATATACCTACTCGCATTATGTTAGTCATAAGGCGTACCACGTATTCAAAGCGGATGTAAATATATATATATATATATATACACACACATTTTTGTATATATTTGTGTTTATTTTTCAGATGTATTGTTATTAATGGATATGGTATATGTTTTTTAGCCTTATGTTTCCTTACAGACTTACGCGTTATATGACAACCTTCGCTCGTGGAATTTTGATGCTCAGACATTAGTTAAAGATTGGGTTATGTTGACACCGTTTAATCTATTTATTTATTGTTTACGATGTTGGTATACAAATATCATTATTATCGAGGCATTCATTGAGCGATGACACGCGAAAAATTATTTATCTATTTCATTTTTGTAGAGATAACACTTACACTAGATGGTGTATATACGATCACATGTCTTCTAGTTGATGGTGAGTTTTTTTTACTACTCTTGAATTTGAAGATTATGTGGAGATAATAAATTTTATATCCAGAATACCGGGGTAACAATCAACCGTATTGGAGAAGGTGTTTGCAATGCCTCTGTTACTGCTTAAAATAACGAAGGCATTATCAATGTGAATTGTCCTCTTTTTAATCAAGTTGACGAGGTTACTAGCGAAAGAAATTCTCCCCCTTGAATTAAATTGATATTGTTGTTGTTAACCTTTAAACTTGTTTATCTTTATTTTGTTGTACTTTATTGGTGGAATTTTCATATTTTGTATTTGAGTTTAATGTTTGATTAAATTCTGTTTAATCTTTTGTTATCTTTATTTGGAAACATATTTTCATTATTTTTGCTATGGGGGTCGGTATGTATATTCGACTCTTGAGTCAGGGTAGTATGACCACTTGCGTATCCTAAAGATTTTTTAGTCTCAGGCTTGGTTCGTCAATCTTTTTGCTATTTTGACATTTGAAGGCAGAGTGCAGTATAGTCACTTGCGTTCCTAATAGTTTTTCAAACTTAGGCTTGGTTTATTATCCTTTTTTGCTACTTGGATATTTTAAGTCATGGCACAATATGGTCATTTTCGTTCATAATGGTTTTCAACCTCGGGCTTTGTTTATTAACCATTTTCACTACTTTGATATTTTAAGCCATTGTATAATATGACAATTCGCATAACTTTATGGTCTTTCAAACTTAGACTTGATTTATAATTATGTTCGCGTACTTCTCATTTGACACGACCCTCTCGTATAACTTTCTTATTTGCTTTATTGAACTTTTATAGCTCAAATACTTATCTTTATTATCTGGTTTTTCTTCGCTAATATCATTATCTTTATTATCTGTTTTTTTGTTCTCTGGTATCTGTCAAACTTGAATATTTAACTTTATATTCAAGTTCTTCTTTTTGAATATAAATCATATTTTCTTCTTTCAAATGAATTTTTTTATTAAAAAATTGAATTACAATGTGCCTCATTAAAAACCCTACTGCACCACCAGAAGGGAAAAGAAATGCATAACCATATTACACATTTATCTAATATAGCTTCAAATGAATAATATTCCAAGAATGCTTCAATTCATTTCTACCTATATCTTCTATCCGATATTGCCCCATAATGTCCTCTATAAATAACTATGTACGGTCATCCTAGTTTAGAGCTAATTTTCCTATATTCTTATATTTTAATCCTTTAAATATTTTCTTCATGACCAAATTATTGTTCGTCTCCCATACTTGCCCATTTTCTTGGGGGTAATTTGATTCAATACATTCTACGAAATTTCGGCATCTGATCTTTCTGAAATTGAGGCCAATTTTATATCATTAAAATTCTTGGGAACCCATATCCAGATAAAATCTTACTTTGCAAGGAATATCAAATTTACCGAGCCATCGTCTTGTATAAATATTTTGCTTCAACCCACTTTGTAAAGTAATCCACGACTACAACTGCTTATTGCCTCTTTCATGGAGTCATTACTAAATGCCCCACTAGATATATTCCCTATTTATCAAATGAACAAGACACATATACTATGCTCATCATCCTGCTTGGCAAGCGTTACAAGTTTGTACAATATCCTCGTCATCTGCTACTAGCTTTGGCCAACAGAAATCAAAATGAAGGAAACACATAATCAAGCTTCTATATGTGCTCCAACAATACCCTCATGTTAATTTTAAGGACAAGAACAACCTCGTCTTTATTCAAACATCATAGCATTGGTATTGTTGTAATTTTATATAAAACAAATGTCAAGAATTATATATTTAACAGCTCATACTCTCGAAGCATGGGCCTCATAATTTCAATTTGAGAGAATCTATTCTCTCAAATATAACAAATACTCATGCTATCTCTATTGCTAAGATTTTGACTTCTTTCTCTTTATCATCTTTATAACAAGTATTGTTGTGGTTACTAAATAGTGTGCAACTAAGTTATTTATACGAGGCATGTTCATATTCTACTCTTTAAAATTTCATTTACCATTCTTTTAATGTCTTTACGTATCCCATCAAATTCTTTTTCTTAGACTTGTATACTAATTTTGCATGTATTACCACCAACTGAGCATCATATCTTACCTTAATGATCTTTTCTCTATAAATAAAAGCCAATTTTAAACCACCAACGATCTCATATTCTGCTATATAATTCATCACACCGAAACCAAACTTCACTAATTGTCTAATATCTTCACCAAATGGAGATTTCAAGATGATCGAAACACCTCCTTCTTTAATACTTAAAGCTCTATAAACTTTCACTGTCCATCAAAATTGTGCACTATAAAATGTCATGATAACACATACTGTATGAATGTCTATTCATGTCTGATGATAATTAACAATGAACCAAAGAGATTTCACCACGTCTTATAGTATGTGTAATGGTTTTATAATAAATACACTTCTAAGTACCATCTTAAACAATCTTGACTTATCATAGAGTATAACATGAAATATGAGAGGAACTTGTAATCAAAAGGTGTTAACTTCTAACTTGCCACTTTTAAAAATTTGAGATCGGTTAATTTAAGTACTAAGAGAAAACCTAAAGCTGAGATATTGTATTATCAATATTAAATAACTTGGGTATATGCATACAATAATAATACAATCTGAAAAACTAAAATCTATACACATTCTCACTGAATCTAAACCTCATATAAGCTAAGGACCCTTTATGTGAACTTGTGTTCGTGAAATACTAAATGAGGTAATTCATTCATGAAAAAATTTACAATTACGGAATTTGTATCAATATGCTCTACCTTTTCATGGCCATTATTGGTTTGTTCCTTCAAAATATGGAACCTAATGTCTATACGCTTAAAATTATTTGATATGTTATTTCCGCTCGAGAACATAACAACTGAAATCTTGTCACAAAAGAGTTGGAGATGTCTTTCAATTCCCTCTAGTGTACACAATAGTGTCACAAAGTTCCTCAAATAAAGTGCATGAGTGGATGCTATAAAACATGCACATACTCGCCTTACAAGGTGGACTGAGTATGTTGTAATATTATGTTTCACATTCTTGTATGATATGACGCCTACAACCAAATTGAATATATATCAGGTGGTTGACGTCCTATGTTTACGCGCCAAATAAAAACCATATCGGAATAGCCTATAATATTCAGATAATCTGATCTCATATATGCCAATCCGATGTGTTTCGTATTATAGTACTCCATCATTTGTTCCACCTAATTTTCTACTCTTTAGAGACTATTTTACTTGAAGCCCAGACTTACACTAGTCTCATGCAGTTCGTGATATTTGAAATCGACAATACCTTGGTCAGAGCATCTAAAAGATTCTCCTCACTAAGAATCTTAGCCACCTTAACTTGCTCTTACTCGAACGTCTCAGATGAAGGGAAATTTGTCTAAATGTTTAGTTTGTTCATGGAACTTCGTATTCTTCATTAAATGAATAAAACTAGTGTTATCATAGAGCAAAAACACAACTTGCTCCACATAATTAAGTTCACTCAACAATCCCTTCACCAAAATAGCTTCCTTTATGTATACAAGTACTTCTGTAAACGAAAGTGCAACGGGATTTTGTTTACAAGACTTCCAGCTAACCACTCCTTCAAGCATAATACATATAGCTCAAAGTATATTTCCTTGTGTCGAGGAAACTTGCGCAATTGGAGTTCACATAACCATTTGTTGTTATATCACATGAATCCTTATGATTGTAACATACCCTTACAACTGCCAAGCCCTTCAATTATCTCATAAGCTACTTGAGTGCATGCCAGTGCGGCTTCTTCAGATTTGATCTAAATCTTCTCAAAACACATGCGATATATGCAAGATCAGGTCTCATGCAAATCATAGCATATATAAGTCCAACAATAATATTGGCATGCATTATCTCCATAATGTACTTCTTAACTGTTGCTTCGGTTGGTGCTTGAGTGACATTGAGTTTGGATTGGGAACCAATGAGAACTTACTTAGGATCTTATATATATATTTTTGTGGATATTAGAAAAAAATAACCCTTTAACATGTTTCTCTTGATCTCATAACTAAGTATCCTCTGTGCCTCTCTCATATTGTTTATCTTAAACTCTTTTTTCAGTTGATTCTTTACCGCTCCAATCTTCCTATTATCTCTTCCAGCTAATAGTATGTCATCCACATAGAAAGTGTTTAAGACGTATCTCTCTATGTGTGTTTCCCTATTCCTGTAGACACAATTATCGTAATAACTACAAACATACATTGTGGATATCATAAAATAATTGTATATTTTATTACATTGCCTAATCGATTGTTTGAGTCCGCATATGGGTTTTTTTAACAAACACACATCACCTTCCTTAAATTCTTGAAACCTGATCGGTTGACACATGTAAATGGTATCTTCCCTTTCACCATGCAAGAAGACAATAGTACATCCATTTAATATATTTTAAGATCCAATCTAGCAACAATTAACAACAGAACCCTAATGGAGGTTCGTTTCACAATTGGTAACAATATCTCATTGAAATCAATACCCTCCTTTAACCTAAACCCCTTAGTCAAATCGAGCCATGTATCTGCACAAATCAATACTAAGAATACTTCAATTTTTCTTGAATATTCATTTACTCCAAACCAACTTCTAACCCTTTGATCACTTTACAAGAATTCAGGTTTTCATCTTCTTAAGACATCCTAATTATGCTTTCATGGTCTTAAGACACTTTTCTTAATAATTTTTCTTGAGATCTTCATGATATCTTTCAATTTCAAGAATATATCCTTGCATTTTATTTGATAAAGAATAACCATTTATATCGGCAAAACCATGTCTCTTCGGTTGATTGATTAATCTATGTTTTATATCTCTCGCTAGTTGATAATTGTCAAGATTATATTTCTCTTTCATCTAATAATATGAAGGAACTAAAACATTGAACCCTAGGAAAAATTTGTACTCATGCAATGGTTGAACTTTCTTTGTACGATCCCAAGGGGAACCAGGCAAAAAATCTTCTTCGTCGCAAGCCTCTTTAACTTTGTAGATCATATCCATTATAACCATTAAATTCTTCAACATAATATCTCCTTATTGAAAACAACATCCTTGCTTATCAATTTTTTTTGATGTACACGTTCAAGTCACCATAACCTATATTTTTTTTATTTGGATACCCCATGAACAATCATTTTAGTGCTTTTGGCCTAAGCTTATCTTGCTTCACATGTGTATAGGAAGCACATCTAAACACTCTCACATGTTTTAAGTTAGATTTCTCTCTAATTCAGGCCTCTTGAGGACAAAAAAACTTAAACACCATAGGTGGACTCTTGTTGATGTTATATGCAACTGTTTCACTTCTTTCCAAAACTTTCGACCTATTCTATATGTTTGAAGCATACATATAACCCATTCCAATCAGGTTCGATTCATTCTGTTATTTTGGGGAGTCACCACTTACGGTTTTCGTGTTTGGAAATGGTAACCTTTATATAATAGCTAGTGAACTCATTATTGATATATTCAAAGCCATTATCAGGTTGAAGCTCAGCATTCTCCTGGTTTGATTCTCTACTAATGTGTTCCATTTCACAAAGGCAAAAAATTCTTCATCCTTGGTCTTTAAAAGTAAAACACATACTTTCCATAGTTGGCGGTTCTTCATATCATAAATTTAGGGAGCCAATCAAGGATTTGACCTTCAATGACGATGATTTGAGAGAAATCATCACACCTCATGAGGATGCGCTCACGACTAGTGATAATATATCGGGAGTCATGGTAACAAGAATACTCACTGATAATGGTAGTTCTGCATTCGTGATATTCAAGGCGAGCTACGAACAGATGTTGGGAGTTCCCCCTTACCAAATGACAGATAAAAAGTTGGTCAGCTACAAGGGGGAATCCACCAAGTGCATAGGAGAGATTGAGCTTCCGGTTACAATCGGGTACGTCAATACCAAGAAGATGATCCATACAATGTTTATAATTTTAAAAGCTCCCAGCTCGTACCACGGAATTATAGGGAGACCGTGGTTTCATAAGCTCGAGACCACGACTTTCTTGTTTAGGCAGTGCATCAAATACCCAGTGGGAATAATTCGTGGCAATCAGAGATAGGCAAGACTGTGTTATGCGATGACGCTGGATCCTTCCTGCAAAGCCAAATAGCAATTAATGAACTCTAGGGTATAAGGTCGCCAAGGATTAATGGAAGGAATAATTTAGAGGTAGATGAACTCAGAGAAAATGACGAGAACGAGGACGCCCCGTTGGAAGAAGAGAGCTTAACATTGAAAGAAGGAAAAATCGTCAAGATAGGTAATAAACTCGAACAAAACTTTAAAAACAATCTTATAGTTTTGCAATAGGAAAACAAGGATGTGTTTGCATGAAATGTAGAGAAAGTGACAGGTGTAGACCCAACTATTGTCGCTCATTCGTTAGCCATTGATGGTAACGTTCGACCAATGAGACAAAAACGGCGGGTTTTTTCTCCAAAAAAATCGAAAGTGATATTCAAAGAGGTCGAAAAGGTAATCAATCTAGGTCATATAAAACAGGTACAATACCCCATTTGGATCGCCAATTTAGTGTTGGTAAAAAATAAGAATGGGCAAGAATGTGGATCATTTCACAGATCTCAACCGAGCCTACCCAAATGATGTCTTCTCCCTGTCAAGAATAGACCATCTGGTGGATGCCGCTTTAAGAAAATATTAATGTCATTCATGGATGCATAATGAGGGTATAATCAGATATCTACGAACCCATCGAATGAGGAACACACTACTTTTCAGACACAACGAGGCCTCTACAGCTAAAAGGCCATGTCGTTGGGACTCAAGAACGCTGGATCAACATATCAGAAGCTTTTCAACAAGATTTTTAAAGGGAAATTGGGTATATGGAGGCCTATATTGATGATATGATCTTGAAGAGTGACTTGAAGGAGAAGCAGATTGAAGTCTTGGGAATTGTCTGCCAAACGTTGTGGAGGTATGAATTGAAACTTAACCCTCTTAAATGTTCTTTTGGTGTTCGTATTGGAACATTTCTGGGTTTTATTGTTAGTAAGAGAGGTAAGTCGATCCCTCTCAACTAAAGAAAATATTAGATATGAAACCCCCTAAGAATATAAAACATGTACAACGTCTGACGGGACGGTTAGCTACCCTCTCCAGGTTTATTTCTATATCATCCGACAAAACACAATACTTTTACAAAATCTTGAAGGGGGCCAAAACGTTTACTTGGACAAGCGAGTGTGACCAGGCCTTCCGAGCGTTGAAAGATTACTCAACATCTCTAGAAGTACTAACGACACTAGAACTAGGAAAATGTCTTTACCTATGTCTGTCAGTATCAATTTGTTCTGTGAATGATGGGCTGGTGCAAGAGATGATAGGGTTTCAAAAACCGGTATACTACTTTAGTAAGGGACTAGTTGATGTAGAAACTAGATACCTCAACCTAAAAAAATTAGCCTTTAGTTTGGTGATCGCATCTCCAAAAATGTGCTCATACTTATAAATTCATACCATCGTACTACGTACTTCATTTCTATTGCGTAACAAACTTTAGAAGCCAAATTCGTCTGGTAGACTAACAAGGCGGTCAGTAGAGTTAGGAGCGTATGACAGCTATTAAAACCCCGTGGTTGCGATAAAGGGCCAAACGATAGCGGATTTTATCAACGAGTATGTTGGATGTCGGGGGATGGATGATGACTCCACAATAAATAATGAGAAATCGCGTGATGGACAATAAAAGTAGATGGTATGTCAAATACCATTGGAGGGAGCGCTGGAGTAATTATTCATAAACCAAAGGGAGAGCAGATAAGACAGGCGATATGATTCACTTTCAAGGTCACAAAAAACGCAACTGAATATAAAGCGGTGTTGGCATGACTCAAGCTGGCTCTCATTTGTGGAGCTCGACGATCGTTACTTTGGTCATACTCATTTGACGCTAAATAGGGAAGTACTCAAGGGTACTTTGAATCTTTAAAGGAAAGGGAAAACAAATCCGATAACATAGAATATGAGCAGATACCACGGTTCGATAACTCAATGGCAAATTCTTTAGCTAGAGTAGCAACGCATGAAAAAAGTACTACAATCATCGTCTAAGAGTCACCGATCGTGGTAATAGGAGCTGAAAAAATTGAAGTTCAGGCGTTGACAAAAACAACGGACTAGAGAGACACACACGTCAGATATATATAGCACCACACTCTTCCGTTGGACAAAACAGATGCAAGATCGTTGCAGATCCGAATGTGTAGGTATACGATTTTAGATGACGTGTTATACAAAAAGAGTACCACCCGACCGCTGCTATGATAAGTGAGTAAAAAGTAAGTAGATATAATACTTCGGTACATGCATTAATGGCACGCAGGTGCTCACTGTGGCTATAAGAGCCGGATAAGAAAAAATATACTATCAGGATATTAGTGGCCCAAGTTGGCATCAGATGCTCAGGCGTTAGTCCAAAACTGCCACCCTTGTCTAACAATTTGCCAACAAGCAACATCTGCCAAGTGAACTAATGAGTATCGTAGCAGTACCATGCCCCTTTGATAAGTGGGGGACAGATTCGGCAGAAACTCTCCCAATGATTATGGGTAAGGAATAATTCTCGGTGGCAGCAGTTGACTATTTCTCTAAATGGGTGGAGGCCAAGGCTTCGGAAAAGAAAAGATCGCAATAAACATTCTGCCATCAACATTTCTCCACACTGTCGAGGTGACAAATAGAACTATCATGGCAAGAATAAAAAAGAAGATAGAATGATCGAAAGGAATATGAGCAGACAAGTTATTTGAGGTATTATGGGCATATCGAACTACACCTCCGTCAGCCACGGGAGATACACCTTTCTCGATGGGGTATGAAATGGAAGCTGCAGTACCAGTAGAAGTTATAATACGAAGCCATAGAGTGGCTACTTACTCAGAGAAGGTGCATGATCAAGAGCGAAAATCATCAATCGATATGATGGAGGAAATAATGGATCAAGTGAGGGTACGATCAAAGCATTATAAAAGCTTAACGAGAAGTAGATTTAACTCCAAGATTAACCATCGAAGCTTCAATGTAGGTCACTTAGTAACAAAAAAACGTTTTCGAACGAGTGTATGATAGAAGTGCATGCAAGTTAGGTCCAGATCAGGATGGACCACATAGAGTCGTTTCTAAAAAACATCATTAGGCCTATAGATTAGAAGACATAGAAGGTAATGCATTGAAAAACCATTGGAATGTAAATCATTTTAAAATCTATTCTATTATCATGTTATTTAAGAGCAGTCGTGCACTATTTTCCTTTTTGGTGGCGCTTAAGGGTGTTTAACGACACATATTTTAAGCCAAAATTATTAATAAAGTCACATCTATTTCGCCAAGTTCTTGTGCGTACTATTTTATTTATTGCTTTAGTACTAAAAAGCATAAGTTTTGAGAATTTATAATTTATTACCAAAAGTGGGGAAAATAACCAACTACAGTAACAACGAAAGGATAAAATTAGTCATGCCTATAAGGTTACGCAACTGGACGCACTGAGCCCTGATTAAGTACAGTCAATAAAAGCGAACACCATTCGACAAAGGTCGGGTTGGAAATCGTTTATAATCTTAGCATCCGTTGGGTTCATTCGACGATAATCTAATATGGAAATAAGGTTTTGAGGACTAAATTGTAAATAATGTAAATTTAAAGATTTAATTATAAGTAATGTAAGTTTTGTCCTTAAATTGTAACTAATGTAAGTTTTAGAGAATATTTGTAACTATGTATAATTGTTAAGGACTAAACAACAATTAGTCCTCTTTTGTAATAGATTTCAGTTTGAGACTAAATCTTCGTTCCTCTATATAAAAGACAAGGCTACTCTAATAAAGGGGTTGAATACTTTTTCTTTGAAACTCATTTGTACTTGTACTTTCTCTCTCTAAAAACTCTCTAACTCTTTCTCTTTCTAGAATTCTCTCTTAACAATTTACTAAGTTAAAATATTAACTCAACAAATTGGCGACTCCACTGGGGAGTTGAACAAAAAAAATCACTGACTTATTCAGCTCGAAATTAATACAATCTTGTTGTATTTTTTGTTCAAAATTAGTACGATGAATCCTGAGAACAATCCTACTATTCGATTAGCTATGAAGACTCTTAAAGATGATTTACAAGGAGGTAGACTTGGTGGATCATCTCCGATCGAAACTCAATTTGATATTGAGGTTCGAATGAACCAGCTTTTGGACAAGATTAATGCATTGAATGAAAAGTATGAACGGAGGGAGCAAGAGATTCATTCGACAAAGGTTAGATTCGAGGTTAGACAGGAAACAGAAAAGACTGAGGTAGGAGCTCAATTAGATCGATCTTTTGATGATCGACAGGCTAAATCTGTGTACAAAAAATCACTTTTTGTGTCTCCTAAAGAGCGATATTCATCTCGGAAGGAGAAAAAAGATAAACAGAAATATGTGACCTCTAGTGACGAGGAGGTAGAAAGTTCAGTTTCGGGATTTAAGAGATACAAAGGTTCTTCGAAATAAGAATCAGACAGAGATCAGTCGAGGAAGCACAAAAAGAAGAGTAAATCTAAGAAGGATAATGATCCTCGTTCTACTTGGTACAAAAGAAATCCCTCAAATCAATATGCTGAAACTGATCGGAATTTGTATGTTACGGTGGGAATGGATGACCAGTTCGTTAGAGAAGTTGACTGGAGAGATTCTCCATTGACAAATGAAATTCGTTCTATGACGCTTCCAAAACGCTTTGACATTTTGAAGGTTGAGAAGTTCGATGGGATGCAGGATCCTGATGATCACATCGAACAATTCAAGAATTATATGATGAACTCGAAGATGACGACCGGCTGGTGTGTCGTGCATTTTCTCATACTTTCAAAGGAACAGCTCTTATGTGGTATAATCGGATTCCGAGTGGGTCTATTTCAAATTTCAAAGATTTTTATACTGCATTTCGAAGGAAGTTTGTGGGAAGCAAAGATATGAGAGAAAATTGTGATACTATTATTCAGTGCAAGGAGGCACCTGGAGAAAAGTTAAAAGACTATACAAAGAGATTTGTGTTGACCAAGGCTAGTTTGGACAACTGTGAGGTAAATGTAGTGATGTCAGCTTTTTGCCAAGGGTTATTGCCAGAGGATCTGGCTAATGAGAAGACGAAGAGAAGGGCCTTGATTTTTGGATCTTTGATGGCTCAAGTTGAGGATCAGATCAAAGTGGAGGAGTCGACTAGAGTCTGAGGCGGACCAGCCAGCACTCCAAAACATTTGGGACAAACAACCAATCATCAGGGGAAGTCTTCGAATTGTAATGGAAATGGCATTCATTAGTCAAGACATAAGAATAATAATTTGCCTTCTCAGAGTGGTGGTTATTCAAATCACGCTGCATCTAACACTTACAACAGGCCTAGACCAAATACATGGGTCAAACCAGAATACTATGCTGATCTGACAGAGAATGTTTCTGTAATTTGGGATAAGACCAAGAGCTTCCTAAATTTTAGGAAGCCAGCCCCAACAGTAGGCCAATAGAGGAGATGAATAATAATTTTTGCAGATAGCATGATGATATTGGGCATGATACAAATGACTGCATTGCTCTGAAGAAAGAAATCCAGTATTTGATTGAAAATGGAAAGCACCTGACTTATGTGAAGTCACATGGGAGCACATCGAAAAATAATGGTGCATCAACTTCGAAGGCCGCACCGCCAACTGAGAATTTGATGATTTTGGATTTATAGGCTGAACCTTTCGATGCTTCTTCTGAGTATGTTGAAAACGATCCGAACAGATTGCTTCTGATGACAATCGAAGAGCCTGTGGAGAAGGGACGTGTTCAGAAGCTATGTATTTTTTTTGAATCATTGGCTATTTGTGGAGGCAATTCAATGACTGGAAACTCGAATAGTTCGAGGAAGAGGCTGTTGTCAACTTGACAACTCAAATTGAAGGGAAGATGTCTACGCACTTGTATGGGAAGAAATATATTCCATTCATTTTGTGTGATGAAGATGATCTGAGAGGTACTGCAGGACCACATGAAGATGTTGTGGTGATTGGAGCTGAGGTGGTTGGCGTCAAAATTCGACGTGTGTTGATTGATACTGGCAGTTTTGCTAATGTCCTTTTTAAATCCACCTATGATAGAATGACAAATCCACCACGGATTTCTCAATCGGATGGAACGATTATTGGATTCACGGGTGTAACAGCTCGTGTTGTTGGTGAGTTCGAGGGTGAGGTGAGTTTGGGAAAAAGACCATTTAAGAAAAATGTCCAGGTAATGTTTGTGGTGGGGGACTGTCCCATAAGTTATAATGCTATTTTTGGAAGATCGTAGCTTTCAAGAATGTATTGGGTGGTGTCTACAGTTCATTAGTGCTTTAAATATGTGGTTGGAGATAGGGTTGGGGTCGTTCGAGGCGATCAGAAGGTTGTCAGTGAATGTTATGCCACTGCACTTCGGATCTGAGGGTCCTTTAGTGGAGATTTAATGCGTGAATAGTAATTATAAGGGGCATCCTCGGATTCGGAAAAAAGGGTTGACGATCCGAGGGAAACCCTAGGGTCTTTAACGGTGAGCGAAGAGATAAAAGAGTTTACTTTTTCGGAAGGGAAGATACTTCGAATCAGAACATTATTGACCCCTTTTCTACGTCAACAATTGTTGGATTTTTTATCTTAAAATTTGGATGTCTTCGCTTGGACGATAGAGGATGTAACGGGAGTGCCCATTGAGGTAATTCGTCACAGTTTAGCTATCAATCCGAAGGTCTAGCCGGTTATTTAGAAAAGAAGAGTGTTTTCCTCAGAAAAAGAAGAAGCGATTGTTGCTGAAGTGGATCGGTTATCTAAGGTCGTATATATAAGGGAGTCACAGTACCCTTTGCGGACGGCGAATCTGGTGGTAGTAAAATAGAAGAATGGGAATTGGAGAATGTGTCTGGATTTTACAGATTTGAATAGAGCTTGTCCCAAAGATCCGTTTCCAGTTCCTCGAATAGATCAGTTGATTGATTCTACTTCAGAAAACGAAATTTGAACTTTTATGGATGCTTTTGCAGGATATAATCAAATCCAAATGGATCCAAAAGATCAAGAATGCACAACTTTTATAACTGATAGGGGCTTACATTGTTATAGGGATGCCTTTCGGATTGAAAAATGGTGTAGCTACTTATCAGAGATTGATGAATAAAGATTTTCTTACACAGATCGGAAGAAATATGGAGGTATATATAGATGACGTGGTAGTAAAAAGCTCAAAGGATGAAGTGCATCTTGATGATTTAGAGGAAGATTTTTTGAATTTAAGAGCAATCAGGTTGAAATTAAATCCTGAGAAATGCACCTTCGAAGTTCGATCGAGGAAGTTTTTGGGTTTTATCATCAGTGAAAAGGGAATAGAAGCTGACCCTGAACAATTGAAAGCTTTGATAACAATGAATTCTCCTCGGTCAATCAAATAAGTGAAAATTATGACAGGAAGGTTAGCAGCACTTAATCGATTTATTTCTAGATTTTCTGATAAATACTTTCCTTTCTTTCAAGTGTTACGAGGACCCAGCAGGTTTGAATGGACATCGGAATGTGAAGCAACTTTCACAAATATTAAAAATTTGTTGTCATCACCAGAGATTTTGTCCAAGCCTCGAAATGGGGAGAAATTATTTTTGTACATCGCAGTACCAGATTTTGGACTGAGTGTAGTGTTAATAAGTGAAGATTCAGGAGTTCTGAAGCTGGTGTATTACATTAGTAAAAGTTTGGTGGCAGTAGAAAAGAGGTATATGAAATTGAAATATTGGCATTAGCACTTGTGATTAGTGCTAGGAAGATGCGTCTATATTTTCAAGCTCATACTATTGAAGAAAAACTTCATTCCCCTTGAAAATGTTTTACAACGACCTGATATTTCGGGAAGAATGACCAAATGGTCTGTGGACTTGGAAGACTATGATATTTTATTTACACCTCGAAAAACAATAAAGGCGCAAGAATTGGCAGATATTTTTGTTGAATTCCACTCAAGCCGATCAGATGAGGAAGAAAATAAAAAAGTCGTACATGTTTATTCGAGGTGGGTTGTCTGAACAAATGAAGGCTCTAGTGTTTCAGGGTGTAGTGTTGGGGTTCTGTTAATAGCTCCAACGGGAGAGACCATGATTCAGTCTATTAAATTTGCTTTCATGCTTCAAACAATGAAGCTGAATACGAAGCTGCTTTGGCAGGTTTGAGATTGGCAAAATTTTGTGGGGCAACTTCAGTGCACTTGGAAAAGGATTCTCAATTGTTAGCAAATCAGGTATCTGGATTTTCCGAAGCAAGAAAAGATCGTTTGATTTTATATCTTTGGGAACTTCAGAATTTAATGCTTCTGTTTGACAACGTTGTTGTGGAATATATTGGGCGAGGAAGTAACATAATGGATGATTCTTTAGTAGACGTTGCTTACAAGGAATAATATCCTTGGATTTTGCTACAAGAAAATCCTTCAATTGTTACTCAATCTAGCCAATGTGAATGTATAGATAAATTGTTTACGACTGGTGAAATCCGAGACGACTGGCGATCAGATATACTTAATTTTTTTACTCAAGGAATATTACCAGATGATTCACAATTGGCCAAAAAGTTGAGAAGTAAAGCCTTCGGATATATAGTACTGGATGGAATTTTGTATAAAAAGGCATTAAGCGGGCCATTGTTACGATATTTAAGCAAACAAGAATCACAAGAAGTACTATTAGAGTTTCATGATGGTGAAGGGTCAGCTCATTGCGGGTTCAAAGCTCTGTCACATTGAGTTTTACTTGTAGGGTTCTATTGGCCTACAATCATGAGCGATGCTAAGAATTTAGTTTAAGGTTGTGATACTTGTTATAAATTTGCCAATGCTATTCATAGACCGGCAGTGATACTTATGTCTATATCTGAGGCAATACCATTAAAGATGGGGAATTTATCTGGTGGGACCTTTGCCGATAGCTTCTGGAGGAAGATATATGGTAATTGTAGCGGTTGATTATTTTACAAAGTGGTCAGAGGGAGAACCGCTATCGGGAACAAAGGCAAAGGATGTCATCAAATTTATTATGAATAGTATCTATTGTCATTTTGGAGTTCCTCGGAGGATTATGACATATAATGGCCCTCAGTTTAATAACAAGGAGATAGCTTCATTTTTTTTACTTCTAAAGGAATTCAGTAATGTTTTTCGGACGCCTTTTCATCCTCAAGCCAATGGACGAGTGGAAATGACAAACAAAACAATTTTAGATGGCTTGAAGAAGAATTTGACGGGGGTAACATGAAAATGGCCAAACTATTTCCAAGAGGTACTTTGGGCTTATCGAACAACTCCTAAAGAGACTATAAAGGAGACTCATTTTGCTTTGGCATATGGAATTGATGCAGTGAGCCCCGTAGAATCTACGATGTCATCTTTTACAATAACCCAATATTTTGAAAGGTCTAATGATAAAGTTCGAATGGAGAATTTGGATATGATTGGGGAAACAATATTTTGAGCTCATCTGAATGTAATTCATTATCAAAATCTTATGAGAAATAGATATGATTTGAAGCTGAAGAGAAGAGTATTTAAATAAGGTGATAAGGTGTTACGAAAAGTTTTCTTGCACACAAAGGAGAAGAACCTCGGAAAAATGGCTCCAAACTGGGAAGGGCCTTATACAGTTGTTAAAAGAACTAAGTCGGGGTCGTATCGTCTTTGTGATTTTGAGAGGAAGATGCTTCAACATCCGTGGAATATCTAACACTTTAAGCTTTATTGAGAGTAGATATTTTTTTCTACTTTGGAATTTTTGTTTTGAATGGCGCACTATTTCCTATCCTATTGGCCCAAGAACGTTTTAACGAGGCGTCGTGTAGATATTCAATATTATCAATAAAGTTCGTTTTTTGACCAATGGTTGTTTACATATGTTTGAATATTATCTTAACAAATCATTAAATACCGGTCACCTCTGAGATTAGTTAAGATTAGAATGTTCCGAAGTGTTTATGACACTTTTCGAAGAAACAACCATGTTTAATAATCACATTACATTTTTATTTCGTTGTGAACGCTTAACATCTGAGATTTTTGAAGAGCTATCAAAGCTTAACAACTCATTGAGAATTTTTCGAAGAACTACTGTATTCACCAATTTCGTTAAGGTATTTACGGTGGTAATCTTACATTTTGTAATTATTTTGTTTTTAGAATTTACCATCAATTAATATGCAAAGAAAATGATAAAATACAGAAACCGTTTTTCATTTAGATTAATTCGTTGAGGTACAAAAAGAAATTTCTTAACCTGACAAAGACAAAAAAAATGATAAAATTAATCAGAGGACTCTTCCTCCTCGGACGATTCATCTTCTGAGGATGATGAACCAGGAACAGGGTCGAAAGCTTCACTTGGGCGTTTCTCATCAGGAATTTCATTCCAAAAACTTGTAAGGTCGATTTTTAGATAAGCAGCGTGAAGCTCTCGAAGAAGGGGAATGATTGTATCTTCTTTTCCGACGTTAATATTAGTCTGTATATCTTTTGAAATCTCAGCCTCGGCAGCAGCTTTTTCCACTTCAAAATCACTCTTCAGTTTAGCTATCTCATCACTCAACTCTTTATTTTTTGTCTCACAAAGAGATAGAGAATTTTGTAGCTTAGTGGAGTTGGATTTTTCAGTGTCCAGTTCAACAACATGATCAGCCTTGAGTTTATTCATCTCTCTCTCGTGAGAGTTCGTCAGAAATTCTGTATCAACTATTTGTGTGATTCAAAGATGATTCTTCATGCTGAGAGCACCTTTTATGAGTTCGGACCTCGTAACTTTGTACATATGAAACTGATCAACTACCTTGTCGTGCAAATCTTCTCTAATTTTTTTCTCAGCCTCGTAAGCTTCTTTGTAATAAACCATATATTTGGCCAACTACTTTAGATGGTTCTGAGAAGCTTCGACTTGAGAAGCAAGTGTCTTTGTTGCAGTGTCAAGATCGGTAAATGGTTGAAGTGCGACAACAATTGTAGGATTTGGAGGAGGAAGATGAAGTTCTGATGTGCTAGGACCTTGAATCATATCCAGAGGGGTGATAGGATCATGAGAACATGTAACTTCTGGAGCTTCGGTTGGTTTTGGTCTCCTAAAGTTAAGCATGTGGTTTTGGATGACTTGAAGAACAGGATCCTCTTCACCAGTAAGCACTTCAGTGTTCTCAAAACTAATAAACATATCAGGATCGAAGTTTGCAGTAGCCTGATTTTCGTTGGAAGTGCTATCTTTGATGATAATCACATGGTTGTCTTTGTTTGGCTGTTCTTCGATCGAAGGATTTTTTGTTGGTTTTCAGAATCAGTGTTTTCGTTTTCATCAACCAATGCATACGAAGTGATTCTCATTTGGTTCTTTTTCTTTCCATGAGAACCAGAAGATGTTTTCTTTTTCTTTGAGGACGACTCTTGATCTTTCCCCTCTACGATGGGTGAGAGAGTTTGTTCTGCAGTTTTCCTTTTTTGAGGCTTTGGTTTCAATGGAGTTGAAGGGCTAGCACCAGATGTGCTAGCTGCCTATTTATTTTTCTTTTCCTTGACAGCTTTTTATTTTTTATTTTTTGGAAAATGGCTCTTCGATCTGTTGCGAATGGGAAGAAAGACTTTGCAATCAGGTTGAGATATTCGCTTGCAGACTATCTTTGGATCCAACACTGACATCAGATCTTGAGGGGGAATGCCACTTTCTGAGATTGGAAACATATGACAGTGGAGGAAATTGATGGGCTGAAAGGAAGTATGAAACACGTTGTTCCATTCTTTCTCAGCCTAACCGGTAAGCTTTTGGAAAATCACCTTGGCAGTTGGACGACGTGATGAGTAACGCTTCGAAATTTTTGAAATAATTAGAGAACCGGAAAATTAAGAAAAAAGAAAAGAAAGCGTAAATTTTATTTCAGAATGTAAAAATTTCGAAGGGCTTACGATTGCATCTCCAAACGAGAGTTAGTTTTGAAGGATTAGCCTCGGAAATTACTTTGCCATTTCCCACGCTCCTAATATAAAGATGAATTTCTGCTTCCAGAATTTGTCAGCCTCTAAGAGATCATCGATCATCGATGATCTTGAGGTCATCCATCAAGGTGAGGTAGTAAAAGGGAAGCTTCAGACCTTTTGACAATTGGGTCAAGGAGATGAACTCTTTGATGCTGATGGGAATCTGAGATAGTCGAGATGCCATAATCACTGACATAAGGGTGAACCACTAATTCAGTGTTACCTGAGTAGGACATAAGCTGAGTAGTTCGAAGTATTCCACGATCATAGGATCCAGTGGAAACCGAAGACCCGAGTAAATGATCTCAAGGTAGACTATTTGTTTGTCATCTCTGCAATCCAAATGAGTTTCTCCTTTTTTAGAGCCGAAGCTTGGCTATCTTTGTAATATATGTAGCGAACGTTTTTTAGTGCAATGATATATTTTCCTTCAAGATTACTTAGGTTTCTTCCAATCTTCGCTCTTTCTTCTTCGAACACGAAGCAAGCGTTTGTTTCTTCTTGAGATCAATACATTTTTTATGATTTTCGACACCTCTAGCTCTTATTACGCCATTATTGGAAAATCATGGCTGCACCGGATGTAGGCTGCTCCTTACACCTCCAGGTAGTGCATCAAGTATCTCATCAATAAGTTAGTTGGTATCATAAGAGGGACCCAACAAAGCCCACAAACATGTTATGCAATGGATCTCGACCCACCAAGCCTCTAAGATAGCAATTAATCGACGAGGGGGAGCGGGACCAAGCACACAATTGCACCCCTTCACCCGATCCGACGGAAGATTGTATGAAGAGTGAATGACCGGATGCTACTCCTGGACACTCAAATGATAAGCTTGGGTCTCAAGGTCGCAGCCTGCATATATGTACCAGTTTAGAGGTTGTTTTGAGAAGTTTTTTGATAACTTATTACCGAAAAATTTGGATATTTTGCATGGAAATCTAGTGATGTATTAGGGTTAGACCCCTCGGTTATTTTCCATGAGCTAGCAATAGATAGACGTGCTAAAACCATTAGTAATGAAGTAAATAGGTTATTTCGGCTTAGGCACATATGTCGAGCCTGGTACCCAATTTGGGTGGAAACCCAGTATTGGTTAAAAAGAAAGGAGGGAAGTGGTGCATGTGCGTCGATTTCACCAACTTCAATCAAGAATGTCCTAAAGATGATTTCCAATTACCCTGTATCAATCAGTTGGTGAACTCAGGCTATGATTGTGAGTATTTATCGTTCATAGATGCGTACTCAGGCTATAATCGGATTCGTTTGTACCCAAAGAATGAAAGGGGACTATGCTGTTATACCGTCATGCCTTTTGGATTGAAGAATGCAGTCTCTACATATCAACACATTATCAACCACATATTTAAAGATCAATTAGGACACCACATGGAAGCATAAATCGACGTTATGATCGTTATAACAAATACATTCGAGCAACAGTTGGAAGTACTGAACAATATTTTTGTCTTCTTGCGTAAGTTTAATCTCAAACTGAATCTCGTGAAGTGCTCATTTGGGGTTCGTAGTAGTAATGGCACTACTCAGCAAAAGGAGGATTAAAGCGGACCATGGTCATCTAATGGCACTGCTCTAGATGGAGCCCTCAAGAAATATCAAGGAATTTCAATGCCTAACGGTGCGCCTCCCAGCACTATCCCGCTTCATATTGTGGGCATCGACTAAAACCACCATTTCTTTGAGATACTTAAGGGCACAAAGAAGTTTGAAAAGAACGAGGACTGTAACAAGGCTTTTGTGACACTAAAAAATTATCTTGAGTCGCCATATATCTTCTCTGCTCCCACAACAGATGAGCCCTTATTCCTATATATATATCGGTTTCTCTTTTTTCAGTTAGTATCGTACTAGTTTGGGAACCAGAAGGCATCCAACGGCCCTTATATTACACCAGTAAGACTCTGGTAGGTGTCGATACTCGCTATCTCAATCTAGAAAAGATGGCGTTAGAACTCGTGTTTCTTGCTTGCAAGATGCACCCATACTTTCAAAGCCAAATCATTATCGTACGTAGCTCTTTTCCCTTGAGCTATGTATTACAGAAGCGCAATATCTTCGGTCTATTAACTAAATTGTCTATCGAGCTAGGGGAGTACGACATCAAATTTGAGCCATAAATGCGGTCAATGGACAAGCCGTCGCTGACTTCATCAGAGAATTCTTCATACCCTATAGTGTATCTAGCATAATCGTACCCTCTCCTGATAAATCTAACCAATAATCGGTTCTCAAAACTGATGGGGCATCAAGTATTTCAGGCGGCGGTGTCGGTATAGAGATGAAATTACATACGGGGGAAGAAATCGGGTAAGTTATCCCTTTTAACTTCCTCGTGATGAATAATATGGAGGAGTATGAGGCAATCATTAAAGGTATGAGGTTAGCTCATATATGTGAAGCTCGTAACTCAAAATTCAATGTGATTCACAGTTGGTCATCAACCAAGCTAAAAGAACCTATGACGTTAAAAAAGCAGTGATTTGCAGTAACTTGAATGCTTTATGAATCTATGTTCCAAGTAATCTCTTACGATCAGGTCCCTGTCTAGACAACTTTGCAGTCGATGTCTTGGCTAAAGCAGCGGCCTCTAGAGAGCACTCACTTGTAATACTGCAGAACAGCCCAACTATCTAGGCATCCATACCCATCGAAAGAATTTGTACGATAGAGACCAAGACTAATTGGCTCCAACCTTATTTAATCTACCTCTAGGACGGTACCCTCCCACTACTTAAAGCAACGACAAGGGCGCTGTAGCTACGCGCCACCAAGTATTGTGTACTGGATAATATTCTTTACCGAAAACTACAACGCGACCGTTGCAATGATGTTTTTGTAAAGCAAGCTAGAACAGTTCTAAATGACTTACATACGGGAGACGCATGAGCAAATTATGGCCATCGCAGCCTGATCCAACGATTCCTCTTGGCAGGATATTACTGGCCTGAATTGGCAGCCGAAGCAAAGTGTATCATACAACAATGCCACATCTGCTAACAATTCTTTAACACTGGTCACTTTCCAAGCCAACCGATGAGCTCTAATCTGATACCATGTCTGTTGATACATGGGTTATCGACTTAGAGGGCCGCTACCAATGTCAACCGGAAAGCGATAGTGCTTAGTAGTGGTTGTAGATTACTTCACCAAATGTGTCGATGCCAAAGCCATATCTTGTACCCACATATTCTCGCCCAGTTTGGTATTCAACGTGTGTTGATGATAGACAATGGCCCCCAATTGCAAATTTTCGTGGTCACTACGTTCTGTAAGTTCTATGGTATCGACCAATCTTTCTTTACTTCCTACTACCCAACGAAAAATGGGCGGGTAGAAATGAACAACCAAACGATGTTGAATGGTATAAAAAAGAAGCTTGAGGATGCCAAAGGGAAGTGGGCCGATAAACTATATGAGGTGCTATGGACCTACTATACCACTCCACACACAACAACTGGTGAGACTCCATTTACACTTGTCTACGGTATAAATGCAGTGGTACCTATAAAAGTCATCATCCCAAGTCGTAGAGTTGTAAACTAGTTTGATGTCCCAAATGAAGTTGAGCCTGCTATCAACCTCGATCAAGCACGAGTGCGCACAGAGCACTACAAAATTCTGATGAGGGGACATTTTAATTCACGATTACAACCATGTACACTACAATTCCGTAACCTTGTTATGAAGAAAACATTTCAAGGCTCAGGTGATAAAGCTAGTGGAAAGTTGTGCCCCAACTCTGAGGGCTATTACACAATCATAGCCAATAGACACCACAGTTCCTTTCGTCTCGCCGACACAGAAAATCACGCCCTCGAACACCCTTGGAATATAAGGGAATTAAAGTTATATCACCAAGCCGTGAAATTTAATTTATGCAATCTTTTTCTCTTCCGATAGCGCGGAAGGGGTTTTTGATAAGGTATCAGACTACATTTACTTCAATAAAATTTTATTTATTTTGCAAATTTATGTGTTTGTCGCATATCCCCCTCACGCCTTACAAAATGTGAATGGGTCAATGACCACACCTACGGGCTATACAAGGGTCCATACTGAGCCCGAACCAATTGAGTCTACAATACGAATAGGCTGATTGGCCACACCCATTAAGGCTACATAAGGGGCCAAACTGATCCCAATACCTTGTATCGGTAGTATATGCGAACTAGTAATAAACCAAGCCTATAAAGGCTATGTAATAGGCTACATCAGTCAATCTAACGAATAAACCGATTGTCATGCCCTACTAAGGCTACGCGATGGGCTATACTGAGCCCGGTTTTATAAGGACACACTAAGTCACCAAATTTCTACCAAATACATAGATCTTCACTCACATAACTAATAACCATTTATTACTTTGATTGTACCAAACATTTTGATCAATAAAATTTAACATACATATTGTTTAATACAATTCCATCAATATCACCACCGTCAAAACAAAAGTCTAAAAAAATTACAACCACTACAAAAAATTTAATTTATGGATGACAACTCATTTTTTTTGTAAAAATGCATTAAATAAAAATTAAAAAGTTTGTACAAAACAAGAGTCAACATGAACTAGGGTATATGACTAAAAAAACATAGTAAAGTAGAATGCAAATAATATGAGAACACGAGAGATATAGTAAAACAACCATAATACAAGTTAAACAACAGATCTAAGGAGATCATCAAACAACAAATCCAAGGAGACCATAAACAGAAGCGGACAACGAAAAAGGCCAACAAAGAGAGATACGGCATCTGCAACAGACAAGCAAAATATAAGATATTAAAATAAGAAGAATTACACCTTGGTGTCATGGAATCTAAACCGAAGATCAGAAAAAATTCAATAAGAAACCATAGAGAAAATGACTGGAGATGAACAAAAAATATTGCATTCCTCTCCCACCAGACGTGGTAAATGACCGCGCCAAAGCAAGAACGCCAAAAATATTGCTTTCAAGTAGAAAACCAATTTGACACCTCGTAAACCCAATATTTACAACTACTAGTAGAAGTCGGGAACCCCAACTTTGAACTAGGATGGTTCTAAAGACTCATGGTGAAGCTACAATCATAGAGGATATGAGAAATAGTTTCACAATTCAATTTGCATAAGACGCAATCTGGTGGGGGTGTTTAGACCCCAACTCAGAATCTTGTCTCGGATAGAAAGCTTACCCAGGAGGGCGAGCCAAAGAATGAAAGAATGACGAGGAATGTTAAACCTATTCCAAACTAACGTGGACCACCTAATAATTGAAGTGGGCGTACAAATGACATTATAGGTGTCCTTGATTATGAAGTTGGGATTTCCAGTCTTTGCAATCTAGTAGGGAACATCGTGAAGTTGATATTAGGATGAGGTAGAGTGAGAATGAGATTCTTAATCTCTTGAATATTGATCCGATTTCTTGTTCTTCTTGATCTGATATTAGAAGGCCAGTTACAGTGAGCATTGTAAATGATACCAGAGATCTTGAGGTTTTTCGAGAGCCTACAATCTTTGATTATACTTTTGCCATGATGTGTTACTATATGGGTGGAGAGGAGCCAAAGATTATACCATAATGAGGTACCTTATATATTTCCAATAGCCACCCTGTACTAATTACAAGCCATAAGGTGAAGGTGTAATATTTTCCTCCAAGCCCAAAAAGGGGAGAAACCTAGATCAAGGTCCCATAAATTATTATTTTTTATTTTTCTAATTTCATCCAGTCGCACCAGATCGAATATTTTTCATTACTAATGATGAACCAAAAATGTTTAAGGATAGATGCCTTGGTAAGGCTATATTTTACACATAATATTCGGATAATTATAAAATGTAAAATATATATTTATATTTAATTAAATGTAATTTATTATACGTTGCTAATCAATATTATTCTGCATTTATTAAGTCATAATAGATGATGATGATAAATGTTGAGCTCACTAAGAGGTATTTCCATGCTTTTTCATGAAAATAAGTATATGAAGTATAAGTGTAGGAATAGTCTGTGTATTAGCAATCTTTCTTTTGCTGATGACATTCTTTTATTTACTAATTGTAAGGATGCAACATTAACATCACTTAATACTTTTTTACAGGACTATCAGGCAATCTCAGGTCAAGTTATCAATAAGAGTAAGACTAAAGTTATTACTGCTAATGGAACTACTGAAGCTAAGATTAACTCTATCTCTAATATTTCAAGTTTCAATAATGCTATTTTGCCAACTGATTACTTGGGCATTACTATTAGTACTCATAATAAGTCTAGTATCTACACTAAGCTGCTTAATAAGATTAACAATCGTATTGCTGAGTGGGAATCTAAGCATCTTTCGTTTGCTGGTAGATTAACATTGATTAATTCTGTGTTAATGAACATTGTTCTATATTGGATGCATGCTAATGTTATTCCTGGCAATGTAATTTACAAAATTGAGAAAGCTTTTAACAGCTTTCTTTGGGGCTCTACTAGAACTGAGAATAGGATTCATTGGTGTTCGTGGAGAAGTGTTTGTAAAACGTTTGGTGAAGGCGGTTTGAACATAAGAAACCTGGCTGATGTTCAACTTGCAATTTCCTGCAAGCTTTGGATGCAACTTAGGGATAATAAGCTTCTTTGGGCCAATCTTCTACACAATATTTATTGTAAGTCTAAGTACCCTCTACAGATTACTAATAACTTGAAAGGTTCTATGGTTTGGAATAGGTTGCAAAAGATCAAATCAATTGCTGAGCAGTTTGTCTGCTGGTCTCTTGGGGATGGCAGCGTAGACTTCTGGTTGGACAAGTGGTTTAACTCTGATCCTCTCCTCACTTTAGATGGCTCTATTGATAACAATTGGTATTATCTAGAAAAGGTAAATAAGTACTGGTCTAATCATCATTGGAATCTCTCTAGTATTGAGAATCTAATCAGTGAGAATGATTATGATAAAATTAGCAACTGCAATATAGATAGTAATTGCAGAGATAGGATTGTGTGGAGCTTGTCTACTACTGGTGCATTTAGTTTTAAACATACTTGGGATTACATAAGAATTCATCATAGAGAAACTAGTCTATTCAAAAAAAATTGGAATGATTTAACTCCTAAGAAGCATGCTTTAATTCACTGGAAACTAATCAAAAACTTTATTTCTACTGACTCTACTCTTAGAAATAGACATATGATCATAGTCTCTAAGTGTTTTTTGTCAAAACTATGAATCTGATGAGCATTTGTTTATTGCTTGTGATACTGTGTGGAAGGTTTGGATGCATTTTGCTCATCTTTTTGACATTAGAATTTATAGATACACGACTCCCATCCACATGACTCGAACATGGCATAGTTTCTATAGTAAAATCAATCACATTAGACATGTTATTCCTTCTATCATCTTTAGTCTGATTTGGAAATATAGAAATCAGGCTAAGTTTAAGAATGTTTGTGTTTCTTCGAGCTTTATTATTAAAGCTGCTTATCAAATCATTACCTATATGAATGCTGCTGGTAGTTTTAAGTCTCAGCACTGGTCTAATGATCGAAATATAGCTGTCTGTTTTGGGCTTTTCAACTTAGCTAGCAAGTCTAAGTCTGTTAGCAGATCTATTGTTCACAAGTGGACTGCTCCCAATCCTGGAAGATAGAAGGTAAACACTGATGCTTCTATAATATACAATAGTGAAGCTGGTGCTGGAGTTATCATTAGGAATCATGAAGGTAATCTTATATATGCTGCTGGTGAGGTCTATGGTAAGCTTTCCCCTCTGCTGGCTGAAGCGAGGGCTCTAATGGATGGTTTGCTAGTATGTAAATCTAAAGGTCTTGGCAACATTGATATAGAAACAGACTCATCCTTACCTGTTGATTTTATCAAAAATGCTAATCATGTTGCAACCCCTTGGTCTCTTGTTCATCTTTTAAATTGTTGTAGAATGTTAATCTCTCCTACTATGACAATCATCACGTATATAGAGATAGCAATCGAGCTGCTGACTGGCTAGCTCGATGGACGATTAAATGCAAAATGAAACAAATTTATGACTTCTCTTCTGCTCCGACTGATCTTAAGTCTATTCTAGTCTTAGAAAGTTTAGGCATACCTTATGTTAATAGCTCCTCTGCATTGTTCTAATTGAGTTTCAAGTTACTTTCAGCTTAGGTAACCTGGGGCTGTCTGCTTTTGTTAGCTGGCTGGTGCTTGAGGCTGTAGCATTGTTGGTTGTTTGTTCAAGATTTCTACTTCATTGGTTGATTGATCAAAGAGGGCTACGTGATCGTGGTTGGAGCTTTGTCTCGATGAATGGAGCTGATGGTTGCGGCATGTTTGAAGATGCTTGGAGCTGGATGCTTGGATTTTGTCATCTAAAATCTAAGGTCTTGCTGCTTTAAAATCGGCTGTTTTAAATCGAATTTGTTGATTCAAGTAGCCGTGGTTGATTGAAGTTTTGAAGTCTCTAATGCTGGGCTCTTGCTGCTCCTTCTTTGATTGTGTTTAAAGCTTTGGTTGCCATTAGCTGTAAGGTTTCTAGGCTTTAGGATGTTTACTCTAGCTTCTAAGTGAAAACCCTTTGTTTTTAGGGTTTGGTTTGGGCGGGATTTGGCGCCAAATCTATTTGTATTCTAAATTTTCATTTAATATCAGTATAAGTCTTTTGATTAAAAAAAGAAAGAAAGTATAAGTAGGATAAAAATCCTAATCGTAAAAAGACTATTTGTAAATACAAAATACTGAATTTTGTTCCTTATTTTTTTATAAAAAAGAAAAAGCTAATTTTTTTTTTTTTTTTCGGAGGAAACCCGCAGCCGCTACTCAGAGTGCAATGAGTGCGCACAGGGTAAACCCTCAGTCTGACGCGATAGCCTGCAAACCAACGCCAGAAGGTAAACCACACAAGGTGACAGGCTCAGTCGAGAAAGCGTATGTAGAGGGACTCGAACTCATGACCTTTTGGTCATAAGAATGCCATACTCAACCAACTCGCGTAAAAGGGGCTAAGAAAAAGCTAAATTGTTTTGAGGAGAAAGTGTTAATCGGATCAGCTTGCATCTGCCTAAAAAAACCTATCTTCCTTAACGACCTAGCGGAATCTTCTTCACTGACTTCTCACCACCGTCGTGGACCGTCGCCGCCATCGAATCTCGACTTATTAGCTCCTGCTCCAGCATTGATTCAGTTTTCCGTTTCCCATAACCACCACCATCCGCCTACTACATGACTTCTTTCTCCAAAACACGAAGCGGAAACGTGAATCGCTTGCGAGTATCGTTCTCATGCTGAGTTTCTCTCCCATCCACGATATGGCTAATTGCGCAGGACCCGCCTTTTACGATATCACCATCGCCGTATTTCAACCTATCGGAGATGCCCTCGGCTTCAAGGATTTTATCAATCGTACTCAGTCACTTGGTTTCTCTCTTTTACTTCTTTACTTTTCTATATCGATTCGTTCAATTATAAATATGTTAGTTATTTTGATGTGATTGATTTAGGTTTTTCTTTTCTTCTTTTCTTCTTAGCTATATAGATTCGTAAGCATCTCATACTAATCTTGAGGATTCAGACTACGTTGATGTACCCATTCGGAGTCCTAGATAGAGAGATACTGTTATTGTTTTTTTATAATGGTTATTATTAACAAGTTTGATATTCATATAGTGTGGTTTAATAAGGATGCTACCAACTCGGGTTTGAACGACCTGTATCGGTTTTGTAAGTACCTGCGAATTATAGGTGAAGAGATTTTAATGAAAGAATCGATAGAATCCGCTGCTCCTCAAGCTCCTCCTATGGTGGTTTTTGGTTCCTCCAGTCTACCTTACGGGTTAGGTCAGCGGAGAAACAAAAGCTTGGTATACCCGCCAAATGTAGTGCGTACCGTGACGTTTGTGCTCGGATTTTCGAAGTCTTGTGGATCATGGATGTACAATTACATATCGCTTGTACAATCAACACGTCGGCACTTTAAGGAACATCTGTTATCTTTCATGAGACGCCACCAGATCATCATTTACAGCTACTTCGTTCAAACATTCTGCACCGTTCTGCTTCTCCAAGATCCCATTCACTAGGATTCGAAATTTGTTCAGCAAAGGTTGCTAACTCTTCTTGCCAAAGAACTGTCAGCCTTGGGTAATCTTATATGCCGACTAACAGGTATAGATACGAACGACGTTCATGATGAGTGATATGCAAGAGATTCTACAAAACGTGACAACTAGAGAAGCCGACAACAGTAATGGATGAACGGGGATGCTTGATTATCGAATTCTTCAAAATCCGATGAAGCAAGCTCAAGTTTCCTACTTTGTCTCTCGCTAAGCTGAGTGTTGTCGAATAGGAGCACGAGGGAAATGATCGGGTAAGATCCTTCAGAACGGATGCATCAGCTAAAGCAGTGGATTCTCTATTACAATTTATGTCTCAAGCCTTTCTCCTCACGCTATCACCCACCCCGAAACCCGGACACGCTGGAGAAAGGTCCCTCGAACAAGGCATCGATCAACACCACTACGGTCTCACCGTACTCCAGTTTGCGGTCGAACCGATGCCAACGGTAAATCAGCTCTATCCACGACAGCTGCAACCTTCACCGGAAGAAAAGCAAGGCCCAAAAACCGGGCCGAAGAGAAAACCCATGCTTCTGTTATCCATTAGATACTGCTACTCCTAAAAAATCCTCTCCCACTGACGTGATATATCCTCAACCGGCCGCCACTTCCGAATGCATACCTCTGGCGCAGGAGGGCAAAGGAGTCCTTACGGCCGTCGGAAATCTACCTTGAATCGTCCGGTCTTCTATGGCGATCTCTTCTCAAACTGTCAATCGGTAACAAATCCATCCGAACGTCGCCCATAGCTTCAACCCTTATATCAGAATGAAGAGGAGTCCTTACTCGCTTGAAAAAGCCTCCCTCGGTGCACTGATAACTCTTTTAACGAGAAACACATGTAGCTGCACAAAGTATGGTGAAAGTGTTCGTGCCATATGCCAAGGTTTCTACTCACGATAAACCACCAAGTCCGCATCCGCCGTGGTCCGCCCTAAACAACCTCCCCCCAAGCATATGAATGGTGGCAGCAGAATAGGAAACAACATGGCTGTTTACTGACGCATCTACCTTTCTCGGCCAAACCTAAATTAACACAACTCTACAAACACAGCAAACAAGTCTACCGTCTTCGACTTTTTCAATCTCTAACTGCTGCAAACAAAACAAACGACGAAAAAAACACACAAGGGTGGATGATTGCGACAACCATGGCAATAACGTAGCGAAAAGTTTAGCGGGTTTGAGCTCGTATCCAAGCGCTTGTCTCCAGGCGTCTCCAAGCACACCTTAGAAACAAGGAATTGATCTGGACTGATGGGAAGTGCAGATAAGCTATTTCGAGAAGCTCAATTTATACATTTTCCGGCCGAAACTGGTTGATAGAATGCTACTCTCATACTCTCCAAAGGTCATCTCTGTTATGCAGATTGATCATACAACAACCGTACCCCATACAACAACCTCCGCCATCAATACACAAGTCCAAGAGAAGGATTCTGACAAGTGTAAGCATCCACAGGGAGCAACTGCAATAGAGCGGCATACCATAATCGTCTAACAATTCGGCACTAACATAATTGTCCACCGGTCTAGCCTACGGGTTCGCCAATGTTGTACCAATTCAACTATGCTTTGCCACTGCCTCCAGCAGGGCCCGCTCTCCAATCTGCAGCTAAGTTTTTTAAATAACTTTTTTTTTGCTGTGTTTGACAGTACACTTCGTTTACGCGTGATACACAGTGGAATTACCTGCATATATTTAGATATATATATATATATATATATATATGTTACATTACAATATACAATATAATTATTTCGTGCATATCTTACTTATTAACATAACATTGCCAATTCAATTATATTCTATTAAATCATCTGTGTGTCAATTCAATTATATTCTATTAAATCATCTGTGTGTAACCATTTCGTACAAGGTACATGCACTGCATTGTATACCTATTCTGTTATAGGTCGCGACACCTAAAGGTACCTATACATTGTGACTCACGTAATAACCAACATATCGTGTATAGCTCATCACAACACACAACGTGTTAACAAACAGCAAGTCTCTTTTTATAGTCATATTCCAGCCTACTGTATTCCAGCCTAAAGGTACCTCCACATTCGGACGTCTTATGTTCTATCTTCAGCTCCGACTTAACCTGAACAAGGAAAAAGTGCCTCCCTTGTACAAGGACAGAGGGACTTCATCGGACCAGGAATCATGTCATCCAATGCGTTCGTTCTCTGTACCAAAACGTCAAGTGATCTCCAAAGTAGAGCGCCAAATAAATTTCCATCTCAATGATAGAAAAAAGGCTATAAGCCAAATGATCGCCATCTCCATGATAGAAAAAAGTAAGTTAAATGATTATGATAGAAATGACTATAGCCAAGTAAATCTCCATCTCTATGTTGGAAAAGGCTAAAAGCCAAAACTATCTCCATCTCCATGATAAAAACAAGCTATAAACCAAGTGATCTCCAAAGGAGAACGCCAAATAAATCTCCATCTCCACAGAAATGGCTATAAGCCTAGTGATCTCCATCTCCATAACACAAAGGATTTAAGCCAAGTCATCTATATCTCCTGTTTATGTGTTTGTTGTATACTTTCTCTCCATCCTTACAATTAGCGAAAAGGTCATTGACCACGCCTACGGGCTATGCAAGGGACGACACTGAGTCCAGACTAAGTGTCTATAAACATGATCAGACTAATTGGCCACGCTTACACGCTACGTAAAGGCCATACTATGCCTCATACCTTGTATTGGGTATATTGGAGAACTGGTTACAAACCAAGTCTATCGACGCACGACCTCGCCGCAAAACAACTAGAAAGACACTATTTGTCTTAAGCTATGCAATGAGCCCTACTGAGCTCGACCTTGTAAGGATATGCTCAAACATCTTAAAAATTGGACAAACGCATAAGTCTCCACTCATATCAACTCATTACGCCAATTACTACCAAACATATTATCGTCCAAACACTACTATGTTGCTTACGTGCTTACCATCTACGCCAAGTCGCCTACGCAATTGGTAATTTCTCCATCACAAGGTCCACGACATCTACAACATACTTACATAAAGAAAGTACATCCATATATAGTCTTCACTTCATCCTTCACCAAAGAATAAGGGGGGCTACACATCCATATCAACCCTATCCAACAAAAATTGAAGCATGCCAAAGAAACATGTAACATCCTAACAGCTACTGATTGTTAGTTGTACTCTTTTCTTTTGACAAAATAGAGTTTTTTATCCTCAAAGGAGGTTTGCCGGCAAAGGTATTTAACGAGACAGGAACAATAAAGTACGAACCAAGTTAGAGGCATCTCTAATAACAGTTCGGCTAGGAAAATAAATATATAACCAAGCCATATGACGTTTCGGAGACTAGCCGACATGGTTGGCATAGTTTCTTAGGCATGATCAACAACACCTCAACAAGAAAGATGAATGAAGACAAAGCTACGACAACTGACAAAATAAAACAAACAAGCTCCCTCAAAAGCAAAGAAGAATCAGAAGATTACACTATCCGGATATTATATTCGACCATTATATAGTCCTTAAGTTTCACTATGGTCCAACTCAAGGACTAGTGGGGAATCCTGATAAGGCTATATTTTATACATAATATCCGGATAATTATAAAGCGTAAAATATAAATTTATATTTATTTGTTTGCACGCTATTGCATCAGGCTGAGGGTTTACCCTATGCTCACTCGTAGAGTAGCGACTGTGGATTCTCTCCGGAATTTTTTTTGTTTATAATTCATTATAAATAATATATATATATTAAACAATGAAAAAACATGTTAAAAAAATCCTGACATTTACTCCTAAAAAACGTCTGATTTTAAATTATAAAAAGATAGATATTATAAAATACATATTTAAGATTAGAATTACTAGATTTCAAAATACATTATATAATAATAAAATTATACTCTAAATTATTTGGATGAATTCAAATTTTGATTTTTAATAACTTTTTAAGCATATAAAATCAACAAAATAGTAAATTCAATTAAATCACAACCGTTAGAGTGACAACATATCAAACCAACAGCTAAAAACCCTGTCAAGTCACTGCTGTATGATACCTGTTGCATTCGTGCCACTAACTTTCCTTCGTCCCAAAACGAGTCATTGGTGTTTCAGATAGTTGCATTTTTAGAAGTAGTTGAGAGTGAAAACAGAAGGGGTTTGTTCCAGCCTTGAAGGAAATGTTCCCAAACGCTGAGCATCGATTTTGTGCTCGACATCTGTACGCCAACATGAAGAAGGTATTCCCAGGCAGAGAGGAACACATACTGTTTTGGGCTTGTACCAAGTCTTCATTTGTCCCTAAATTTGAATTTCACATGGAGGAGTTGAAACGATGCAATACAGCCTGTCATTTATATTTTTTTTTTGTTGTGTGTGAGCAGAGTAGTGTGATCCACTGTTTTGAAAGAAGGGACAACTCTTTGGCCAGGCACAATACCCCACCTGTAAGATTCCTTCACTTTTTCTATTAAAGTGACTTTGTGATTTTGTTCATTATCTTGAAAACATCTAGTTTTATAATATTTTTTAAATTACAGGCTGTTACTCTATATTCCTCTTAAAACAACATCAGTTCACCATATAGTGGTTGGGTTAGTGGTGGAAGTATGCAAGGGTACGAGGAAGCTCTTAAGGTCCAAACCAGAGGTAGAAAGTGGAGGTTGCCTCAAATAGTTGGTGGTCCCTTCAAGCAGCCCAGGGTAGATGAACCTTTATTATCTGCACCTCGTTCTTCTGCTGCGGCAACACATGGGGCTGCAGCATCTGCTGGTGGGTCTGTATCAGCAGCTTCTGGTGGATCGACCGGAAAATCTGGCAACACGGCAACGACAACTGGTGGTTCAGAGGCGTTGGTGGAAGGTAGTGGTAATCATGTTGTCAATATTACCCAACCACAAGAGTAACTTTAAGGGTTTTTTGTGTCATGTTAAAGGATATTCTGTGTAGACTGCCCATGTTCTGGGTTTTTTTTGTAATGTGTTGTATGTTATGCACAAGCACAATTTATGGTTTCTGTATTTGAAAGTGTTGTATGTTGTTGTTTAAGCACTCAAGACTTTATTTCATGGTTTATTTAATAACCATACAATTTCTAGACTAAATTTGTGTACTCATTAACTGCTTTGTTCGTGGTTTGGTTGATGTTGTTAATTAGTGTATGAAAATTTAGCTTGCAGTTTGGTTGTAAAATGAATGACATTCATTTGATGTTAGTTAATGCTTTTAACAACCACTGAATTATGACACTCACTAATGATATGTGTCTGGTTTTAAGCTGCATTTACTTGCGTCAAATACAATCCCAACAGAATTCATCACAACAAAAATCAATACACAAAACAAGAACTACAATCTTTTCTATCACAATTTAATTCAATACACAAAAATCAATTCAAATTTAAAATATCATAATTGAAATTAAATTTTATAATCAAGGAGACATACAAAATATATTACCTACACCTGATACAAAATTCTTTAAATACATAGACTAAAAACAGACAATTACCGACAAACAAAAAACTAGACATACACATAGAACCCTAATTATTAAGTTCTTCCTTTGAATTTCAGCTTCCAGCTTCCCACGTTGCTTCAATAGACCGTTAATCACGGTATGTGACCCACTGTTAACCACTGGATCGATCCGACTTAATTATTTGCAGTAGTGACCTTTCTGATAAACAAAAATCGGTTAAGAAGAGAAAAAATAGATTAACAATTGAAGCCAAAAATAAATTGCTTCACTATAAAATAAAACTTACCCCGAAGTTACAATATCCACTGAATTTTCTGCCAGTATTTGGGACTGTCCAAGCCATTTTTGTTATGCTTGGTAGCCCACATTCACAAAACCCTAAATTAGATAACTATTTTGATGTGCAGGAGGAGGAGGACATTGTTAAGGGCTTGTAGAAGGTGGCTAGGTGAAGAAGATAATTAGGGTTTTACAGAAGTCTTGAAGCAGGCTATGGTGAAGGTGGGAAATTAGGGTTTCAAAACTAGATAAGAAGCATATATATGGGGTAAATGGGATGGGTTGGGTTTAACAGTTGGTAATTAGAGTAGTTTGGGTAAAAATTTAAAAGGGTCAGTAAAACATTGGAGTAAAAAAGTAAAAGTTAAGAGCAAAGGGGTGAGACAACTGAATATGGATATTTTTGGAAGTTAAATAGGAGTAACCGTATATGCAACAGACTTGAGTACATTGGGGGTGCCACGTGTCAGCTTTCTGTGATTTTGCACGCGCCAGTGGCAAAAATGCAACTATCGCAAACACCAGTGACTCGTTTTGGGGACGAAGGAAAGGTAGTAGCACGAATGCAACAAATGTCATACACCAGTGACTTGACAGGGTTTTTAGCCCAAACCAACCAAAAATATGCTTATCTTTAACTATAAAAAAGATGTTGACTGTAACTAGTTTGATTATTTATAATACAATTGTAAATTAGAAAAATATAAATATTATTGATAATCATAATAAAGCTATTTTTATATGGTAATTTATTTTGTTTGATCTAACATATAATTGGTTAAAAGATTATTCATATAGTTTTATGTACCCTGTTATTTTATTTGTGGCGGAAAGAAAACTATACCAATTTATAATAATGAGTTGGCTATATTATTTTACTATTTTATTAGAGCATCATTGTGTTCAAAATATTTTTAACATATTACCATGGAAACATTTTGTAATTATATTGTTATTTAGTAATCGGAGGAGAAGTTTTCGATTTTTTTTCGTTAAATTTCACGATTTGTTGTTACTCAAATATGACTTCAATCAAACACCAAATTTTTTAAGAGAACAATGCTAAATTATTTAAAAAGGAAAAGAAAAAAAAAAGAATAACGATATAATAGTATATTTCACGAATCTTCTCTTTTACACCAAGGTCTCTTCTATTTATATTAGTCTAAGAGATTCATTATCTATCCATATTAATTACATATCTGCTACATAATTCAAATAATAAATAAGAAATAGCGTTACTAACATTTTTAGTAACTTATTACTCATCATAAATGTCTTTTGTGAAGATGAGATGTGGAAGATGAAGTGCTAAGGGAGAAGTCCTAAGGATAAGGTACTGAAGATGAGGTGTTGAAGGAGGTGTTGCTACTGATCGAGCCCACTGAAGATGAGGTGCTGAAGGGAGTGTTGATGTTGAGTGAGCCCCCTAAAGATGAGGTGCTGAAGGGGGTGTTGGTTCTGACCGAACCCCCCGAAGATGAGGTGATGAAAGGGGTGCTATTGCTAACCGAGCCCTTTGTATATGAGGTGTTGAAGCGGGTAGTTCTTCCAAACGAGCCTTTTAAAGATGAGGTGCTGAAGGGGGTGTTGCTGCTGACCGAACCCCGTGAAACTGAAGTGCTGAAGGGGGTGATGTTGCTGATCAAGTCCCTTGAAGATGAGATGATGAAAGGGGCGTGGTTACTAACCAATGGCCTTGAAGATGAGGTGCTGAAGGGGGTGTTACTGTTGACCGAGCCCCTTGAAGATGAGATTCTGAAGATAAAGTTGTTCATGACCGAGCCCCCTGAAGATGAGGTGTTGAAAGATGTGTTGTTGCTGACTATGCCCCCTGAAGATGAGATGCTGAAGGGGTGTTGGTGTTGAAAGAGCCCCCTAAAGATGAGATGCTAAAGGGGATGTTACTACTGACCGAACCCCTGAAGATGAGATTCTGAAAATGGGGTTGTTGCTGAACGAGCCCCCCTGAAAATGAGGTATTACATGGGGTGATACTGCTGACCAATACCCTTGAAGGTGAGATGCTGAAGAGGGTGATGTTGCTGTCTGAGTCCCTTGAAGATGAGTTGTTGAAAGGGGTGTTTTTGTTGACCGAGCCTCTTGAAGATGAGGTGGTGAAGGGTGTGTTTTTGCTGACCGAGCCTCGTGAAGATGTGGTATTGAATGGGATACTCTATCTATATCCGGGTATTATACCCTCATTAGGACTCCCCCTAATCTTTGAGTTGGAATATAATGAAACTGAAGGACTATATGATGTTAGAATATAATATCTGGATTCTGTAATCTTCTTGCCCATCTTTGTGTTTGAGGAAGCTTGTTGTTTTGATTATGTTGATTAGTGTAGCTTTGTCTTTGTTTTTTGAATCATCGTTGATCATGCCAAAATAACTATGCTAGCCATGTCGGCTAGACTCATAAAATTCTTAGGGCTTGGTTGTATTAAATTTCCTAGTCAAACGGTTTTTAGAGACGTCTCCGACTTGGTTCATACTAAATTGTTTTTACCTCGTTAAAAACATTTGTTGGCCAAAACCTCACTCGAGGATAAAAATCTCTAATTTTGCAAAAGGAAAATAGTACAGCTAACAATTAGTAGGCCGATATGATGGTACCTGTTTCTTTGACATGCTTTGATTTCTTGTTGGAAATGGATGAGTGCCCTCCTTTGTCTTTGTTGAAGAATGAAGTAAGGACTATATGTAGTTTTACTTGTTTGTGTGAGTACGTTATGTGGTAGATATCGTAAACCTCGTGTTAGAGAATTTATTAAATGTTGTAGGTGATTGTGTGTTAATTATAAGTATGTAGGCAGCATAGTGGTTTTGTTTTTCTTATCGTGAAAGTCGCTATATACAGATGACTGGAAGTAAACCTTGTGGTTCTTGTAAGTGATTTGGTTGACTTATGTTGTTTGCGGCGAGTTGACAAAATTTTATGTTTGTTATATATGCATTGATATTTTTTTCTCTATACAAAATTGGGGCTCAATATAATTCATCGCGTAGCCCTCCAGGGCATCTCAATCGACTTATTCACGGGAAAGACCGATTCGGCCTATTGCGTGGCCTATATAAGCTTGGTTTATTACCAATTCGCATATAATACCGGTACCATGTATTGAGCTTAGTGTGACCCCTCATGTAACCCCATAGAGCGTGGCCTATTAGCCCTTTCATTTAATTGACTTATGTGGTCCGGACTCCATATGGCTCATGGTGTAGCATGTAGGCGTGGTTAATGACTCAGTTCGCATTTTGTAAGCAGGTGGGAGAACATATAGCAAACACATTTTTTTTGTAGCATGGATATGGAGATCACCTGCGTATATCACAGAGATAATTAAGCTTAAAGCTTGTCTGCCATGGAGATGAAGATCATTTAATGTATAACTCTTTGTATTATTGAGAGTGGAAATAATTTAGCTTATTACATTTCCTATCACGGAGATGGAGATCGCATGGTCTATAACCTTTTTTATCATGGAAACTGAGATTACTTGGCATATAGCTTTTCGAACATGAAGATAGAGATTACTCGTCATATAGCTTTTTCCTTATGTATATGGAGATCATTTGGTTTATAACATTTTATATTACGGAGATTGAAATCGTTTGGTCTATAACATTTTCTATCATGGAGGTGGAGATCGCTTGACGTATAACGATATAAATCACTTGGCTTATAGCCTAGAGTGAGTTTATGAAAATCATCTAAAATTATTTTCCATGTTGATCGACGATATATTGTAGTATATAAGTCGCAAAATACGCAAAACTACGTAACCATTATTGACTCGTAGCATATATTAAAGTCTAAAGCAATAATAGACTAAAAGCTCGTGTAAAATATTAGTGAATTGTACCGGCGAATTGGAGTAATATAATAAACAAATGATAAAGATGCAATGAAAAAAAATATAAATCTATGATGTAGTGCACATGATACATGCACGATAGATAATAAAATCACAAAATCACGGACGCACAGAGTCTATTAAAAATAAAAGATTATATGCAACTATACATGTATATATATGCAATGTAGATATGTATAGAGATGTTGTAATTTAGTGAACCTGAGACATGCATAAGAGATAAGGACATCACGTACCCACTCTGCCGATTATTTAGATGGTCTATAAATGCAAAATAAATAAATACCACGAAAGAGAAGGAAGCGTCTGTACGAGTTAGATCTGATCCAGAACCGGTTCGCTGGTTTCAAGTGCTGTGAATATCCCTGTTTTGCCAAAAATGGAGTACTTCACGTTCTCGTATAATTTCTATATCAGAGAATAGCCAGTATGCTTGCGGTTGGAAGCTTTGATGATAAGATGAAATGCTGGCTTTGGTGCGGGGATCCGCGACGGTAAGGTCCGGTTTATGTTGGAGATGCGTGGTGTGGTGTCGGAGAAGGTGAGCCTTCGAATACAAAACCGGACTGAAGACATCGGGCAGTTTCGATCAGTACCTTCTCGTTGGGATCAGTACCCAATGTCAATTGGTATCCTAAGTGTTCTAAGCCTCATTGTGTATTGCATCAACTTACTAATTAAATGTATGTTTTATCACATTATATGTGCTTATTATAAAATTGTTCACATTCTCATACAACCCTATGTTCTTCAAATGTATACTCACTAGTGCACACTCACAGTGTTACATAATAAATAAACAGCTCTCAAATTGGTCCGCATTACACTAAATGTTGTGTGATTGCGATTCATTAACACGTGCATTTGTATGTACGTCACATAAGTTATCTCTTACAACATACTATTTATTGTATTTTAAACGCGTTAAACCATCATCACACAAGATCAACTAATAGTCATGTATACCGTACGTTCAGTGTGTAACTTCAAAATTAACCCACACTAATTTATAACATTAGTTTCCTTTTAAACTAAAAATGACTTAGCAAATTAATACATCAATTTATAAAATTCTAGTACTTAATTTATTTAGTAACCAAGTAATAGTAACGTCTATATATACTCATTAAAATAAATAAGTTTATTTAGTAACCAAGTAATAGTAACGTCTATATATACTCATTAAAATAAATATGAATTAATATTTAATTTCTTCTATATAAATTATAAAGGGAAGAAACAACTTTTTCTTTTGATAAAAAAATCGGTTTTATTGTGATTTAACCGTAATTGGTCATTTGACACACCTTCATAAAAAAAAGAGATCATAATTGTCCAATCAAAAGAGAAAACTGTTGTGACGTCCATGTCTCTAAAAAATTGGTTTTTTAAAAATGAGAAACTTTTGTTTCCCACAAATAGCGTCAATTTGATATGGTAAAACCTCAATCAAACATCAAAAAAATTTCTAAAGAGAAAACCGGGCTAAATCATTTAGAGAGGAAAAAAGAGAGAGAAGATGGAAAAAACGATATAATAATATTACTGTATATTTCATGAAACCTCTCTTTTACACTCATGCCTCTCATAATTATATTAATCCCAATGATTCATTATCTATCCCTATTAATTTCATACCCGTTATGTATTTCAGATAATAATTGAGTAGTAACGTTTCTAATGTTTCTTGGTAACTTATATTCATCATAAATGTCCTTTATGAAGATGAGATGCTGAAGATGAGGTGCTCACGAAGAAATTCTCAGGATAAAGTGCTGAAAATGAGGTGGTCAAGAGGGCCTCACTCGTGACTGAGCCCGCTGAAGACGAGATGCTGAAAGGGGTATTGATGATGACCGACCCCCTAAAGATGAGGTGTTGAACATGTACTTCTGAACGAACCCTCCGAAGATGAGAGACATAAAGGGTGATGTTGTTGACCGAGCCCTCTGATGATGAGGTATTGAAAGGGGGGATGCTTTTGACCAAGCCCCTTAAAGATGAGGTTAAAGATGAGGTGTTAAAGAGGGTGATGATGATGACTGAGGCCCCTGAAGATGAAGTGTTGAAGTGGGTGTTGTTGCTGATCGATTCGCTTGAAGATGAGGTGCTAAAAAGGGTGTGGTTAGGGTATTGAAGGGGGTGTTGTTGTTGACCGAGCTCTTATATGTGAGATTCTGAAGAGGATGATGTTGCTGACCGAGCCCCCAAAGATGAGGTTAGAAGCGGGTGCTAATGCTGACTAAGCCCCCTAAAAATAAGGTGTTGAAGGAGGTGTTACTGATGACCGAGCCCCCTGAAGATAAGATTCTGAAGAGGGTGATTCTGCTGACTGAGCTCCCTGGAGATAAGGTGCTTAAGGGGGTGTTGTTGTTGACGAGCCCTTTGAAGATGAGGTGTTAAAGAGGGTGTTGATGTTGATCGAGCCCCTTGAAGATAAGGTACTGAAGGGGGTGTTGTTGTTGACCGAGCCCCTAAAGATGAGGTGATGAAGAGGGCGTTGTTGTTGACCGAACCCCAAAAGATGAAGTGCTAAAGGAGGTACTCTATCTTATCCGGTTATTATACCATCATTAGTTGGCAAAATCGGTATTTCAAAAGACCAAACATCATTTTTCTTGATCAATAATGGATTGCATTTCACAAGACACACAATTTAAATTTCATAAGACACATACGCAACAACGAATATTAAAAATATATATTTTATATAACAATTTATTTCCTATTATTGTTGACAATTATAATTTATCATCGATAACAAATCCTATGAAGATCATTTTAATAAATATGTCATATTTTGTTTATGTATAATTTTTTAAAACTCGAAACCTCTTAAGAAACCTGAAATCCAATCGATTTATTTGTCTAAAATTGAAATCATAATTACGTTTGATAAGAATATGAAATGTTGAGGGCTTCAATGTAATACAATGAAGGTTGTATATGATAAATTGTATAGTTGAAAGAGAGTATTTGAACTACTTGTAAATATAAGGGATTGAAGTGCAATTTATCCATTTTTATAATTGATTAAGTTAAACTGCATGAGACACACCTATAAATAAAGTTTGAGACAATGAATAAAGGGTGACACTTTTCTCATTAGAGTCATTTTGATATTTCGCTTACTTTCTCTCTCTACAATTAAACTCTCTCTATCTTTTCTCTCTCAAAAACCAAAATTCACACTTAACAAATTGGCGTACCAAAGTGGGAGATTTATTTGATTGGTACCTTGGTTTCACATAAAAACCAGAAATTGTAGAGTTCTTGCACAGTTATATTGGTCTAGAGCGATCTGGAACCAGGAAACGAGACTGATCCGACAGTTCGAAAAGCACTAAAAACTCTAAAATCTGATTTATTTTTTAAAAAAAGTAAAGAAGATGGTTAAATTCCAGTGCAACCAGTTCATTCAGACATTGAAGATCGGATGAATCAGTTACTAGATAAAATAACGGCATTAAATGACAAATATGCTAAAAGAGAATAGCATATTCAGTCAAGAAGGCTAAAATCTAAGGTAGGGCAAGTTGAAGAGAAATATGAGCTGGAAAATCAATCTGATCGATCTTATACAACTCATCAGATTCAAAGTGATCGGAAAAAAAACGCATTTGAATCTGACAAGGAACATCGAACTTATTGAAAAGAAAATAAAGATAAGTAAATGTATATCACATCTAGTGATAAGAAGTATGGTAGTTTGGAATCTAAGGAAGGTTTGTTTAAGCATAGATAATATCAGGGAACTTCGAAAGGAGAAAGGAACCGACATCAAAAGTCACACAAAGATTATAAACCAAAAAGAGACAATGAGCCTCGTTATATGAGAGATACAAAATGGTGTGAATGAAATACATCGAATCAGTACATAGGTGTAGCTGATCAGAATTCTAATGATGTTATAGGAATAGGAGGAGATAATCAGTACGTACAAGGAGTAGACTATAGAAATTCTCCTTTTACAGCTGAGATAAGGTCCATTACTCTTTCGAAGCGTTTTGAAATGTCTAAGGTGGAGAAAGTTGATAGGAATCACGATCCTGATGATCACATCGAATAATTCAAGAACTATATGATGAACTTCAAAGATGATGACAGCTGGTATACAGAGTTGTTTCGCATATATTCAAGGGCACAACATTAAAGTGGTATAATATGATTCTGAGGGGATCCATTACCAAATTTATAGATTTCTATACAACTTTTCGACGACAGTTTTTGGAAAGAAAAGAAATACATGCAAATGGAGATACGATAATATAATGTAAGCAGGTTGTGGGAGAGAAATTGAAGGATTATACGAAGTGTTTTGTGTTAACAAAAACAGGATTGGATAATTGTGAAGAGCTGATTGTTATGGCTGCATTTTGACAAGGTTTATTAGCACGTGATTCGACTAATGAAACAACGAAAAGAAGAGCATTAACTTTTGGAGCACTTATGGCTCAATTCGATGACCAAATTAAGGTGGAAGAATCAACCAGGGTTCGAGAAGGGGATGTACCTAGTCAAAATAATTCAAGGCAGGTGTCAAATAATCAAGGGCACTCTTCGAATTATCAACCACCTCGTCCAAGGAATAACAACAAGTTGCAGGTTTCTAGTTTCAAAGACCAAGGCCAAATCAATGGATAAGGCCAAAATATTATGTTGAGTTAACTGAGAACATTGCTACAATTTATGAAAAGTCCAAAGGTTATGTAAGCTTTAATAGCCAGCTCCAGTAAACACACTAAGAGAAGATCACAACAACCTATTTTACAAGTATCATAATGATATTGGGAACGATACTGCAAACTGTATAGCTTTACAGGTTTTGATATAAAATAGTAAGTTTGATGTTTTTGTTAAAACGCAAAGTAGTTGATCCAAAACCCCAAGCACATTGACACCACAAACTACTAACCCGAATGCGAATGAAGAAATTTCATTAATGATCTTAAATTTTAAATGTGATGATTTTGACGCAGCATCATAATATTTGGATACTGATCTAGGTCGATTAATTTTAATGGTTGTAAATAAGCCAGTAGAGCATGGATGGGTTCGAAGTTTATGTGATTGTTTTGAATTCTTAGCAATATTTGGGGAAGATTCTATGACTAGTAACATTAATAGCTCTAGGAAAAGGCATATTATCATTTTCACAACTCGGGTAGAAGGAAGGATGTCTACTAATTTATATGGCAAACATAATACTTATTTTACTTTGTTCGATGAAGAAGATTTGAGGTGAATAGTTAGCCCTCATGAGAATGCAGTGGTTATAGAGGCAGAAATATGTAGAGTTAAAATTTAACGCGTTCTGATGGATACATGAAGTTCTGCGAATATGTTATTCAAATCTACGTATGATATGATGCGTAATTCACCTCGAATTTGACGACATGATCGTACTATAATTGGATTTACATGGATAATAACTCAGTTGATTGAAGAATTCAAAGGAGGATTGTGTTTGGGAAAAGGCACGTTTAAAAAGAAAGTTCAAGTCTTGTTCATGGTGGTTGAATGTCCAACCAGTTATAATGCTATTTTTTTTGAAGATTTTGGCTTTCAAAAATGTATATTGTTGTGTCTATTATTCATCAATGTTTGAAATATTTTATTGGAGATCGTGTTGGTGTGGTCTGAAGTGACCAAAAAGTGGCAAATAAATTTTATGCAACACACTCAGGGTTCGAGGTTCTAATTCTGAGGATCAGATGGCTTAATAGAAACCAAGATGGTTAACTTTGGAATAGATGATCTGACGGAAACCCAAGGTCCTTTAATAGTGAATGAGGACATCGAAGATCATATTTTTTTCTAATGGGAAGACTTTACGAACATGAACATTATTGTCTTTTACTTTACGTGATCAGTTGTAATAATGTTTGTTTGATAATTTGGATGTTTTCGCTTGGAAAACAGAGGATGTGATAGGAGTCCCATCTGAAATAATATGCTATAGTCTAGCTATAAATCTGAAGATAAAGCCTGTTATTCAAAAGAGACTAGATTGTTTTGTGGAAAACTCAAAGGTTATTGTTCAAGAGGTGGATCGTCTAACTAGGGTCGGATATATTAGGGAGGCATAATATCATTTATGAACTGCAAATACGATGTTAGTCAAAAAGAAGAACGGAATAGATCAGTTGGTTGATTCTACTTCAGGGAATAAAATTCTTTCTTTTATGGATGCCTTGCAGGTTATAATCAAATCCAAATGGATCGAAAAGATTGGGAAAGTACTACATTCATCACTGATCGAGGACTACACTGCTATAGGGTCATTCCATTTAGGTTGAAGAATGATGGAGTGACATATCAAAGGTTGGAGAAAGAGATTTTTGCCCCTAAGATTGGAAGGAATATGAAGGTTTACATTAATGATATACTGGTAAAAATTTCCACAGATGGTGAACACCTCAAAAAATTTAGAGGAGACCTTTCTAAATTTGAGGGCCATTCGTTTGAAGTTGAATCAGAAAAAGTGTACTTTTGGTGTCCGATTAGGGAAATATTTGAGGTATATTATTAGTGAAAAAGAGATATAAGCAGATCCAGAACAATTGAAGGATTTAGTTTCAATGGCATCATCTCGAACTATAAAAAAGATGCAAGCTTTGATATGAAGGTTAGCAGCCCTTAATCACTTTATTTCAAGGTTTTCTGATAAATGTTTTCCTTTTTTTCCAAGTGTTACGAAGACCTAAAGAGTTTGAGTGGACACCAGATTGTGAAGCAGCTTTTTTCAAAAATTAAAGAGATTTTTGGTATCACTAGAGATTTTGTCCAAGCCTTGAATTGGAGAGCAACAATTCTTGTATATAAAAGTGTCTGATTTTGATGTACGTGTTGTTATGATATGTGAAGACAATGAATTTTCAAAGCCAGGCTATTATGCTAGCAAAAGTTTGTTGGCATCAGAAAAAAGGTATTTGAAACTTGAAAAATCGTATTTGGCTTTGGTAGTGGCTGCTAGGAAAATGCACCTTTATTTACAAGCTCACACCATTGTGGTTCGAACTTTTTTTCCATTAAAAAATGTGTTACAACGACCAAACATTTATGGTAGAAGGACCAAATGGTGAGTAGAATTGGGAGATTTTGATATCGTTTTTACTCCTCAAACATCTATTAAAGCTCAAGCTTCATTATGGATGAATTTCATTTGAGTCGATCAGTTAAGGGGACAAATATATAGCTCTTGCCATAAACTTCAATTTTGGTGGTTTGAACATATGGTGGTTTTAGCATATTGGGACGTAGTGCAAGGGTTCAATTAGTTGCTCCTTCTGTGGAGGAAAATTTGGTTTGGTTTTCACGCATGGAATAATGAAGCTAAGTATGAGGTTGTGTTAGCTGATTTAAGGCTTGCAAATATTTGTGGAGCAATAGCAGTTCATTAAGAAATAGATTCGCAACTTGTGGCGAATCAAATGGCAGGTGTATCTGAAGCAAAAAAAGATCAATTAATTTTGTATTTGCGTGAGATACGAAACTAGACTCTTTTGGTTGAAAAAGTGATTATAGAGCATATTAATCGAGGAGATAATACAGTTGTTGATTCTTTGGAAACAATTTCTTATACAGAAGAATATCTATGGATACTCTTACTGGAGAGTCTTTCAATTTTAAAATGATCAGAACAATGTAAATATACTAAGGGATTTTTTGTCACTCCAGACATAATTCAAAGTGATTGGAGGTTTGATATCCTTAATTTTTTACTAAGAGGTATGTTACCGCAAGCTGCACAACTGGCTAAAATATTAAGGTATAAGGCACATGGTTATGTTCTACTGAATGAATTGTTGTACATAAAATATTTAAGTAGACCATTGATGCGTTGTTTGTGTAAGGAAGAATCTGAAGAGAATTTATCTCAGTTGCATGATGGTGAAGGTTCATCTCATTGTGGTTTCAAGTCTTTGAAGCGTCAGGTTTTGTTGGCAGGTTATTATTGGCCTTCAATTATGAATTATGCCAAGGTCTCAGTTCGAGGCTGTTATACTTGTCAACAATTTTCCAATTCTATTCATAAACCAGCAGCTATTCCTTTTAACAGGTGGGGAATAGACTTGGTAGGACCATTGCTTATGGCTTCTGGAGGACGTCAAATGATCATTGTGGAAGTGGATTACTTTTCGAAGTGGGATGAGGCTGAACCATCATCTGGTACAAAAGCTAAGGATGTAATTAACTTCATTGTGAATAATATTTGTTTTCGCTTTGGAGTGCCTTGAAAAATCACCACAGATAATGGTCCTCAATTTAACAATAGAGAAATGACTTCTTTTTGCGCTTTGAGAGGTATCACATAATGTTTTTCTACACCTTTTCATCCTCAAGAAAACGATCAAGTGGAGGTGACTAATAGGTCTATTTTGGAAGGTTTGAAGAAGAATTTAACAAGAGCTGCAGACAAATGGCCTAACTATTTGCAAGAGGTGTTGTGGGCTTATCAGACAACTCCTAGAGAGACCACTAAAAAAATACATTTGATTTGATGTATGGGATTGATGTTGTTAGCCCTATATAATCTACTTTACCTTCTTATAGAGTACTTCATTATTCCGAAGAGCTAAATGAAGAGGCAAAAAGAACAGACCTAGACTTGATCGAAGAGAAAAAAAGTTAGAACATATTTTAATGTGACTCATTATCAAACTTTGATGAGGACTCGATATAATTCAAAAATGAGAAAGAGGGATTTTAAAGTAGGTAACAAATTTTAAAGGAAAAAATTCGTCCATACAAAGGAAAAAATTAGGAGAGTCATTATATGGTGATGGAGAAAATAAATCCGGGTACGTATCACGTTTTTAAAGAGCAGGGAAGGATACTTCAACATCCTTGGTATATATAACATTTAAAACTACATTGAGAATGATTTTTTTTCTTATTAAGATTTTTTTGAATAATTGACACACTATTTCCTACCATGTTAGCCCGTGGAGGTTTTAATGAGGTGTCATGTACATATTCGAGGTTATTAATAATAAAAAAATGGCCAATGGTTGTTTTAAATTCAAGTATTTATATTATATTGGCAATTGGTCAAATAATGATCATCTTTGAAGTTGTTAACCGAGATTAATTGTTTTGATTCAAAGTGCTATATGTTTATTGAAAGCATTGTTCGAAGAAATAACCATATTCGAAGTGTTATGTTCTGTAAATGCACTCATTATATTTAAGGTGTTACGTTATTTAAACGCACTAATTATATTTGAGGTGTTACATTCTCTAAACACACTCATTATATTCGAGTTCTTATATTCTCTAAACACAATCATTTTATTCGAGGTGCTATGTTCTCTAAATGCATTCATTATATTCGAGGTCATTATGAATTTTTTTATATATATATATATATATGACATATATTGAAATTTTAGGTCATTATGACTTGTTCATATAATTAAAAGTATTCATGATTAAGATAAAGCTTGAAAAATAAGTGTGGAAAGAAGAAAAATAGTTTTTCCTTGAACTTAGAATCTGATCTTACGTTAAGATGTTTTAAAATGCCAAAAAGTTAAGCATTCACAAATAAATCATCAACAATAAAAGATGATTTCCAAATACAAACAAAAAGGAAAAACAATTAATCATTCTCTTCGGATGAATCTTCTTCTTGTTCACTGGCATTTTCTTTTTCTTTTGTCTCTATCTTTTCGGAAGAATCAGTTGGAACATGGTCGAAGGCTTCACTAGGACAGTTATCTATGGGGATCAATTCCCAAAAGCTTGACATATTTGCTTTTGGGAATGTACGTGAAATTCGCGGAGCAAAGTGATTTTTTGTTGTTCCTTGGCATTTTTTATTGCAGCTAAGGTGTCCAATCCACACTGAGTCTTGGAATTTTGCACAACGGCTCGCTTTTCTTCTTTGAATGTTGTCTTGAATGCATCCATATCATCAGCCAGCTTCTTCTTTTCTCTTTTACTCTTGTTCAACGATTCTTGAAGAGATGAGTATTTTTTATGTTCCTCAGATATTTCCCTAGCATGTTTAGCCTTAAGTTCATACATCTCAGATTTATGGGAAGTTTTTAGCTCTTTTGTTTGTTGATCATGCATAGAGCATAAATGACGTTTGAGGTGGATGACTCCTTTGATCAATTCTGACCTGTCAGCTTGGAATGCATGGCATTAATCCTCGATTTGATTACCAAATATTTCTTTCATCTTTTTCTCTGCAACATCATCTTTTTTATATCGGACCATATCTTTAGCCATGGTTTCCAAACGGCTTCGAGAAAAATTTATTTTTGTACACAATGTTTTGGTGTTGTTTCAAGATTGGGAAAGGTTGCAGTGCAAGTAAACCTTCTTCGGATGGCTCTTGGATAGGGAGGAATCTTTTATTATTGAAAAGCATAAGAGCAGCAGATGAGGGAGCTAGAGGAAGATATGGATTTAGCCTTTCAGTTAGAACATGAGCCATAACTTGGCGACCAATTTGTTGAAGTTGTTCTTCGATCTGTTGGACCCTCGGATATATATTTATTGAGGTCTTGAGGCTCCTCTATACTAATGGGCTCATCAGGAAATAAAAGTTGTCATCTTCTCGGTGATCATCTGCTGTAGGCTCTCTTCGGTGATCTTCCACTATAGTTTCTTCAGGTTCAGAAGTAGATACTTCTGAGATATTTTCTTCAAGGTTATTTTCCGCTCTTTTAGCTGGTGATGATTTCAAAGTACTTTTTTTCTTTGGGGCAGCAGTTTTATTTCTTTTCGAAGAAGGTTCAACCTCGAACCCTTCTTCCATTATTGGAAGGCTAGTTTCAGTTGCCTTTCTTTTGGTCTTAGTCTCCTTCTTTTGTGGCTTCGGTTTAGTTGAATGGCTAGTACAGATGTACTATCTGTATTTTTCTTTTTCGCTTTCTTTTTCAAGGGCAGATGACTGTCTGATTTTTTTCGCACATGTAAAGTAACCTTACCATCAAGTGCAATCAATCTCTTCAAAATAAGTTATAGGTTTGGTGGCTCGAGTAAATTTTTGGAGAGGTCGGCACCCAAGGAGATCCTCCACAAATGACTAGTGATGAATTTTATGGGTTGAAAAGGTGAATGGAATCCATTGTCCTATTCATTTTCTGCCCAAGTGGCTAACCTAGCAAAAATATCTATTGCATCCTTTTTGCGACTATTGTCTCTCTTCCAAATTCCTGAGTACAATAGCAAAACATGTAAAAATTGATTAAAGTTATAAAAGATTAAGAGAAAAGACAAGAGAACTTATTATCTTTTCTCCAAACAAGGTTGAGTTTTGAAGGGTTCTCTTCGGATATATCCTTCCCATTCTCCTAAGCTCCAGATATAAAGACAAATATTTGTTCCCAGAATTTGTCAGCTTCGAGCGAATCATCGGTAATTTTGAAATCATTTGTAAGTGTCAAATAGGAGAAATGCAGTAGTTTTCGCTTCGAAAGTCCAGTCATGACGATAAAGTATTTGATGAAGAGAGGGGTTTGGCTTAGTCTAGAAGCTATAATCACTCACATAAGTGTGAATCATAAATTTTGTGTTCCTTGTTTAGGGCAGAGGTTAGGAGTTCGAAGTACTCCACTATCATCGGATCTAGTGGGAACTTAAGACCCCAATTGATGATCTCATGATAGACCACCAATTCATCTGCTCCACAATCAAGTGGAGTTTCCCCCTCTCTTAGTAGTCGAAGAGTTATGTTGTTTTCTATTCCCCATTGCTTTTTTAGACTACTAGCTTGAGCTTTAATGTAATAAATAATTGGCACGTTTTCCAGTACCATGATGTATTCGGGGATAGGTGGTTTTAAATTCACACTTATTGACGTAGCAACGTCCTCATGAATTTCAACTAGAGCCTTTTTTTCTTTTTCTTTTTTTCTTACGTTCTCCTTTATTCGAAGGATCGTCTCAAAATTAGATGCATCGTCGTTTCATTTACCTTCGAAATTTGACATAGGTGTCCATGAATCAACGTCTTCTTCAGAAGCTTCGTCTATTAGTTGAGGAGGATTCAAGTTCGACACTCAATTTGTTTCTTAAGTATTTGAGGGAGTTTGTTGTGACTCCACGTTAGTCTCAACCATCTCCCTCAAGGGAGGAGATGGTGGTATAGAGTTAGAGGCATTGTTTTGAGTAGTTTTTTGGGTATAGCTTTTTAGAGAGATGAGGTTTTGGCTGAATCTGAGGAGTCTCCTTGCGCAATATTCGAGGTGGATTAGAATTGTTAGGTAATGAAACTTTTTCTGATCTTCTCAGAGTAAATGTGGTTTGTGTTACTTTGCGATTCTTCTGAGGAAAAATAAATGTGGAGCCATAAACTACGAGAGAAGAATTTTGAGGTAGCGATTGTCGAGGAGATTTCAGTGAATGGTTTCCTTCTGGATTAGATGAACTTTGAAACTCAACGAAACTTTGTTTGGGGTTGAAATTACCGCAAATGGTAGTTTTAGTAGAAAATTAAGGATAATTTTTTATCACTCCTACAACTTTATACTCAGCAGCCATCTCACTAATACACAAAAAATCGTAAAAGCCAAAAACTGGTGTTTTAGTAGTTGGGGATTCTTTAGTAGTTTGGGATTTTTTTATAACCTAAAAGAACAAATTAGTCAATATAATTTGAAGGTTGGCTGGGAAATATGAGTTGTCCGGTGAAGGTAGCCAAGAAATTAGGTTCTCAGATGAAAGTAGATAAGGATTTTCTTAGGAAAAAGTTGATTTCTCTCACTATAAGGTATTTGTGAAACAAAAATAATGGGTGAGAAAACTATTTATAAAGGAAATAAAGATGAGAGAATGGTTAGAGAAGTGGAAGAGGTGGTGATGATTATTGGGTAAAAAGATAGAATATCAAACGGTTGCTTGTAAAGAAATAATGTGACACATGTTAGTTGTCAGACCTAATGACAGGCCTAGTGGGTCATCGTGAGCGTACTAGACCATTCCAAACATTTATGACTGTTATGAAAAGGCCAACTCATGATTCTATGTATGGATATTCAAAGTGCGAACAAAAGGTCAAGCTAGTTTTGAGGTAAACATGTGTACGAGCTCATTCGAGGAGGACAAGCATATGACTTGACATTCTTGAATCAGTTGGTAAACGATTTATATTCGAGGCAAAATTTGAATGTGTTTTTATTCGAAGACAACAACCGTTGAGATAAATCCTTTTGACAAGGAGATGAGAAGATCTATTTCAAAGTAAATTAGATTTTTGGCAAGTAACATTTTTTACTTACCATGATTGCTGATGATTACTAGTTCTTATTCATTGACCTTCATAAGAACTAAGGGAGCTACTGATAAATATATGAAATATTGAGGGCTTAAATTTAATACAAGTAAGATTTTATATGATGAATTATATAGTTTAAAGAGAGTATTTGAAGTACTTGTAAATATAAGGGGTTGAAGTGTAATTTATCTATTTGTATAACTGATTTAGTTAAACTGAGTTAGACACACATATAAATAAAGGTTGAGAAAGTGAATAAAATGTGACATTATTCTCATTAGACTGATTTTACTTTCTCACTTTACACTTAAACTCTCGTCTCTCTCAAGAACCAAAATTCACTCTTAGATCGTCTTTTATTGATTTGTTTGTTGTATTTTTTTATTTTACGGTTGATCTACATTACGATAGAGGGGAAGAAAAAATTATTTAGGTTAGTATACAAGTTTTTAAAAAATAATTAAATTTATAGGTCGACTATGTAAATTTGTACAAATGATGCTAATACGGTGAACATCATTACACCGTTTGTACAAAATTGGTTAACAAAATTGCAGAATTTGTGAGAAGATAATCCATGTTATCGCAAGAATATTGTGAATATAATATAGCTTTTCATGTATTTGTGTACAAATATTTGATAGTTTCAAAAACTATATGCACTTGTTTTACCCATGTTTCCACGAACACATACAATAAATTTGAATCGATAGGCTCGTTGTTTCATTTATTATGTTGTGGTTATTTGTCTATTTTATACTAGGTTAGATAATTAAATACATAAAAAATATTGGTTAAAGTGTGGTTTGATATTTTAGGTGTTGGTAGGATACATATTAATTTCTAAAAAACGTATTTAATAACAATTTAATTTTTTAATTCATTATGTAACCATATCAAAAATATTAAGGGTTTTTTGGTAAATGTAATAATACTAGTTTCATGTTGAGCCACATGTGAAACATTTAATGACTCCAGAGGAATATCACATAATTTATCTTCTCATTCGAGGCGTGTTCATAAATGTGATATCATGAGAGACATCATGGGCGAGCAATAATATCTTCCTCTGATGAATAAAATAATACATAAGGCTAGCATTGTCGCTTCTACTACTTGAAAAAAGTAGAAGCACGAGATACCGAAAACCACGTGAACCATGTAGTGTAAAATATATTTAAAAGGGATGTATTAATAGTATCCTAGTAATGCTATTAAAAATACGTATCATATGATAATTTTTTTTGTGATAATATAAATGATATATTCGAATTTAGCTAAGTTTGATAAAAAAACATTATGTGACTTAAAATTGATTGTTCGAACTGAATTTCAGCAATTGGGATGTGTCATGTATAAATGATATTATCAAACTAAGTAGTGATGAGTTAAAATGTGACTAAAGAAAGAATCCTGGATCTAGTGTATGATGTGACTAGAGAGGAAAGTGTCGAGCGAGAAAGTAGAAAGATAATGTATTTAATAATGCCCACCTACCCACAAAAAGGGGTTCCCTTATATAGTTGGTGAGGTGACCCCCACTTATTTCCTTTATGGTCCTTCCACTTTTACAACTTGGTCCCTCACTTTTAATACCTTAGGATTATTCACCTCTAACTAAATAATAAATACAATAATGGGACAACTACATTTATTTTACTGACCAATTAATATTTCTAATCTTGAACTTGGTGATTTATCTCCTCATCAGTAACCCCACAGTCTTCAAGAGCTTGGGAGTGAAGACTTGTTGTAATTTGGAGAGAATAGCCTCTGGCGATTCGCTGCATCGGTAACGGTGTCTTCATGAGTGGAGATGTGAAAATACGACTGCATCGGGATTCTCAGTTAGCCGCTGGACATCTCTCACTCCACGTTGCCGAGGCCATCGGTCCGTTTCTTTATGAAACGCTACGCCCGACCCGTTCTTATTCCTCGCGGTACTTAGGAGAAAAAATCAATTATGTCTCTATTGGTTCGATCTTGGGCTATAACATCATGGGCTCTGGTTGATGGGCCTAACTTGGCTCTAAAGGATTATTCGGCCCATCTGCAAAGTAGTCTGTTATTCTCCTTGGCAATGGTGTACACGTGGGACTCGATTGAGGAACACGCGAGTTCAAATGTCGTCGCACGCCTATCAAGCTAACTCAATAATTACCTATTTATAGTGAGCGTGCAAAATATTTTACAATTTTCACGCACTTTATACAAAAAGGTGTAAACTTTTGGCTTTAACGTTCTAACGTGATGCATATTTCTGTATAAGTTGCATTAAATATTATTTTGGCTTCTCACAATATATATAGAAACATAAATTCTCTTGGAAAACCATAGCCTAAATCTTAATCTTCATTTGTACAAAGTATGCGAAGATTTTGGCCACAACCTAAATCACATAAGAATGCTTTTTAAAAATAAAATTGAATTTAATGTGTCAAATTATTATAAATTATGCATAAATTAAAAAATAAAGTACACAAAACTTGATAAAAAAGTGTAACGAATTTATATTAGCATCATACAATACCAACGTTAATAATGGTTAGGGTGAAGGAGAATTTTATTTGTAGTCATATTTTCTATTGATAGTAAGCAATCTTATGATGTTCAAGTTTATCTATGAGGTGGTAATACACAACCTCCAACTAATTTTTAGTTTATTGCCAACCAAACATAGCGAGACCATTGTACGATCATTTGGACCAAGGATAAAATTACTAGATTCATTGCATAAATATTGTATGTATTGTATACCGCGAAATTAAAAAATGATTTCTCTTCATTAGACATTATTTTCTCTACTTTGTTGGCGAACTTCGTTAAACATGAATCTTTGATGGTACTACACTTTATATTTTTATTCAGGTTTTAATATCATCTAGGATAATACTTTAGTATATATAGAAGCAATGTATATCTAAAACATTATATGCAATAAAATTATTTTCAATAGGCTTTTCAGATAACTTAATTTATAGTTTCGAATTATTTCTCAACACATACTGGATAAAGATTATGTAGCATAATAATCTATTAAACCAAATCATTATATCTTATACTTTCATGTTATGATAAGAAAATAAGACATTAAATTATAGTTTTTTCAAAAAATAATACATTATATTCTTAATTAAAATTGCCAATCAATTTCACACATATGGATGTATAATATTACAAAAAACCCTCAAACAATAAGATATTTACAAATACACAAAGTATTCACAAATATGTTTTCAAATCCGGTGATAAATGGTTCTTTATTAATCAAGAAAATAGATGAATATGACTAAATATTTTTAGTCTTTTGTAGTATGAAATTGTTCATGTACAAGTTTTTTCAATTTGGTAAATTGACCAAACATAATATAATTCTAGTATAAAGTTTTAAATTTGTGTGAGCGCTCTCGACTATATAAAATAATGTTAAACTATTTAGATTATAAAATACACATCTATTTGTGTATGACCAAAATGTTGAATCTTGTTGGTGATGCGATGAAAAAATTACAACATTAGGGTTTTACCCAATAATTTATAACATAATGGATGATGGTTTGGTAAGCACTAAATATTTATTTTATTTTGCTAAGTTTGTGTCAACAAAAATGTCCCAAAAGTCCACTAAATATTTGAAAGTGTTCCCATTGGCCATCGAAATCTTCATATTTCCATGAATGTGTTTAGTTATATTTCATTTGCATAACATGTCGACTCCACTGAAAAATTTATCTTCGAAATATCACATCAAGGCTAACTCCCGATCTTCTAAAGTACATTGATTATCCTTCATCACTGATCTTAAACAAGTCAAAGCCCTCGTGTAGCTATCTAACTCCTCAAAACTCCTAAAAACAAAAGCGATACAAAATGTCACGTTTGTTATAGTTGCACATCCTCTATAGATAAATTATGAACCAACTTATCTTTGTTTGGTTTTTGTTTACTTGGTTGTGAATGACTTCTAACTGAGTAGCCAATGAATGATGTTGTTTGCATATAATGGTTCATTACCAATGTATAGGCCTAGACAGTATATGGCATGCTCTTAACTGAAGTGAATAATAATATCTTATTATCTTTGATTTTTAAGCATTACGCATCATATCTCATCTTAAATACATTACATCTTTTTATATTTAAAATAATTTAAGGAATATTTTATTATGTCCATTTTTATAAAAAATGATAATGATGTAACCTAATTTTCGACCAATACGTTGAATATATTTTATCAATATTCGCACGTGAAATATATATATATAAAAAAAATATACAAACATTATACATAGCTTACCCACCGGTTCCCATAATATATAAATATATATATATAGTAACATATTTATTGAGGTAAAAAATTGTTTACAAAATAAAAAATATACACAATTAGTAAATAAAATTAAATTCATCAATTGAAGAACATCCTAGATGAGACAAATAGCTCAACAGGAAGAAAAATTCATATGATGAGTAAATTAGAGTAGTTTGGCTTGGCTGGACAGGTACCATAACACCTTCTTTAACAGCTACAACTATTATCATAGTACCATCTTTAACAGCTTCTCCACCAACTTCTACAACAGCAACTGCACCTTCTAGAGTACCATTCTTCGTATAGAGATTTGAAGCTGATTTGGTTATCCATTAAATATTGTGTAGTATGTAAACATTACAAAATACAAGACCATTGATGAAAAACATAACATTTTGATCATATATATAAATGAATAAAATTAAATTACTATTCCTCTATTCTCAAATAACCATAATCAAAATTTTCAAGAAATATTATAGCTTTTAAAGGGTTTGGGATTTGGTGGCTATTAAGGTTCAGTTTCATTTTACATTTTAGAATCTAACGAACAAACTAGTTTGCTTCTTTGTTTTGGACTCTCAAAATGTATTTGATAGTCATTGTACATGAGATAAAAGTTCTGCAATACTTCACAATAGGGTTTAAAAACCAGGGTCCAACACCCTTAGCCAACATGGCAATTAATAAGGATGAGTTAGTTTTTAATAAGTATTTATCTGGTTTCATAAAATAAAATAGAGAGAAGTAAAAAAGATGTAGAGATAAGTAGAATCTAGAGATCAAAAGTCAAGAGATAAAATTAGTTAATCTCAAAAGTTAGAGAGCTTTCTTAGTTCAGCCTTGGTCTTTATATAAATGGCACAAAGAATTGAGCTTTAATTGAAACAGTTACAAAAAGGGTCTATTTTCATATTAGTCCCTCATCAAAACGTAAAGCTTTAAATCTCTCCTATGATTAAACAATCTGTCATAAAAGGTTTTATTCCTTTACATTTGATCCTCAAAGTTCTATTTTCTTACCAGTTTCTATATCCACATTTTAAGGCCTTATTTATTACAAATGATAAGACCATCCATAATGGTCCTGCATTCGGCAACCAAAGGTGATTGTTTACCATAAAGGTTACCATATGAAAGAATTGTATTACCATTAGTATCTCTCATAATACCATCACCACTAGATTCCCATTAAAGAGGCATGAACCATCAGTGTTCAATTTGACCTTATTGGCTTTAGGGTGAGTCCATTTAACAATGTTAGCTTTATTGGATAATGTATGCATATAACAACCAAGGTTTTTAGCTACATTAAGGTCACCATGCCTTAATTTTCCGTTAATGTTACTGGAACAATCCAGATTAGATAAAACCTGATAAATCTTTTCTATGGTAACCTGATGAGAAATATTATAACCCTTATGCTTAGTGTTATTCCCTAACATACCAAATTTCCCAACAGATGATAGTTGGAAGAATAAGTCTGATATGATATATTTTTTGGGTTGATCATGATGAGTCCGAATTCGAAGTGCTCCCCGGAAGGGCAGCCCAATGCAAACCACTCCGTAAACCGGACAGGACATTTAAGCCGGACAGGTGACTTCGACCACAGTGAGCCTAAAGGCTGTTCGAACTATGACTAAAGTACTAAAAAACCTAAACACTTCTTGACTAAGCTACCTGTCCTCCTGCTTAGAACTCATGGGTCTTTAAACATGACCCGGGTCCATTAAACTTGACCCGAAAGCCCATAAGGGCCCAAATTTCATACTATAAATACCCAACCACCAGCATTAACTATGGGTAAGAAAAATTAACTACTGCCAAGCTGCTTAATTCTCTCTCCACATTAAAAGCACTTTGAAACACCCTTAAACACCCACACACCACCGTGAAACACCCTCATACTGCCTTAAAACTCCACTTGAAATTACCAGCCTACCCTCAGGCTACTTTTATCCTCACCAAATTGGCGACCACAGTGGGAGGCGATGGTGCCTGAATCAAGTATTCAAAACCAAGTAAAGAAATTCTGTCCGAATGAATCCGGATAATCCAGAGCTTCCACCAGCTTTGCTCGAAGTGGTGGAAGAGAACGATGAGTATACTGTCCAAGAGCGCGACAGGTTAAAACTTGAGATAGAAGCTCTGACGGCTGAAAAAGCCAAGATGGGCGTGAAAGAGAAATCCAAAGCATCAGCTGCTCACCACACTGATAACCCAAGAGAGCATGAGGTTTCCAAAACTCATGTGAGCACTAAGAAGACGCATGCCAGCTCTAAAAAATCTCACCGGTCCAAGCCTGTGGAGAGTTCTGACTCAAGTTCAGAGTCTTCGGACAGCTCTTCGGACAGTGAGGGAAATGAAAAGTCCTTGTCCTCTAGCAGTGATGAGGGACGAACCAAGAAGAAACAAAAGCAAGTTAAAAAGTATTCCAGAAAAAGAGATCACCATGGAAGAATGAAGAGGCATATAGGAAAGGGGTCATCTCACCACCGGAGGTATACGGACAAGATGTTGATGGATCCCTTTGCTTTCCACGATGAGCCAGGTATCTTTGCAACTCCTAATGAGGATACCGTGTTCAGTCGTGGAAGGAATTGGAGGCAGTCTCCACTGTCTTCTAAAATCCTGTCCGGGAACCTCCCCAAGAGGTTTGACAGTACTAGGATGGAGAAGTATGATGGCAGTACTGATCCGGACAATCATCTGGAGCAATTCAAGAACTTCATGATGAACTTTGATGATGATGATAAACTACTTTGTAGGGCATTCTCCCAATCTTTTACGGGGAGTGCTCTGAAATGGTACAACAGCCTGCCTCAGGGTTGTATTAAAGACTTTGATACTTTTTGGGTGGCCTTTCGAAGACAATTTGTGGGGAGTAAGGAACTGAAAGGTAATGGAGATACCATAATCCATTGTGCCCAGGAACCAAACGAATCATTAAAAGAGTACATAAGTCGTTTCGTAAACACAAAAAATGGGCTGGCTGATTGCTTTGAACAGGTAGCAATAGCATCCCTGAGAGAAGGTTTGAACCCAGGCAACCTGGCCGATTCGGTAACCAGGAAGAAAGCCATGACCTGGAGAGGATTGCTGAACCAAGTTGGCAAGCAAATAAATGTTGATGAAACGAAAAAGACCAGGGTGCACAGACAGGTGAGATCCACCCCGGTGGCACCAACTCCAAATCAAAACCAATCCGGGAACAAAGCAAGAGAAACCGGACAGGGGCATGGAAGGGGAAAAGCTCAGTCTCAACCAGCTGCTCCTGCACAAAGTCAACAGTCTAGAAACAAAAGAGGGCCATGGGTCCAACCGGAGTGGTTTGCAGAGCTCAAAGAAAGTGTGGCAACCATTTTCGATAAAACAAAAGATGAAGTACACTACCGGAGACCGGCGACCTTGCAGTCTCCCAGAGAACATCGAAATAATTCCTTTTGCCAATACCATAATGATATTGGCCATACCACCGATGATTTCATAGCGTTGAAACAAGAGGTACAAAAATTGATTGAAAGAGGGAAGTTGGGTGCATACGTTAAAATGAGAGGAGGCAACAGGCCTGAAAACACTCATAGGGTTGGTCCAAGCAACGCTGCCCCGGAGAGGGCTATGGTAATAGTTGAAAGGTTTGATGTAGAGTCTGAGTACTTGGATCCTGATCCAACAAGAAACAGAGTGGGTGCTATAGAGGAGCGTTCTAGATCAGTCTCCGGGCTCATTAAATTCTTCGAGTCACTGACAATTTTCAGAGGGGACATTGTAACAGCTCCTACCACTTCATCAAGAAAAAGGCATGTTCATAATTTGGCTTCCCAACTAGAAGGGGGCATGACATCCTATCAATCTCCAAACTCGTTCCCATTTATAGTTTTCGATGAGGATGATTTGAGAGATATTGCTGGCCCTCATGAGGATGCTGTTATCATAGGAGCATCTATAGGGGGCAATGAGATAAGGCGAATTTTGGTGGATACTGGAAGCTCTGCCAATATCCTTTTTCTAAACACTTACAAGAAAATGAAAAATCCAGCTGTGATTCAAAAGTCGGACAGATCGATCGTGGGCTTCACGGGCAGCTCAGCCGATGTAATCGGAGAGTTTGAAGAAGAAGTGTTGTTGGGCAGGGGCCCTTTCAAGAAAACGGTCAGAATACTCTTCATTGTGGTGGATTGTCCCACCTGTTATAATGCTATTCTAGGGAGGTCTTGGCTCTCTAGGATGCATGCAGTGGCTTCGACAGTCCATCAGTGTTTAAAGTATGCTGTTCAGGGATAGGTTGGGTTTTCCGGAGCAGCCAAAAGGTTGCAAGAGAATGCTATGCCACTGCCTTGGCTCCACGAACGCTGGGGCAGTCCATATAAACGATCAATAACAGTTTGAGGGCCTTTCTGGGGGTGAGGGTGAAATTGATGACCCCAGAGAGACCCCCGGAGTGTTGATTCCGATTGAAGAGGTTGAGACACACTGCCTGGAAGAAGGAAAAAGCGTCAAGATAGGGTCCAGAATGCCACCAATGTTGAAAGAAGAGATGTTGAAATTCTTAAAAAACCATCAGCATGTTTTTGCTTGGTGCAATGCTGATGTTACTGGAGTTCCATCAGAGGTGATTTCCCATCACCTATCAGTCCGGAGAGATGTGGCACCAGTGGTACAAAATAGGAGAGCTTTCTCAAAAGAAAAGGCTGATGTCATTGTACAAGAGGTTGACAGACTCACAAAGATGGGGCACATTAAAGAATCTCAGTACCCTTTGTGGACTGCCAATCCTGTCTTGGTAAAAAAGAAGAATGGTAAATGGCGTATGTGCATTGACTTCACAGACCTCAATCGAGCTTGCCCAAAAGACTTGTATCCAGTTCCCCGGATAGATCAGTTAGTAGACTCTACTTCTGGGAACAAGCTACTCTCTTTCATGGATGCCTTCTCCGGGTACAATCAGATCCAGGTGGATCCAAAAGATCAAGAACATACCACTTTTGTCACTGATAGAGGTTTACACTGCTACAAGGTGATGCCCTTTGGCTTGAAAAATGCTGGGGCTACTTATCAAAGGTTAGTCAACAAGGCTTTTGCTGATAAAATTGGAAGAAATATGGAGGTTTACATTGACGATATGATGGTGAAAAGCGTGGATGAGCAGTTGCACTTGTCCGACCTCCAAGAGACTTTTGCCAACTTGGCCAAAGTGAATTTAAAATTAAACCCTGAAAAGTGTGTGTTCGGAGTGCAGTCCGTGAAGTTCTTAGGGTATATCATAAGTGAACATGGAATACAGCCCGACCCGGACCAACTCGATGCTTTGTTCCAAATGGAGCCTCCTCGAAACATTAAAGAAGTACAGCGATTAACGGGGAGGTTGGCAGCCTTGAACAGATTTATCTCCAGGTCTTCGGACAGATGTGCTCCATTCTTTCAAACCCTGAAAGGTGCAAAGGGGTTTGAATGGACACCACAGTGTGATGAGGCATTCAATGAAATCAAGAAGCATCTGTCCTCTCCCAAGACTTTGTTTAAACCAGTCGACGGGGAGACTCTTTTTGTATATCTGGCTGTTTCAAGTTGTGCCATCAGTGCTGTGTTAGTGAGGGAGGTTGATGGGTATCCTCACCCAGTGTACTACATCAGCAAACGCCTAATTGATGCTGAGAGGCGTTACTTGAAACTTGAAAAACTAGCATTGGCCTTGGTGATAGCTGCAAGAAAAATGAGGCCTTACTTTCAGGCACATCCTATCGTTGTCCGGACTTCTTTCCCTTTAAAGAATGTCCTTCAAAAAGCAGACATTTCGAGCAGAATGACAAAGTGGTCAGTAGAGTTGGGGGACTTCGACATAGACTTTGCTCCTCGAACAGCAGTAAAAGCTCAAGCTGTGGCTGATTTTCTGGTCGAATTCCATTCTGATAGGGATTCAGAACAACCTGCTGATTCAAAAGACAAAAAAATGTGGATTGTCCGAATAGATGGAGGATCCAGTACCATGGGATCTGGGGCAGGAATATGTCTCACTTCCCCCTATGGGGACAACATGTTCCAAGCTATTTGTTTTGCTTTCAGGGCATCCAATAATGAGTCCGAATACGAAGCAGCTATAGCTGGGTTAAAATTGGCATACATCTGTGGAGCAAAAAGGGTCAAGCTACTAAGTGACTCCCAATTGCTTGTCCACCATGCTCTAGGCCTGTCAGAGGCTAGAAAGGAGCAATTGATCAAATACTTACTCCTCCTTAAAAATGAAGCGTCAAAGTTTAAAGTTGTTGTCTATGAGCACATTCCCCGAACAGAGAATGAGTTAGCAGACTCATTGGCAACGATAGTATATACGGAATCCTATCCATGGATCCATGTGCTCGAAAGCCCTTCTATTCAACTTGATGAAGGTGAGAAAGAGGAAGTCTTTGAAATACAAGTAAACCGGCCTCAAGACTGGAGGTCTCCTCTTATGCAATATCTGTCCGATGGCATCGTGCCCTTGGATAAATCACAAGCCAGAACGTTGAAACACAGGGCTCGTGGTTTCATTATGATTAGAGAAGTCTTGTACAAAAAGTCCTATAGCAAACCTCTCCTACGCTGTTTAGGGGATCATGAGTCACAAATGGTTCTCTCCGAATTGCATGATGGTGAGGGATCAGCCCATTGTGGATTTAGAGCTTTAACAAGAAGGGTGCTACTCTCCGGATACTATTGGCCATCGATTATGAAAGATGCTAAGGAGCTGGAGAGAAGGTGTGATCCATGCCAGAGGTACAGCAATGAAATTCATGTACCAGCCATTCCTTTGGAATCAATTTCTGAGCCCATCCCTTTTGCTCGATGGGGATTGGACTTAGTTGGGCCTCTCCATGTGGCGTCCGGAGGGCGTAAAACCATAATTGTAGCCATTGACTACTTCTCGAAGTGGATAGAAGCAGCCCCCTTGGCAGGGACAACATCAAAAGCTGTTATAAAGTTCATTCTATCCAACATATGTTGCAGATTTGGTGTCCTCCATAAAATAACAACAGACAATGGGCCACAGTTTGATAATAGAGAGATGGAGAGTTTCTGTGCCTCAAGAGGTATTCAGCACTGTTTTTCTTCACCTTTTCACCCACAAGCCAATGGGCAAGTTGAAGTGGCTAATAGAATAATTCTCTCCGGCTTAAAGAAAAACTTAGAAGGGGCTGCTGGAAAGTGGCCTAGTTATCTACAAGAAGTCTTATGGGCCTACCGGACAACACCTGGGGCTGCAACACAAGAATCCCCTTTTGCCTTGGTCTATGGAATGGATGCAGTAGCTCCCATAGAAAAGACACTCCCCTCATTTCGTGTTCATAATTTCTCCGGGCAGGAAAATGAGATGGCAGTTAGAAATCAGCTTGATTTGATTGAAGAAAGGCGAGTTAAAGCTCATCTTAGAATGGCACACTATCAGGGCTTGATGAGAAGCCGGTTTGCTTCTAAAGTTAAAAGAAGGGACTTTCAACCAGGAGATAAAGTATTGAGGAAAGTTTTCTTGCATACCAAGGAAAATCTCTTCGGAAAGCTGGCCCCAACTTGGGAGGGTCCATATACTGTGGTTGAAAGAATCAAGCCTGGGACATACTGGTTGGAAGACAAAGATGGCAGGGTTTTAACTCACCCTTGGAATATTGAACACCTACGAATGTACTTGGAATAAAACTTGTGTAAATATTTACTTGTTTAAACATCCATGTAAATATTTGGGGGCATACCTTCCCCTCTTCGGTGGCATGGAGAGCTTTCAATAAAACTTGATGCCTTCTTCAATAATTTTCTAAGTTTTTGTAAAATTCTGTTGCTTGTCATACTACCCGGACTGAAAGGTCTAAGGGCTACTTAAATTCTAGCCAGAGAAACTAAACACTCTCATAATACAATAGCTCAAAGCTACTTAAATTCTAGCTGTTTAAAGTAAGACAAGTAATAAAAGAAGAAGATGGTTGAGTAAAATAAAAGCATTCATTCAACAACTTAAAGTTGCCTTGGCCTTCCAAGGACTTTTTTAATAAGTTTGGGCACAGTACAAAAATCTGTCCGAATAATACGGACACCATCACAAAAAAGGTGCCTTGGCCTTCCAAGGACTTTAGTTCAAGCAAAAGATAAACAAAACAAATTATAAATTAAGGTTGAGCCTTTGAAGATGGCTCACCCTCATCTGATTTCTTGCCCTTAATGTTGCTCTTCTCCTCGACTATCCTCTTGCCCTTGGGATCGATCTCTTCCTCACCTGGGCTCTCTCCGGTCTCCTCTTCACCACCAGACGAGGACTCACCGGAGTACCCCTCATCAACCATGGTCCAGTATGGGAGATCATCGTCATCCACATAACGCCATAAGTCCCCTAATCTCCTCTTCGGGAATTTCTCGTGAAACAGGAGGACCATATCAGACTTCACTTTTTCAATCATTAATTCTTCACTCCGTATCATCTCCTTGGCATAAGCATTAATCTTGGCCTTGATCATGGCCTCTTGATCCTTCGCCAGAGAAGCTTTTTCTTCAACAGCCTGAGTCACTGCATTCTCTAAAGCAAGTTTGTCAGTGGTTAGGTTGGTGACAAGCTTGTCCTTTGCTGCAGTTTCCCCTCTTGAGGCTGTCAGATCCTTCTCCAGTCCGGACACCTTAGCCCGGAGGTCTTTTACGATCTCTTCCAAAGAAGCAACTTTTGTCTTGCCTTCATCTTGATTCTTCTTTAGCTGCTCATTTGCCTCTTTAAGCAAATCAATCTTAGTGGCAGCAGTCTGGAGGTCATCGAACAGCTTCTTCTTCTCAGACGTGAGCTCCTTGATAGTGTTTGCCTGACTTCGGACTTGCCTTTCCAAAGTAAGTACTGGCTGCACGTTGCTAAGGAGAGAATGGGCTATAACGTCCCTCTCACTGGAAACCATAAAAGTCCTACCATTGAAATTCACTGTGTTGGAACTACTTGGGGGAACATATGGCCCTGCGAACTCATCTTTGGACAGGCCAAGGAAATAATCACCTAGAGCACCTAGACCGGTGACGTCCACTTCATCCATGTTAATCTCTCCCCTTTCAATCTCATCAGTATGGAATTCCATTGGAATCCCTTCATTAAGATTCCCTGGGATCTCTTCGGCTAACGTCGGATCGGTTGGGAAAGTGGGCTCCGGATCCCGGAGAGCGGGCTCTTCTCCTAGGGAAGTCTTTTTCTTTTTGACTTCCCTGTCAGCACTGTCACTTGCTTGCTTACGAGTCCGTTTGGAAGCCCTTGAAGGCTTTGGGGGATTCACTCCTTGTTTCTCGCTCTCCTGTTCTACCACTTGTAGAAGGTTTGCATCAACTTGAGCCTGGGCTGGCACCACTGAGTCTGTTGGGGCCTCTCTCTCGGTATCCTCTACCGCTATCTTGCCCTTCTTCTTCTTGCCCTTCATCTTACTTGGGGCTTTGGCCCGGGCAGGAAGGAAACGAGTCCCATCCAGTTCGTGAGATCTTCTCAGCACGATGTCTTCATCAGGTTGTGTGGAGAGCTCCTCCCAAGTTAGGTCTCTTCGACCTGTGGTGTTCCATAGGTAAGACCTTGCCAAGTTCCCAGCCTTGAAGGCGTTATGGAATCGATTCTCCCAGTTCTCTGCGGCCCAAGCGTTGATTTTGCCACAGGTGACCTGTCCGGCCTTCAGATAGTCTCCGAACTCCTTTGGCAGCTCTGATAAAACAAAAGAGAAACTAATTAACATGAACTTGAAAGAAAAGGGAAATTCGAACAGAGAATTAAGATGAGAAGCTTACGGTCACTCCTCCACCTACTCCTGAGGAGGCTTGGATTCTCTCCGGTCTTGATTTTCTTACCGTTCTCCCATGAGCCACTGACGAATAAGAATTGGCTCCTCCACTTGCTCTCCGACTCCAGGAGATCATCGACAGCTTTAAGATCGTTCCCCATGTTGAAATGGTAAAAGGGGAACTGATGGTGTTTGCACAAGTTGGCCACAGCTGCAACCTCTTCCATGGGAAGAGGAATTCCAGATAACCTAGACGCCATAATACATGACATCAAGGTGAACCAGCCATTGGGGCTTAACTGTGATGGGCAGAGTTTGACTAGATGAAAATAGCGCACTATCTCCGGGTCCAGTGGGAACCTAAGTCCCCAATTGAATAGCTCCGTAAAGAAGACTATCTCATTTCTTTTGCAATCCATCGGGGTCTCTGGATCGATCGGAATCCTTATTTTTACGTTCTCAGGGATTCCCCACTTGGTGCGCAATCTGCCCAGATCTGAAGTATGAATGAACGCGTACTTGGGTTTCAACAGAGCCAAAAGATACTCGAACTCTACCTTATGGAAGCATGGTCCCACTCTCCCCTCAAGGCTCTCCGGCAGATCCGGACACCTTAGATACAAGTCTTCTTTGCCCTTCTTGGCAACAACGATAGCAGTTTCAGCCTGTCCGGAGGACTCGGACTCAAATCTAACCTCCTCAGTGGAGTCCTCCATCCTCTCCTCCATGATCGTTGGGGGAGCTTCAGTAGAAATGGTCCGGGGAGGATTGAGGCTTGGCAGAGCTGATCCTCCGGACTGTTGGCTGTCCGTGTGTACTCGACTTCTTACCTCAATTTGAGTTTCTGAGGTAGAAGTTTCTTTGGGGGGGTAGCGGGCTGCTGGCTTCTATTCCTGACAGTCTCTCCCGGGGAGCCCTTATAGTTGCCCAGACCCTGATTCACTATTTTTTGCCCCCGATTTCGAGGGGGTGTTTTTAGAAGGAAGTCCTTTAACCAACCTACTTGGCCTTTTCATGATTAATTTGTCTGGGGAGTGGTCAGAATCAGACCCCATAGCAATGAAAGAGGATTTTTTCCTAACACTTGTGGCAGTGACCCCCGGTTCAACAATAGGGATCGACTCTTGAACTGAAGAGCCAGATACTATGGGGGAGAGTGTTGATTGAAAGAGTTTTTTAGGTTTTGTACCTTTAGAAGAAGATGAACCTCTGTCAGATTCTTCGATTGAAGGGGTTGGTTTCTCAACAGGCGACGCTGGAAGCCCTGCTGCAAGTATTTTTTCCTTTTCAACTCTTTGAGCTTTCTCCAATTCTGAGAGGTTAAGCCAGCCACCCTTGATCAGTGCTGTTCTTGCTGTGAACATAAAACAGCTAAGGAAATTTTGAAGTTTTAGAGAGATAAAGCTTTGGGTAAAATGGCAGAGTAAAGTTTGAAAGAGATAATGAGACAGTGAAAAGTGAATAGAATTTATAGTAAATGTAAAAAAAGGAGTTGATTCCTAGGAGAATCCGAAAAGTTGGGCAATGATTAAAAGACGGCGCTGATGTCATTAATGAAATTTAAAAGAGGTAACTTGTTCAAGAAAGTGGTGCGAATTTCAAGGTGAAAAAACGGCTAAAGTAACCAACCAGAGAGTGACACGTGTCCCATTAACTCTGACAAGAACCGTTTGGAATTCGTAACGTTTGGTCTGTCCGGGTCTGTCCTCAACTCTCTTCGAATTGAAAAACCACTTCCTAAATCGGACTGTTTTTCAGTTCTTTGACAAGGACACTTGTTCAAATACCTAAAAAAGGGGCTCCTGATGAGTCCGAATTCGAAGTGCTCCCCGGAAGGGCGGCCCAATGCAAACCACTCCGTAAACCGGACAGGACATTTAAGCCGGACAGGTGACTTCGACCACAGTGAGCCTAAAGGCTGTTCGAACTATGACTAAAGTACTAAAAAACCTAAACACTTCTTGACTAAGCTACCCGTCCTCCTGCTTAGAACTCATGGGTCTTTAAACATGACCCGGGTCCATTAAACTTGACCCGAAAGCCCATAAGGGCCCAAATTTCATACTATAAATACCCAACCACCAGCATTAACTATGGGTAAGAAAAATTAACTGCTGCCAAGCTGCTTAATTCTCTCTCCACATTAAAAGCACTTTGAAACACCCTTAAACACCCACACACCACCGTGAAACACCCTCATACTGCCTTAAAACTCCACTTGAAATTACCAGCCTACCCTCAGGCTACTTTTATCCTCACCAGATCAAAACCAGTATCTGATTAGATGATGGATGGTCATGTAATTGGCAATTGAAACTTTAAATAAGATAGTAAAATGGTTCCAAGTTAGCCAAATGGTTGGACAGTTTACAAAAAGATGATTTGTGGTTTCAATGTCATTACATAATTGATATTTGGAGGCCAAATTGAAATTTCTCTTTTGAAGGTTGGAGTCCACTAAAATCCAACTTTCAGAACTTTCCATAACATAAAAGGGTACTTAATGGGAATGTTGGATGTCCAAATTTTTACAAAAAAAAATGAAACAACATTCTTAGTTCTAATATGGTTCCAAGTAATCTTAGTGTTATATTTACCATATTTATCTGGAGACCAGATAATCTCATTCTCTCTCTCTTATTTTTTATTTTGAAGTTATTGATCTTATTTATAATAGAAGGGGTCACAAGATATCTTAACCTCTCTCAGCTCCAACTGTTGTCAATTTAGAAACTATTCACAATTTTAATTTTATACCAAAGATGATTTTCATTATTAGACAGTCTTATCAAAGGCTTATTGTCAAGCCAAAAATTAAGATTACCAATGCCTAAGTTCTAATGAATGAAGGGTTCAACAATCTTCCTTGTGGAAATTAATCTCCTCCAAATTTTAGAGTCGGTTTTGTTTGGGATGATTTGTAAGGGGTCTTTGTTTTCGCAATAAACTGAATGCATGTAGTTGGCCCATAATGATTTTCCCCCTAAATCTATACCATAATTTACAAAAGAAGATGGTTTGAAGATCAAAAAGCTTCATGACATTTAAGCCACATCCCTCATACAAATTGAATTTCAGTCAGTCCAAATTACAGATTTCGTAGTTTCCTTTGATCTTCAAAGAAATCTATTCATAATCCTTTCAATTCTACTTAGAACAGTTATAGGGATATTGCAACATTGAATGTGGTAATTGGGTATAACCAAGAGGAAATTTTGGATTAAAACAAAAGTCTTCTTCCAAATGAAATGGTTGTGTTGTCTCATTCATTAATTCTAGTTCTGACCTTGCTCGCTAAATCATCATAGTGGCCTCTTCAATAGTTTTGATTATTTGGCTGTTAATGTTGGTAGGGACAATCAAACTTGATTTAATGGTTTACTTTTAAATCATCATAGAGGTTGGCTTTGTTGCTATTCATAATATAAGTATTTAAAGGTAATGGTTTACTTTTAAAACCAGTGGCCTCTTCAATAGTTTTGATTATTTGGCTGTTAATGTTGGTAGGGACAATCAAACTTGATTTATCTTTGTTAATTGTTTGACGAGATAATATTTGATACAAATTCAACAAATAGTTTAATCTATCTATATTATTTATGGATCAATTTGTGTAGATGACAAAGTCATTAGCAAATGCCATACAATTTATGTTTGGATTGTTTGTTGTTTTGTACATCATTTGGTTGTAGTTATTGAAAATCACATTGATACCTCTAATGAGGTATTCTTCTGCAATTATAAACAAGTTGGGAGATATATGATATCCCTGCCTAATTCTATTGAGACCCTTGAAATATCGTTTGCTTTCACCATTGATAATGATTTTAAATAAGCATATTTTATTCCTTTACGTATAAGATTAATAAGAAGTATTGTTAAAACCAAAGGCTTTAAGAATGTTTAAGATGAAAGTGTGAGAGATTTTATTGTAGGCTTTAGCCATGTCAACCTTGAGTAAAATGTTACTACTTTTTGACTTTCTGTTTAAATCATAAATGAGCTCGTGAGAAAGAGAATATGTTCATGAATGTTTCTTCCATGAACAAGTCTCACTTGCTCGCTTAGGAGAAATAATTTTAGGAAGGATTACCATGAGTCTCACATTAATAATCTTAGAAATCATTTTATTAATGACAGTGCAAATACTAATTGACATGTAGTCTTTTCACTGCTTAGGATTGTCAATGTTGGATATTATAACAAGGCAAAGATCATTTGACCAGCAAAATTGTCACGATAGCAAGGCAAAGATCATTTTTAATGATGGGCCAACAAGTCTGATAGAAATTAGTGTTGAAACCATCAAGGCCAGCAACACTGCTGGATTTAAAAAAAAATTAACAGCATTCTAATCTCAATATCTGATAAAGTTTCCATGAGATATTGATTATCAAGAATTGGAGATAAAGTTGGAAAGGTTTTAATTAGGAGCATTCCGAGAAATGAACTCAAAACAACTACAATCGTAATTTGAATTTAATAATTATTGATAATTACATAAAAACAAATCATTATAAAACAACACCAATATACGTATTAGAAAAATACATAAAATAGATACAAAACATATTAAAAAAACGTACGAAAATCAATAGTCCACCGACTATCTCATTTTCTTCCATTTAGTCCATCGACTCTAAAATCACCTGTCATGAAACCTAGACTTCGCAAAATCTATAAATTTAGTCCATGGCGCGTGGATGCAGCCACGTGTCATCAAAGTCAATTTGGGAAGTGTTGAAAAATAGTCCTCCGACTTTAATTCCATTTTTACCTTCCAAATTCAATATTTTTTCTTTAGTTCTTTTTAATTTATTATTCTTCCAAAAACATAATATCATAAATTTGCGATACTGTATTTCCTATTCTTTTTCTTTGTTAAAAAAAGTTGATTTCGATAGATATAAATGTAATTTAAGTAGATTCAAATAAAATAACTAATCGAAGAAACGAGGACTCTGTAAGATCGGCTGCTCTTGCTTTATTTTCATACTCTCTTTGTTCATTCTCGGAATTGCTATCAGTCACGATTCATGTCCCAGATTGGAGGTGAGCAACCTATTATCGGATCTTTTTCTTATTTTCAGTGAGTATATTGTGTTGTAATATGCGTTTGTAGGAAATATCATTGTTCTCAGAGGAAGAGCAATGTCCATGTCACCAGAAAATGAAATGCCTCCAAATCCACCACTATAAGTCTATAAGGCCCCCCCCTCGTGACTTCACGTTCGTCGATCAGCTTCATTGCTTTCACACCTTCATAAAATTGAGTATTCTATTCAATTCCGTCCTAATATTCTCCTGCAATAAATAAAAGTAATTCACTATTTCGAGCTGGTCATATATCCAAATACTTCATTATATATTTAGTAGAAAACACTTGAGTAATATGCATTACTAAAGGTTTCTAAGAATTTGACAGGCTACTCTAGTATCCGAAGACCCAAAATTCATAGAAAACGTGAGAGAAACACAATTAGGAATTGATCTTCTAAATGTGGTGTGTGTAGAAGGAAAAGGGTTACCACTTAAGGAAGAAAATCTTCACTTAACAACAGAAATAGATAAAGCTTATTTTTTTCATTTCTCTCCTAAGTAATCATCTACTTTTTCTCCTGTTTTTATAATCCGGATTTACTACAAACTTGTGTGTCCAAGGTGTACTTCTAAGTTCTAAGTATACTTTAAATTTCTTATGTCAGTTATGAATGACAGATAAACCTTAAACAAATTTGCCAACACATTAAAATATAGTCGACCCTACCCGGCTACCCGTAAACTTAAAGTTCGGAAAACTTACCAGAGGGAATTTCAGCAATTGTTTTGAAAGTTTTCAAAATTTTGCTCAGAAATACTTTGGTGATGTGATTGAATTACATAATTGGTGAAGAGAAAACAGACAAGAAAACGATCCGAGAATGGTTGTTCACCTCCAATCTGGGAAAGAAATCATGGCTGATAGCAAATCCGATGATGAATACAAGGAGAGTGAAAACAAAGTTGCTCCTCGTGTAAGAGCAATTTCAGAATCTTCGTTTTTTAAATCAGTTTATTTAACTTTTTTTTTAGAAAATAGTGTTTCGTTTTCCGGATAATCTCTGAAGTCTTGTAAACAATTTCTTATTGAAATATTTTTTGGGGTTCTCCAAAAATTTCTTGGATAAAATCAGAGATATGTACTTTGAACAGAGAGGATGAAAATGATATGATTTCCTTTTCAACAGAACCCATATTTATAATTTCGACCAACCAAAATACAGTTTGGAAGTTAGGGCAGTTAGGGTCTCTCAACCGGTTTTGTGTTAAAACGGTCAAATTTTCAAATTTGAATAAAACGGTCAAATTTTCAATTTCGAAATTCTGTTGACTCCGCCCCTTGACCCCGCTAATCGTGATATAATCTAACAAGCGTGCACTCCGCATTCTACGACTTGTTTGATAATATATCATGATTAAATTGGTCGACTAGTCGATCCAATTACACTAAAATAAATAACATTTTTAATCAGAAATAAAATTGAATTGAAAAGAAATTGAGAGTTTTACATCTTTTAGTCTAAAATTAAAAAAATCGAAGAAGTTAAGGATCTCAAGTCTGACAAAGATCTCAAGTCTGACAAAGAGAAGCTGTCCGACGACCTTCACACTGCCACTTCCAATGCTGACATGTTAAAGGAAGAAAACGAGGAGTTGAAGAGAGACCAGAAGGCAAGCACTACAAAAGTCGCCACTTTAGAGGAAACCATTAGAGATCTCCGGGAGAAGCTGTCCGGTCTGGAGAAAGACCTTAACACCTCAAAGGGAGAATCCAAAGCCAAAGATCAAATCATCACCAACCTGACCAATGATAAGATTGCCCTTGAAAATACAGTGTCCAAGGCTGCCGAGGAGAAAAATACTTTGTTACAGGAGCAGGAGGCCAAGATCCAAGCCAAGATCAATGCCTATGCCAACCAGATGATCAAAAGCGAAGAGTTACTGCTTGCCAAGGTGAGGTCTGACATGGTTCTACTTTTCCATGAAAAGTTTCCGAAGAAGAACCTAGGGGACTTATGGCTTCATGTTGAGCCTGAAGACCTCCCCTACCACACGATGGCCGAAGGCGACAGTTATGGCTACTCTAGTGATTCCTCAGATGATGAAGAACACCCAGGGGAGAAAATTGGCGAAGAGAAAGACGATCCTAAGGGAAAGAAGGTAGATGAAGGTGAGGCATCTTCAAAGGCTCAACCTTAACTTATGATTTACTTTGTTTACTTTTTATTCAAACTAAAGTCCTTGGAAGGCCAAGGCATTCTTTTTGTAATTGTGTCCGGTATCTGACCGGATAGGTTTTTTGTTCTTACTTTGACTATTCAAAAGTCCTTGGAAGGCCAAGGCACTTTAAGTTATTTCAATGAATGTTTCTGTTTTGCACAAATCTCATCTTCTTTCATCGTTTGTTCCAATTTCGATGGCTAGAGTTTAATTAGCCTTTAATTATTTCATAGTGAGAGTGTTTAAGTTCTCCGGCTAGAGTTTAAATCGCCCTTAGTTATTTCAATCCGGATAGTGTGACAAAAGACAAAACTTAAAACACTTGGAAATTTTTTTAAGAAGGCAATACAAATTTCATTCAAAAGCCCGGACACCTCATTAAAACCTCCCCGTGCCACCAGGGAGGAAAGAGTATGCCCCCAAATATTTACATGGATATTTAAACAAGTAAATATTTACACAAATGCTACTCCAAGTACATCCGGAGATGCTCAATATTCCAAGGATGAGTCAAAACCCTTCCATCTTTGTCTTCCAACCAATACGTTCCAGGTTTAATTCTTTCAACAACTATGTCGGGACCTTCCCAAGTTGGGGCCAGCTTTCCGAACAGCTTTTCTTTAGTGTGTAAGAATACTTTCCTTAATACCTTGTCCCCTGGTTGGAAATCTCTTATTTTAACTTTGGAAGCAAACCTGCTTCTCATCAAACCCTGATAGTGTGCAACTCTAAGGTGAGCTTTAACTCGTTTTTCTTCTATCAGATCAAGTTGACCTCTGATTGCCACCTCGTTAGCGTGTTCGGAGAAGTTCTGAACACGAAAGGAGGGGAGAGTTGCTTCTATGGGAGCTACTGCATCCATCCCATAGACCAAAGCAAAGGGTGATTCTTGTGTTGCAGCTCCAGGTGTTGTCCGATAGGCCCACAAGACCTCTTGTAGATAACTAGGCCACTTCCCAGCAGCCCCTTCCAAATTCTTCTTTAAGCCGGACAGTATAGTCCTATTAGCCACTTCAACTTTCCCATTTGCTTGTGGGTGGAAAGGTGAAGAAAAACAATGTTGTATACCCCTTGAGGCACATAAACTTTCCTTTTCCCTATTGTCGAACTGTGGCCCATTGTCTGTTGTTATCCTTTGTGGGACACCAAATCTGCAATAGATGTTGGATAAAATGAACTTTATAACAGCTTTTGATGTTGTCCCTGCTAGAGGGGATGCTTCAATCCACTTCGAGAAGTAGTCTATGGCCACAATTATATTTTTGCGCCCTCCGGACGCCACAGGGAGAGGCCCTACTAAATCCAACCCCCGTCGAGCAAAATGAATAGGCTCTGAAATTGATTCCAAAGGAATAGCTGGGACATGAATCTCATTGTTGTACCTCTGGCATGGGTCACACCTTCTTACCAATTCCTTAGCATCTTTCATGATTGATGGCCAATAGTAACCGGAGAGTAAAACTCTTCTTGTTAAGGCTCTAAACCCACAATGGGCTGATCCCTCACCATCATGTAATTCAGAGAGGACTACTTGAGACTCTTCATCCCCCAAACAGCACATAAGAGGTTTACTATAAGATTTCTTGTACAACACGTCTCTCAATATGATAAAACCACGAGCCTTGTGTTTCAAAGTTCTGGTTAGTGACTTATTCGGAGGCACAACACCATCGGAGAGATATTGCAGGAGAGGAAACCTCCAGTCTTGAGGTCGTTTCTCTTGTACTTCAAAAGTTTCCTTTGTCTTTACCCTTACTAAGTTGAATGGAGGGGATTTCTAGATCATGTATCCATGGATACGACTCCGAATATGCTATGGTTGCTAATGAGTCTGCTAGCTCATTTTCTGCCTGTGGAATGTGCTCATAAACAACACTTTTAAACTTGAGTGCTTCATTCTTAAGGAGGAGTAAGTATTTCACAAGCTGCTCCTTCTTAGCCTCAGATTGGCCTTGGGCATGGTGGATAAGAAGTTGGGAGTCACTTAGTAGCTTGACCCTCTTAGCCCCACAAATGTAGGCTAACTTTAAACCAGCTATAGCTGCTTCGTATTCGGACTCATTATTAGATGCCCTGAAAGCAAAACAAATAGCCTGGTACATTTTGTCTCCATACGGGGAAGTCAAACACACCCCTGCACCACACCCCATAGGGCTAGACCCACCATCTGTTCGGACGACCCATACCTTTTTATCTTTTATATCAGTAGTTTGCTCCGAATCCCTGTCGGAGTGGAATTCAACTAAAAAGTCTGCCACAGCTTGGGCCTTGATTGCTGTTCGGGGAGCAAAATATATGTCGAAGTCCCCCAAATCTACTGACCACTTAGTCATCCTGCTTGAAATGTCTGCCTTTTGGAGGACATTCTTCAGGGGAAAAGAAGTCTGGACGATGATGGGATGAGCCTGGAAATAAGGCCTCATCTTCCTGGCAGCTATCACCAGGGCCAACGCTAACTTTTCGAGTTTCAAGTAACGCCTTTCTGCATCTATCAAACTTTTACTGATGTAGTATACTGGATGGGGATGTCCATCAACCTCTCTTACCAATACAGCACTAATGGCACAACTTGAAACTGTCAAATATACGAAGAGTGTCTCCCCATCAACTGGCTTAAACAAAGTTTTGGGGGAGGACAGGTGCTTTTTGATCTCATTGAAAGCCTCATCACACTGTGGAGTCCAATTGAATCCATTTGCACCCTTCAAGGTTTGAAAGAAAGGGGCACACCTGTCCAAAGACCTTGAGATAAATCTGTTTAAGGCAGCTAATCTCCCCGTTAACCGCTGTACTTCTTTAATGTTCCGAGGAAGCTCCATCTGAAATAGGGCGTTAAGCTGGTCCGGGTCGGGTTGTATTCCATGCTCACTTATAATATATCCCAGAAACTTCCCGGACTGCACTCCGAACACACACTTTTCTGGGTTTAATTTCAAATTCACTTTTACCAAGTTGGTAAAAGTTTCTTGGAGATCGGACAAGTGCAACTGCTCATCCACACTCTTCACCATCATGTCATCAATGTACACTTCCATATTTCTTCCAATTTGATCAGCAAATGCCTTGTTGACTAATCTCTGATAAGTAGCCCCAGCATTTTTCAAACCAAATGGCATTACCTTGTAGCAATGAAGACCTCTGTCAGTGACAAATGTGGTATGCTCTTGATCCTTTGGATCTACTTGAATCTGATTGTATCCGGAGAAGGCATCCATAAAGGAAAGCAGCTTGTTCCCAGAGGTAGAGTCTACTAACTGATCAATCCGGGGAACTGGATACAAATCTTTTGGGCAAGCTCTATTGAGATCTGTGAAGTCGATGCACATGCGCCACTTGCCATTTTTCTTTTTTACCAGAACCGGATTGGCAGTCCACAAAGGATATTGAGATTCCTTGATGTGCCCCATCTTTGTGAGCCTGTCAACTTCTTGCACAATGACATCAGCCTTCTCTTTAGAAAAAGCTCTTCTTTTTTGAATCACTGGTACTACGTCTCTCCAGACAGATAGTGATGTGATATCACTTCTGATGGAACCCCAATAACATCAGCATTGCACCAAGCAAAAACGTACTGATGGTTCTTCAAAAACTTTAACATTTCATTTTTCAAAACAGGGGGCATCTTAGACCCTATCTTGACACATTTCCCATCTTCCAAACAGTGTGTTTCTACCTCTTCAACCGGTATCAATACTCCAGGGGTCTCTCTGGGGTCATCAATTTCACCCTCACCCCCAGAAAGGCCCTCAAACTGCTATTGTTCATTAATACGGACTGCCCCCAGCGTTCGAGGAGCCAGGGCAGTGGCATAACATTCTCTTGCAATCTTCTAGCTGCTCCGGACGACTCCAACCTGTCCCTGAACAGCATATTTCAAGCACTGGTGGACTGTTGAAGCCACTGCATGCATCCTAGAGAGCCAAGACCTCCCTAGAATAGCATTATAGCAAGTGGGACAATCCACCACAATAAATAGTATTCTAACCATTTTCTTGAAAGGGCCCTTGCCCAATAGAACTTCTTCTTCGAACTCTCCGATCACATCTGTTGAGCTGCCTGTAAAGCCCACAATTGATCTGTCCGAACTCTGAATTACAGCTGGATTCTTCATTCTCTTGTATGTGGTTAAGAAAAGGATATTGGATGAGCTTCCAGTATCCACCAGAATTCGCCTTATGTCGTTGCCCCCAATAGATGCTCCTATGACAACAGCATCCTCATGAGGGCCAGCAATGTCTCTTAAATCATCTTCATTGAAAACAATGAAGGGGAATGAGTTTGGTGACTGATAGGAAGTCATGCCTCCTTCTAGCTGGGAGGCTAAATTATGCACGTGCCTCTTCCTCGAAGAAGCAGTAGGAGCTCTCATAGTGTCCCCTCCGAAAATTGTAAGTGACTCAAAAAACTTAATGAGTCCGGAGACCGACCTAGAACATTCCTCAATTGTACCCACTCTGTTTCGAGTTGGATCAGGATCCAAGTACTCAGATTCCATGTCAAACCTTTCAATTATAACCATGGCTCCCTCCGGAGCCGCATTACTTGGACCAACCCGGTGAGTGTTATCAGGCCTGTTACCCCTTCTTCTTTTCACGTAAGCCCCCAGCTTTCCCCTTTCAATCAATTTCTGAACTTCTTGTTTCAATGCTATGCAGTCATCAGTGGTATGACCAATATCGTTGTGATACTGTCAAAAAGAGTTATTACGATTCTCTCTGGGAGACTGCAGTGTAGCCGGTCTCCTGTAATGCACCTCTTCCTTTGTTTTTTCAAAAATAGTGGCCACACTTTCTTTCAACTCTGCGAACCACTCCGGTTGCACCCATGGCCCTCTCTTGTTTCTGGATTGCTGACTTTGAGCAGGAGCAGCTGGCTGAGACTGAGCTTTTGCCCTGCCATGCCCCTGTCCGGTCTCTCTTGTTTTATTTCCGGACTGATTCTGATTGCGATTTGGTGCCACTGGGGTAGACCTCACATGCCTGTGCACCCTGGTTTTCTTTGTTTCATCGACGTTTATTTGTTTTCCAACCTGATTCAGCAACCCCCCCATGTCATGGCCTTCTTCCTGGTCACTGAATCAGCTAGATTGCCTGGGTTCAAACCCTGCCTTAGGGATGCTATTGCCACATGTTCGAAGCAATCAGCCAACCCATTCTTGGTGTTTACAAAACGGCTTATATATTCTTTCAAGGATTCATTTGGTTCCTGGGCACAATGGATTATTGTGTCTCCATTGCCCTTTAGCTCTTTACTCCCTACGAACTGCCTTCGAAAGGCTACCCAAAAAGTATCGAAGTCTTTAATACAACCCTGAGGCAGGCTGTTGTACCATTTTAGAGAACTCCCCGTAAATGATTGGGAGAATGTCCTACAAAGTAGTTTATCGTCGTCGTCAAAGTTCATCATGAAGTTTTTAAATTGCTCCAGATGGTTGTCCGGATCAGTACTGCCATCGTACTTCTCTATTTTGGTGTTGTCAAACCTCTTGGGGAGGTTTCCGGACATAATTTTAGAAGACAGTGGAGATTTCCTCCAGTTTCTTCCACGACTGAACACAGTACCCTCATTAGGAGTTGCAAAGATACCTGGTTCATCGTGAAAAGCGAAGGGATCCATCAGCATCTGGTCCACATGCTTCCGGCTATGAGATGATCCTTTACCAATATGCCTCTTCATCTTTCCTTGTCTATCCCTTTTTCTTGAATATTTTTTAATCTGCTTTTGCTTCTTTCTAGTTCGACCCTCATCGCTGCTAGAGGATAAGGACTTTTCAACTCCCTCACTGTCCGAAGAGCTATTAGAAGATTCTGAGCTCGAGTCAGAACTCTCCACTGCTTAGACCGGTGAGACTTTTTGGAACTGGCATGAGTCTTTTTGGTGCTCACATGAGTCTTCGAAGACTCATGCTCTCTGGGGTTATCGGTGTGATGAGCAGCTGATGCTTTGGACTTTTCTTTCATGCCCATCTTAGCCTTTCGGCCCTCAGAGCTTCTATTTCACCCTTTAGCCTATCACGCTCTTCGATAGTGTATTCATCGTTCTCTCCCACCACTTCGAGCAAAGCTGGTGGTACTTCTGGATTGTCCGGATTCATTCGGACAGATTTTCTTAGCTGGTTTTGAATGCTTGATTCAGGCACCTTCCTCTCCCACTGTGGTCGCCAATTTGGTGTGGATAATAATCGCTTGAGGGCAGGCTAGTAATTTAGTTGGTGTTTTATAGTAGTGTGTGGATGTTATGTGTTTAGAGTAGAGAGTAGAGAGATAATTAAGCAGCCAGGTAGCAGTTAATTCTCATTACCCACACTTAATGCAGGTGGTTGGGTATTTATATCCTGATGTTTGGGCCCTTATGGGCTTTCGGGTCATGTTTAATGGACCCGGGTCATGTTCAAAGACCCATGAGCTCTAAGTAGGAGAGCAAGTAGCTTAGTCAAGTAGTGTTTAGGTTTTTTAGTACTTTTGTCATAGTTCGAACAGTCCTATAGTCTGAGTGTTCGAAGTGATCTGTCCGGTCCGGAGGCATTGGACCGAACTGTCCTTGTCTGGGGAGCATGCGGAATTCGGACTCATCAATAGGTATCTCCATTCCTCTTTGTTTTGTTTCGATGCTGCGAAATAGTCCAGCTTATGATAGGTGGGAGAATGGTTTTAATATATACACTAGATAGGGCAGATCATAACCAAGTTCTAAGAAGATGTTTAATCTTCATATGTCTGCGTACATATACCTTAAGAATTCCCGCAAAATGTAGCCATATACTCAAGGTAAAATGACAAGAAACAAACAAGTGGTCAATTGATTCTTCATTTGAACAAACTTGACATTTAAAGGCTAATTGAACATGTCTAGCTTTAATAACTGAATCAATAGGTAGTTTTTTTCTGAAGAAGTCTCCATGTGAAGAAAGAACACTTTCTTGGGGTCACGTTATTCCACAAATTATTGAATAATGAAGAGTTGAAAGTAGATGGTCTAATGTGTTTTAATGTATCTTTAATATTGAAGAGACCATTGCTAGAGAGACTCCACACTATGTTGTCTTTAATATTATCTTTAAACTTAGTTTTAAGAACAAGGTTAATATTTGAGTTTGTTAGATACCTTTTGAGCATATTAACATTCCGATTGTTAATCATGTTAAATCAGTTTATTTAATTTGAATCTAGTTAAATTACATATGTATTGATCAAAACTAGTTTTGTTTTTAATAAAAAAAAAAGGAGCAGACTTTCGCAAATTTATCATACTCTATTTTTTAAATGAATAAAAAATATTAAAAATTTGAGGAGCAAAATGGATATTAAAATCGAAAAATTACTTGTGTAATGTTTTTTAAATTGATTTTACGGATCCATGTCGGTATCTCAAAAGAAATTACGCGCAATTTTTAAAAAATTTAAAATCCAATGACCCGACAATTTTAAAATTGTTGGACTAAATAAAAAAAAAAGTCGAAAGACTTTATATTAATTTAAACGCGTTTAAGATTTAAAGCGATACTAATCGGTGTGAGGACGAAAGAAAAGAATTAGATAAAGTATTGGGTATGGCTATATATACCCAAAACGAGTTTAAGTATACCCAAAAACAACAGTTGACTTTGGATTGACTTTTTTTTGACATTTTTACCCTCCATCAGAAAATTAATATCAAAACTGCCATTAAGTAAAAAAAAACTACTAAGTTTATCCTGCGTATACCCAATTCACCAAAAGTCCTATTTTGCTATGTATACCCAAACAAACACTCTTCTTTGCTGAATTTACTATCCAAATAGTATAGTTTCTTAAAAATTTTGAAATCTAAGACAAACTTCTTAAGAAAATCAAGAACACTCAAACTAAAACGCAAAATCGATCATGTCGGAAGCAGAATTAGGGATCAGCGTGGAGGAGTTGATGTCGCTGGAGAGAAGGAATGATGAATTTTCGCCGGAAAACGAGATTGAGTCGCCGGAGAAGGAGCCAAGGTCGCCGGAACCACCACCGTCGCCGGCGAAGGTATTGAATAACCCGGCTGGCCTAGCACCATCGGTTCCAGCACATGGAACCGATGGTGCGTAGGTGACGCACGGTCGGTTCTTGGCCAAGAACCGGCCGTGCGTCACTTACGCACCATCGGTTCCATGTGCTGGAACCGATGGTGCTAGGCCACGCAGCCGGTCGGTTCCAAGCCCCAGCACCACCGGTGCTGAGGCCAAGAACCGGTGGACGTGGGGCCTCAGTCCGCTCGGTTCTGAGGCCCCAGCACCACCGGTTCATGGCCTCAGCACCGGTGGTGCTGATGGCCTTGTCCGGCCGGTTCTGAGGCCTAGAACCAACGGTTTTAGGCCTCAGAACCTTGGATTCGCGCATTTTTTTCGTAAAAAAGCTTGATTTTTTTATGTTGTTAACTATACTTGAATGTTTATTGTGCATTTTTGTTGTGTAACAGGGGACGGATGTCGCAAGTGGGACTGATGCACCTTCCGCTACCGATTATAGTCATTTGTTCTTCACTACCGAGTTCTACACACATGACGCGTTGGTGAAATGGGTTACGAAGATCGGAAAACTTTATGGTATGGTTATCAACATAAGTCGGCGCGACAAAGTAAACAGCAGAAAAAACCCGAGAGTTTATTTCCAGTGTGAGAGGGGGGGGAAATATATTCCAAGGGTTGCAGAAAAAGACCGCAAACGGAAGTCTACAGGAACGAAAAAGATTGGCTGCCCATTTGAGCTTCTCGGGTCAATGGTTGCCCCAGATCAATGGAAGTTAGAAGTAAAATGTGGTACTCATAACCATGACACTTCTATACATCTAGATGGTCATTCTTTTGCTGGCCGTTTGAATGATGAAGAGATGGAGTATGTTGAACGAGCGACCTTCATTGGTACTAACCCCAGAGATATACTGAATGGTGTGAAGAAATTGAACGAAGATAATGTTTCTACCATGCGGACAATCTACAATGCACGACAAAAAAATCGGGTTCTAAAGAAGGCGGGTAGGTCACAACTTCAGTTCTTGTGGGGTGAGCTTAAGTCACACAATTATTATGAATGGCATAAATCTGGTGAAGACGATGGACAAATCATTACAGATTTGTTTTTTGCCCATCCTGTCAGTGTTGACCTTTTGCGCACATTTCCTATAGTTTTGATTATGGATAGTACATATAAAGTGATACGATATGGTATGCCATTTTTCGAGATAGTCGGTGTGACGTGTACTGGATTGACTTTCTGCGCGGCATTTGCCTTCATGTCGGGTGAGAAGTTAAACAACTTCAAATGGGTATTAGAGTGTTTGAAATCGTTGATTTCCGTTCATGGAATTGAAGAACCGCGGGTTATCCTAACCGACAGAGATTTAGCATTGATGAATGCTATAGGAGTGGTATTCCCAAAGACAACGCATATGTTATGTCGCTGGCACGTAAACCAAAATGTTGTAGGGCAAACAAGAGAGCACTTCCGCGAGAAAAGTGATCATAAAGAATTTGTTAGTGCTTGGCAGAAGATTGCGTATAGTAAATCAGAGATTGAATTCGATGCCGCCAGACGGGAGATGCTATTGAAGTACAAAGCTTACCCTAAAGCAATTGAATACACTGAAAAATCGTGGCTCGATAAGTACATGGACAAATTTGTTGTTTGGAAGACGAACAAAAACATGCATTTGGGACATTGCACAACAAACCGCGTTGAGAGTGCTCATTCTAACCTAAAGCGTTACATACGTACGAGCAAATTAAACTTCGAGTTATTTTGGGGCAGGGTTCATTCGCTTGTTGAAATCCAACATGCTGCCATCAGGGCGTCGTTCGAGAAAAGTCGTTACATAGCACTGCATAAGTTCTCGGATAAACTGTTTGATGAGATTCGAGGCCAGGTTTCCCACGTGGCTTTAGAACTATTTTTCGAGGAAGTAGAGAAGGCCGAAGATACCAAGATGGTCGCTATTGAAGATGGGCCAGATGTTAAAGACACTGGCGAGTGTATATGCGCTGTAAAATCTACCCATGGTATACCTTGCTATCACCAGGTCCGCAAGTGGCGTGAAGGTGGAATGTCTGCCTCTCTAGGTGCTTTTCACGTCCACTGGACAAGGTTAGAAATAATGCCTCGTACTTTCCGTACGACCATGGAAATTCTCAAAGATGATCTGCTAAAGCTAGTTAACGATGTCATGGATACGAAAGATGAAAGCCGTATCAAACATATTTACAAGAAATGGTTTGAAGTTGTTTACCCTGAAACATCGTCATTGCTAGAGCCATTGGAGAAGCAGAAACACCGAGGCCGCCCACAGGTGAAAAGAAAGTTAGTGGTTGATACATCATCCACTAAACGGGACATGAGCGGATGGGAGTACCCGCTGAAAGAGGATGAAGCTAGTCATGACGCAGTCATGCAGTCTTTAAAACCAACAAAAGTTAAAAAGAGTAAAGCAGTTGGTAGTGAATCAACGATTCGGAAAGATGTGCCTAGAGTACCTCGTACTCGTACTCGTACCTCTTCCATTGCCTCCCTAGGTAGCAACATCGTACAACCGTCCATTGATCGAGTCACAGAACTAGTACATGACCCGAAAGGTTTTTTGCGTTGGTTTCCGATTCACTTCAACCCTTTTATATCGGGTATTAATGATGTTAAGCCAGATGGACATTGTGGATACAGAGCAGTTTCATTCGGGTTGTATGGTCATGAAGAAGGATGGCGAGGTGTTCGGAAGGCAATATACGATGAGCTAATGGAAAACTACGACACATACAGCAAGATTTATAACGGTAAAGAGGATTACCTGAAGGTTGCAGAAAGTATAAACTACTACGAGACACCAGCATCACCCAAATATTGGATGACAATGCCTGAAATGGGTATTGCGATTGCAACCAAGTTCGAATGCATTGTTCATTTTGTGTCACTCGTAGGAAATCACAACTGTAGTCATACTTTTTTACCTCTGCGCGGTAAGCCTCCCATTATGGCCCAAAGACGTGAGATTGGGTTTGGATTCGTCGATACTAACCACTTTGTCAATGTAAGTCATTCGATATATGGTTATGTTTTTCCTCACCACTATATAACTCAATTGTTGATTCTAATTTAAGTACCTATGAAACAGTTATCAATCAAGCCCCTTTGCCCTTGCGCACGCATACATCCTACGTGGCAGAAGTTGAAGAGCGAAGAGGCTACGCATTGGGAGCTACCATTAGTTGGTCGCTGCCAGAAATATACGGAACTCGAAGGTAGAAAGCCAGTTAGTTCATTCCCAGAAGTAACTAATCTTGACGAGTTTGTTTAGTAGGTGTATGTGTTTCGTTTTGGGTTTTTTGTTTCAAACTCTTCTGTGTCTCTTGATCGCTTTACGTCATTTGTGAGGATTTATGTTGTTTAGAACTTTGTTTTACTACATCGTTTTGGTTCTTTTGGTATTTTCTCTATTATTGCATTTATTCATTTTGTGTACAGACTAATAACGATAAGCCAATAATCATTTCATAACTAAAATAAAACATCACAAACAAGCAAGAACAACATATTCTAAACATTAGTACATAACTTGATATATAACAGACAGTTAGTCGAAATCATAGCCTCCATTGTCGCTTAGAATACGCACTGTTTCCTCCTTCATGGCAATTTGAGAATGAACGTATTGTGCCATTTCGAACGACATATAGTCTGTGATCATTAGACCAAAGGAGTCGAACGCTTCATTCCTAACTTCTGGGGGCTCGTTAAACACCAAGAACATCGGTCCACCAGTTATAGCCTTGTACCTAGTGGCTACCTCTTGACGAGTACGGGATCGAGGCATTTGTCTTGATGTAGACATTTCGCCGTACATGAAATACATCATACACAAAACTTCATCGAAGAACTCATCGGTATTATCGTCCGGCCGTTTGAACTTCACTGCTTTCGCAGCCTTGAGCAGATGAGCATCATCAAACACACTCCAACCCATTAAGATGGACTTCAACTATGTTAAAAGGAGAGTTTTGTGTGTTTGGTGTTGTAAGGTATGCTTTCTTATATAGAAGAATGAGAGTTTACATTGGCGGGAAATAACGAGCGGGAAAAAAGAAAACGCGGGAAAAAAAACCGGGAAAAAAAATTCAAGACAAAATTGCGCACCATAGGTACTGTCTTCTGTGTACCTATGGTGCACAGTCTGGTGTACCGATGGTACACCACACTGTGTACCGATGGTGCAAACTGCGTGCACCATCGGTACATAGTGTAGTGCACCATCGGTACACTAGACTGTTTACCGATGGTCCCATGCACCGGTCGGTACGTAACGTGCCGACCGGTGCATGGTACCATCGGTACACAGTCTAGTGTACCACCGGTACACCACAATGTGTACCGATGGTACCATGTACCATCGGTACACCCTCCTGTGTACCCATGGTGCACGGGCTACAGTACCATGGGTACGCAGTAGTGTGCACCATAGGTACCACTGACTGCGTACCCATGGTGCAATTTAACTTGTATTTTTTAAAAAAATATGTTTTCGGTGTTGTGGGGTTTTTTTGACAAGTTTATATCCGAATGTTATTCTGTTTTGCTGTTATGGATTTTAAGTGAATTAATTACTATAATAATTTTAGTTTTTGACGAATTTAATATGAAGTGAAGTACAAAAAATGTCGAATTACTAGTATATTGTTATGGTGTTTTCAAGTTATGGTATGACCAATGTTAGATCAAGTTAAGTACAAAAACTCAATAAGAACGAAGGTAGAAAGCCGTAGATAGTAGAAGTCATAAGTCGTATTACAAAGTAGATGTCATAAGTCATAATACAAAACAAGATAATGAAACAACTAAGAAGTCCACATGAATGAAAGATCATAACAACGCTAGCACAAGTCCGATGATGAGGACGAACAACCATGGAGAGAATAGATGCAGGACCTGATCTCTCCACCTCAGCGCTCCCGCCTCTCCACGCTCGACAGGCATAGTAACAATGGAGCGAACGGCGTCTAAAAGTCTATCGTCCGTGGTACGCGGTGGGGGAGTGATAGTATGCCAACCATAGTCAGCCAGGTACCTCCAGTAGGTATTCGTCGCTGACTGTCTATATGTGGCAATGGTAACTGTCAAACGATCCTCAGCAAGCAAGTGCCGACGCCAATCTAGCCATGCACTCTCCCGCCACGTGTACCTGGCCAGATCTCCTTTCTTGTAACCAGGTCGTAGTACAAGTGGGAGTTGGGGCTCATCCTGAACCCGTCCGAACTGGCACATAACCCGATCAGGCATGTAGCCCTCGACCGTGCTCATCATCCGCAAAGGATAAACAATAGTGCGGATCTCCTGGACTGGAAACTGGACTCTAATGTCCTCGTATGGCTCAAATAGCACCTGTTACAAAACATTAAAAAAAATAGATTGAATTAAAATCCTAACACTTAATTTCAACATATTGTAATGTAAAACAAATATTTACCAACTTACATCTGACTCCTTCTGATCAGCAAGGAGAGTACGAATGACCGATTTGGGGCGGATGTTTTGCCCAATAATCCGCTTCGGCAGCCACTTCACAATCCTAGGCTGCCTCGATACGTGGTCAGCATTCTCTGAGGCACTAAACATTGGGAAGTGGTCATAGATCCAACAATCAAGCATAGCTACAAAACCATAAAGGTTATGTTTCGATGCTTTCGAAGCATCACCCAAACCACGGAACAGGAATGCCAATGCACTCGTACCCCACGCTATATCCCACAGCCCAGAGTCCATATTGGCTAACCCGTACAAGTAGTCAGCCTTCACACTCTTCTGACTAGTATCCGCAAAAATAGTGCAACCAAATAAGAACATAAGGTATGCTCGTGATACCTGGCGGATAGTCTCATCATCAGTCTGCTCGATGTAGCGCCCCCTGGTGAAAGTCTCCCTCAGCCACTTTATCTTGAAGCCAACGCCTCTGGTGGACTGTATCTCTGTGCGGACCTCATCCACTGTCAGACCTAACATACTAGCGTAGTAGCTGTATGCCTCGTCACGTGGAGCCGTGACTACATCAAGTGTCCGACCAACTACAGGGAGACCTGTAATGCAGCTGACATCATCGAGCGTAATCGTCATCTCTCCAAATGAGAAATGGAAAGTGTTGGTCTCCTGATGCCAACGCTCAACAAAAACCTCGTCTAAGACGGAATGTGTGAAGTACTGAGGCAGGTGGGCTATAAGAGGACCAAAAGGAGTCCGCGCCAAAAATCGCTGCACATCTGGCTGAGCAGTCAAGTCCCACATACGTAGCACATTATAATGTGCCTGTACGCCCAGTGTAGTGCGACCCTATAAATTAAAAACAAAGTTAGAACATAATAATAGAAAAACCATAGATTAGACGTTTAATAATTAGGTACTTACCTGTCCGATGAAGACGTGGTACGCCTCATGCTCCTTGTAGTCAGGAAATAGAGGGATCTTGTTGCATTTCAGAAATGCAAACGTCTTTCGCTGCTCCTCGGCGTGGATGGCATCTATGTGCTCCTCGTCAATCGTGTCCTGCTCAGGGTCCCCAGTGGCATCCACCCTGTCGCTAACAGGTGGTGGATGCGTAATAGTATGCGCAGGGGACGCACCTCTGCGAGAAGGTGAGGGAGGTGGTGGATCACTAGCAGTGGGAGGTGGTGATCTATGTGTATGCGATGACGACGTCTCTCGTCGTGAGGACCCTCCACATCTGATATCAATCGCCTCAGAAACTATGGCCTTTTCCTTCCTCTGGCCATGCTTGATTCGGCGCAAAGACCGATCAGTCCGTATCCGTTCCTCCTCCTCCCGAAGACGAATAGTCTGAGAGTCATCAGGAGTATCTCGTCCGCGCTTGGCATCGCGGATCCGCTCATCCTCAACCGCGCGAGCAGTCTTAATACTCTTGCCTGGCGGTGGTGGACGTGACCCAGGGGGGTACGCCCTGGATCGGGGAAGACGTCGCTCCTCCACTGCGTCTGACCTACAAAAATACAAAACAAAGGAAGAAATTAATAACACTAACATATAAAATTTAAATCAACAACACCCCTATACGTATGGTGAAATTTGAAGTTTTTTTAAAAAATACCAAACCAGAACTTTAGAATCCCAAAAATTAGAGTCTTTTTTAAAAAAAAATCGGGTACCATAGGTACCAAAGAGGACGAACCGAGCGGCACGGGTGCCGTGTGCCGCTCGGTTGCGGCACTGTGTACCGAGCGACACAGGTTAGTGTGCCGCTCGGCACACAGATGGTGTGCCGCTCGGTACACAGCTGGTGTACCGAGCGGCACACCATCACGCACCGGTGGTGCGCCTTGGGCAGCACCATCGGTGCGTATGCCCAGTACGCTCGGTACTGGGCATACGCACCGATGGTGCTGCCCAAGGCGCACCACCGGTGCGGCGCCGGCCATTTTCCAGCCGGCGATTTGGCTGGAAAATGGCCCAAAAACTCCTCCTAATCCTACCCTAAACCCTAATTCTCTACCTAATTCTATCCTAAACACAAAATTCAACCCTAAAAACTAAAATTCATACCTAAATCTAACAAAATTAAGTAACAAAATGAATTTGAGGACTTACGTAGGAGGCGGCGGAGGGTTTTTGTTCTTGACCATAATGAAGGAGGAGGAGGAAGAGTGGTGGTGGTGGTGGTGGTTCGCCGGAAAAAAAAAGAGATAAGTGAGGTGAAATTCTAGAGAGAAGTGAGAGGTAGGAGTGAAGTGAGAGAAAGTGGAGTGGATGAAGTTAGTAAAAAAAAAATGGCTTATATACCCACAAAAGGGCATTTTTGGAAAAAATTGGGTATACTTAGATCACTTTTGGGTATACTCAAAATTGGGTATACTTAAACTCGTTTTGGGTATATATAGCCATACCCTAAAGTATTACATGAGTCGTTAAACGTCTAATAAGTTGATAAGTTCATAAGCAAATCGTTATGTGAGCCACATATTAGAAACACAAAACAAAACAAAAAAAGTAGTCGAAATTGGATAATACAAAAACCCACAAATCAAAGCCTCACAATAATTCATTAACTTTCTCTTTCTAAAACAAGACAAGCCACGTTCTTTATCTCTCTAGTCTCTAGCATGGGGTGCGCCACCTCCAAGGCTGAGAAGGGCAGCGTGGACGTCTACCGTCCCCATCCGGCGAGTCTCAGTGTTTTCGACATCAACTCAATAAAAGAACCCTGGCTCGTACATGACCACGCACCGCCTGATGATGACCAACAAAAAGCAGAACAGGCGGTGGTGCCACCCGCCATTCTTGACAACCTCGACGACACAGTGGCTCCTCGGTCGTGGGACGAAGTCAGCAAAGCACTAGAAACCCACCTCAAACCCACCACCACCGCCGTGAAAGACAGCCAGCCTCCAGCGGAGAAACAAAAAACGGCTTCTGTGAACAAACCTCCTAGGCGGAAGAGCTTCTCTTTTCACACGTTGGAAGAGCTCGACGCGAGGGTCAATAACAAACAGCTGAATCGTGTGTCCACCGACTTCAAAAAAAGCGAGTCCGAGTCAAAAACCAACACAAAATCGGCAGAGTCAACCGTGGTTGTCAACTCGGTGAAACTAAAAGAGAACATCTTCATTCTGAGAGACAGACAAGCGAAGGAGAAAGACACCAAACCGCTTAAGTGGGACCCTCTCCAAGACTTCCCAGAGAAAGAACCTCCTGGCGGAGGCAGTACGGTGGTTGTGTACTCAACGTCGGTGCGAGGCGTCCGCCGCACGCACGAGGACTGCACGCGCGTGAAGTCCATACTGGAAGGGCACCGAGTAGTGTACGACGAGCGAGACGTGTCCCTCCACGGAGAGTTCCTGATGGAGTTGAAAGAGCTGGTGGGCGAGTCGTTGGTGCCGCGAGTGTTTGTGAAGGGGAGGTATATAGGAGGAGTGGAGGAGGTGAATGAGTTGAACGAGAAGGGTCGACTGGGGAGGATACTGAGTTGGGCACGTGTAGAGAGATTGGGAGACGGAAGGCAACCCTGTGAAGCCTGTGGAGGAGCAAGGTTTGTTCCCTGTTTGGAGTGTGGTGGGAGTTGTAAGGTGTTTAATGATAAGGTGTGGAGGAGGTGTGGTAAGTGTAATGAGAATGGCCTCCTTCGGTGTCCTCTTTGTCTTTGAGTTTCCCACATTTACTTATAAATTATATGTATTCACTTTTCTTATCCATCTATAATAACTACGAACGAATTGGTTAGGTAAGGACTCTCACTCCGAATTATTAACTATTTCAGTGAAGTAATTGTATGATATCTCAATCAAAATGTGTCAATAGGATTCCAATGAACCACTTTTTCTATATGAAATGTGATCATCTGAGGATGTCGTTGTCCTCTTCATATGAAATGCTCCCCCTTCTCTTTTGAACTTCAACACCCAGCCTACTTTCCCACCCCGACCTCCTTAAGTTTTAGTATATGGGTGACAAGCAGAGTCTTAAGATCCGTTGTCACCTTCTCGCTGGCAACGCCTCATCCCCGGAGAGTCTTGGACCATAAATAATTTGGTTATAAAGATTTTTAGGGTTGCTATTATTTTATAAACAAAATCATATGTTATAATTTTTTAAATAGTGTAGGGTATGTTTTTATAATTTTTTTATTATATTTCGATTATTATTGTTATGGTTTGAATATAAATATTGTAAGTGGTGTTGTATTTTGATAATATTCACTATTATTTTATAAACCAAAATAATATGTTATAATTTTAAAATGTTATAAGGTATGTTATTATAATTTCTTTTTAACGCTTTGATTAGTATTATGGTTTGAATATAAATATTATAGGGGTTGTTGTATTTTGATAATATTTAATGGTATGAATGTTGTTATTAGAATGAAAGTTAAATAAACAAAATTATTTAATTTAGCGGTTCACACGTTATAGTTTTGCGGGCCAGAAGTTGTACAAATGTTTATAAATTAAACTACAAATTCTAAACACTTTATCACAAACATCATTCATCTTGAAGTTCTTCAAATTCAAGATCTTCAGAGTCACTTGATTCATCTTCATCTTCAGCTTCAGCTTCAGCTTCTTCCATAATTTCATTTTCAAATGCACCTTCATAATTATCTTGATATTCATTGAAGATGTCTGTGAACTCTCTATCTTTTATTTTATTATTCGTCGCGGTCCAATCCTTGATTGCCACAAGCACTCCAAGTGATTTGTCTGTCAATCTTGTTCTCTTAGTCGTGTATTGCACCCCTCTTGACTAAAATCACACTCACTTTGTGTTGTAGGCATATGTATTGCATAAATCTATTCAACCAACCTGCTTAGAATAGCAAAATCGTCAGTTTCCTATATGTTTTCGTATTACTAATTACAAGTTCCTTAAACTCTTTTTTTTTATTGGTTGAGTTTGTTCAATATAGGACCCCGCTTTAATAAGACTAATATAATCTTCTGAAATCATATTTATTCCATATTTCGCAACTAATTGAAAGTACATCACATAAAAATTTAGTTTGGAACAATTTAGGAAACATAGGATTGCAATCATTTTAAAGAAAATTTATAACTAATATGTTAGCAGATGCATTTTCGAACGAAATAAACATGCTTTGATTTGAAATTTCAAAATGATTCATGCACTCAACTATACCTTATATAATTACTTGTGCGCTATGTTTGCCAATGGATTCAAACCACACAATTCTCATTTGGATTACCCATTCAGGATCTATCCAATCAAGGGCAACACGCAACATATCGAAATGAGTAAAAGTAGTTATATCACTAGTAATGGAAACATTCAATTGCAAAGCTAGCATAGTATCAATAATGTTTTGTTTAATTTTTAAATAATATTTCAAGCTTAATGATCACATAGAGCTACGTGGAATATGTTTGGCTCGTGGGATTACCCGACTATGCATCCAATTTTCATATCTCCAACTATCGCCAAAACAAAAAGGTTGTGAACTACCAACCGCATAAATCATTGTTTGTTCCCTATACATATTTTGATTAAACTCAAAAGCAATACCTGTTTGAGGGTTTTACCCTCTTAATTAATTTTAAAAGGGTCGGTAATATTATGAGATTTCAAATTTCTCCTCATAACCCCGGTGCCATAATTTCTATTTGCGGTCTTATAAAAATAACATTTTGAGCAATGGTTACACTTAGCTGATGTATTATCAGAATCCTCACTAAAGCTATCCTATGTCCAAGATATATTCTTACGAGACTTTAACCCACCACTAGTACTACCACCACCACTTTCGTTGGAGGATAGTTTTTCAAAGTGAGGAGATTCTCTAGAAATACCATCCATCGAATTGAGATCGAACATAGCGGGTTCGTGAATATTAGGTCCCATTTTTCTACGTTTTGGAGCCATTTAAAAACTTAAAAAAATGTTTAATAAAATAAATTAAAAGTTTTTTATATTTTTTTAAATATGCAAAAAACACTCATCGAAACTAATATCACTAAAAGCTAATACCAAACAATATCGCAAATTAATAAACGATAAATTAAAACTAATACTAACAAATATCACTAATAGAAAGAAATTATTTAGTTTTTTTTGTTTGTTTTTTAAATTAACAAATAACAAGTAATGAAAACTAATATCAAAACTAATATAACAACCAATAAATGGAAAAATTGTACGAAGCTATTAATTCAGCAAGTATAATGTTACCACAATCAAATTTGATAGATTATATCGAATACAAATTTTTATCGAAAAAAAGAGAGTAACTATAAGCAATGTTGTATATCGAAAACTAGAATCAATAACTAATGCTTTTATAGAATTTGTATGAGAAGTAGAATATTGAGAGTAGTGTTGAGAGGTGAATGAGTTGTGAATGTGTTTCTCCTCTATTTATAGAGGAGAAACACACACACAAAATTAAAATCTTACGAATTCGGATATCTGATTGTTGCGCGCCAAACAGCTAGTTTGAATAAAATAGCCGTTTAGGAATTTGATATCCAAATTCCTAAGGCACTAAACGGCTAGTTTAAAGAAACAAGTCGTTAGGAATTTGGATATCCAAATTCTAACGGAAAAAAAAACTATAAATAGGTGGTTTATTGATATAATTTATTCACATCATCAGCACCCACAATTCAGAAAATATTGTTCTTACTCTTCCTAGAAAAAATTCTCTTTTAAACACAAAAAACACTTACATTGTTCTTAACGTCTTCAAAAAAACAAAGCAGGTCTGAAGAGGTGAAGATAAATTCGTCCTTGTCGAAAAGAAGAACATGTTCTAAAAGAAGTTCTTCGTTTCAAGAAGTATATCATTCCGAGACTATTGAACATTCGGGCGAATGAGAGGTACGCGTTGAAAACGAGCTAACACCATGAGATGGAGTCGGAATCTACTCGGGTATGTATTGGCTTATGAAGAAATTATCCTAGTTACTAGTATGTAAATATTTTTCAATCTTATTGATGGTCAAAGAGGCTTAGGTTGGTTATGTTTTATTATGTTCAACTTTATTTTTGCGAGTGATGGTTTGGGTGCTACAAATGGAGGGACTGTCGAGGCAGCCGTGCTTCTTAACGTATCAACGGGTGTGCTACCTAACGAGTTAGTGGGAGTGCTAGCACTAGCGATTTGTTCAACGGGATATTCCCACAAACTAGGGTTCCGTTTGGTCGATTTATCCGTACCTCCTTTTGATCCACCTTTAGATTTAACCGCTTCTTTAGGCTCTTTATATAACTAGTTTTGGGCTTTAAGAGTTTCAAAACCCTATTGCTAATATGATCTTGTTGTTCATGGCGTCTTCACGCTAAGTAGGATCTCTATAAACAATATATAATTTTCTCAAAAGTATATCCACATCTTCCGTAGGAATGCATCTACCTTATGTTGCTATTGATGCAATTTCACATGAACAAGGTAACCCATGTATTTTCCTAAGGACGCATCCGCCACATGCTACCCGATCTATGCATGTATTTCTTGGACATATAATAGTATGCTTCAATTTGTTTAAGCCCACATGGGATACATAACCGACTAGGTCCTTGGTCAAAGTACCTCCAAAAACAGGGAGAGAACGAAACTTAATTCGCTCGAACGATTCTAGGATCCTCTTATGCTGCTTCGTTAGGAGGTTGTGAACTTTTTCTCAAAAATGTTCAAAATTGCATTAGTTCGTCCCAAACTATTTTGTAAGACCAAGTGAGCACTCTCGCACCTAAATAAATAAAGTAGATAATTAAGACGTATATTTTTAGTAATATAATAACAAAAAACGATAAATAATATAATTATACATATTCGTTGTTGTTTGGCTGTAGTGTTTGATATTGTTCGTTTGATGTTGAACAAATTTGTCACCATATTTCTTTATCCATGCTGACATAACATATACAGTATACTTGGGGTAAGAGGCGAACATTTTGTTCAATGTCCCTAGGTTATTTTTGTAACCTTCGACCGTGTTCGCTACGACAACGTAGCCATAAATCTCAGCAAATTGTTTTGCAATCATGTCAGCGTCCATTAACTTTCGAGCCGTCCCAAGAATTTTCTTACTAATATGCCACGTGCATAGCAAGATATGTGTACCATGAAATATTTCCTTGATAGGTCGAATTAGAGCTAACTATCGATTGGTAACAATAATGCTCGGAAATGCACACACAATATTCATCATCAAACCACGAAAAAAACCCAAAGCCCATGTATAATTTGGTATCTTCTCCTCGCTCATAAACACATACGCAACGGTAAATGTAATTAAAGTCGAAGTTACTCCAACAATCTCTAACAACAGCATCATATACCTCATCGTCTTGTACGTACAATCCATGATAAGAACATTAGGGAATGTACGCAACAAGTCTATACTTGTAGGATGCACGGGAAAAAACCGGTGATCATTTTTTATTTGTTTTTACCCGCTCCCACGTGCAGTAACCATGGCCCTTCAATTTGGCTAACAAATACTGCATTTGAGTTTGTCTCTCGTGCTCAACATCTTAATTTTTTTGGAAACAATTGTAGATTGCACGCATGTTTGAAAATTTTTCTAGGTTATTATTCTTCAAACCACAATATATCCTCCTATGGTGCGAACCAAGGACAGACAAATTACGAACTAGTTCCTCTTTATCCAGTTTTAGCCTACAAGTGCCGGAATGAAATCTAAGCGAACATAAGGTTCATAATTGTGTTTACCGTTTATAACTTCCAAACGTAATTTGATAACTAGTACGTCAATCATATGCCCTTTTAATTGAAAGAGGCAATTACATTTCTTTGTCGTACACTTTCTCTTTCTCAAAGTGTCCGGCTTCGCTTTTTATACGAAAATACCGTACCTCTCGCACACATAATCTAAACTAGGAGTTCTTCCTCATTTCCCAATATCATATAGCTTTGTAATGGTGACGAATTTAATCTTCTTCGATGCATCGTCCACAAAAACATCCAATTCTGGCTTTGTAACTAACCTATCGGTTGTGGAAATTTTTACGCAATCAGCCATCATATATGGTGGTTGGCATGGTTCTTCGTACAAAAAATAACAATATGTTAAGGAAACCAGACATTTAACAAATTGCACAACAGAAAAGAAACTTTGCAGCCAGTTCGCATAGATCGCGTGCAACCAATGTATCATGGTCGCATGAAGAAATGCGACGATAAAATACTGGGCGCATAAAGATTTGCAAAATATGGGTTCTTGTCGCACGTTCTATGTGAAATTCCTGCAGTCCATCGTATAAAGCGTGCGGTTCGTATGTGGTGAGTTCAGATATTAAGAATGTTGCCTTAGGAAATTGTTATATGCGAATTCTAGAGAGAGAAAGAGATAGATAGTTTTTGGGGAGAGAACTCTAAGTGCAAAATGAGTAAAGTAGAAAAAGTGTTCAACCCCTTTATTAGGTTAGCCTTGCCCTTTATATAGAGGAGCCAAGACTTAGCCTTAAGCTGAAATCGGTTAACAAAAGAGACAAATTACTTTTAGTCCTTAACAATATTACATAGTCATAATTGTTCACTTGAGCTTACATTATTTACAGTTTAGTCCTTAAACTTACATTATTTACAGTTTAGTCCTTAAAATCCTAATTCCATATCAGTAGCCCCTCTAGTTCTCATGTTAGTAAATGAATGAGAGCTAAAATATCTTTGAATTCTTACATATGTCGTATCAGTCGTTGTGATACAAACTCGAAGTCAAATACTCTATATAAAACTCGAAGTCCAAAAATCAATAGAAAATGCAAATTCGAAGTAAAAAACATATGTAAATTCGAAGTCTGAAACAGATGTAGATTCAAAGTAAAAAACAGTCATCGAATTATTTTGAAACACAATAATTTTCTTTTCTTTTTCCTCAAATCATCATGGAAGTAGCTTCAAAACGTAACCATCGAAGTCCATCAAAAGTGTACACAAATGTAAACGTTTCATATTACCGTTCAAATCTATCATGACTATCTAGCTACTAGACCCATAGCTAGATAACTAGTCTGACAAATGTCGAACTCTTAACTTTCTCACCGCTTTGTATTCTGCCCTATCACCATAGAGTCATTTCCACTTCACATGTCTTCCTATCTTTCTATAAATTCATCGGTAGCCCCATTTTTTATTCTCACAACACAAATCACTTGAGAGATAATTCAAACACTTGGCTACCTTCAACATGTTCTACATCTTTTTCAATATCTTCATCAGAAAACTCAAACTTTCCGATCAATACTCATCTTCTCCGGTCAATCTTCATCCGGTTTATGAGGAAAATTCAAAAAATAGAATATCCAAGACTAACATACCCAAAAAACTAAAATCTCAACAACTTAGTCTTCGGATCATACAATTATTTCTGCATCACCTAAAGAGCGGAGGAAAATAAAGCTTCCAAATTAATCAACAACGCTCATGTTGGAAGAACCACCAAAACAACTTACTATGGTAATTTCGATCCAACCAAAATTCCTTCTTTCTCTCCTTCTCCAATAACCGAAGAGCGTCCCTCTTCCAAAGTTCTAGCGCCTAAAACACCTCAAGTATCTTCCTCTCAAATTAAAGTTTCTCATTTCATTAGTGAAGAATCAAACGAATCTTCTTCAAAACAAATTTCAAATTCTCCTTATTCGACTCATCTTTCATCAATCAGAAAAAGACGAACTTTTATAGCCATGGGAGACGATTCAGAAATCATTCCAACTCCTCCCTCTTTGAATCCAACTACTCATGCTTCTCTTCAGAGAGAGAAGTAATCGAGGAATTTCCTCAAGAACATAATTCTTCACAAGAAACTGAGGATCCATTGCCTCAACAAAATCCTTCCCAAAATAGAGAAGAAATATCGGGAGCCAATAAAGCTGATTCAGAGGCTACCAGAATTGATCATGAAGTTGAATCTGATGATGGGAATTCAGAAACTACCATAGATAAGAATACCCGTAAGCCTCGGAAAAAGAAAGAACCGGGATTTGTTTCCAAAGAAGAAAGAGTTGATATCGCCAGAAATTTAAGGGATCTCGATGCTAATTACATCATTCAACTGAAAAAGGTTTGATACATATATTAAAAAGAGAGCCAAGCTTCGGATTTAAAAACAAAATGGGGAATGGGAGATAAAATCAGAGTTCGACTTCCTAAAGAAGGAGAAACTCCCTTAGACTCCGAAGTAGATGAGTTGGTAGTCTACCCCGAAATCATCAATTGGGTCTTCGGTTTCCAATGGATCCTATGATCGTGGAATACTTCGAACTTCTCAACCTATGCCATATTCAAGTGATACCTAATCAATGGTTCACTCTTATGTCAGTAATAATGGCATCTTGGTTATCCAAGATTCCAATCAGCATCAAGGATTTCATCTCCTTAACCCAATTATCGAAAGTTCTGAAGCTCCGCTTTTATTACCTCACTCTGGTGGATGACCTAAAAATCATCGATGATCTCTTGGAAGCTGATAAATTCTGGAAGCAAAAGTTTATCTTTATCTCAGGAGCATGGGAGAATGGCAAGAATATTTCTGATGCCAACCCATCAAAGCTAAATCTCATCTGGAGAAGCAACTGTAAGTACTTCAAAAATTATACACTTTGAAATAAATTCCATATATTGTCTTTCTCCTTCCTTAATTATTTACTTGCATGATTATTCCAGAAATTTCGATGCGATATTCAATACGTCGACCAGCATTTAAGGATATTTTCAAGAAACTTGCCGCATAGGCCGAGAAAGAATGGAATAATGATTTTCACATTGCCTTCCAACCGATCAACTTCCTTAATAGCCATTTGTTTCTGATCACAGAGGGAGGCTTGCCTCCTCAAAATTTGATGGAAGAGCCCAATCCCAAAATTGCTTGCAAAAGGTTAGTTCAACTTGAGTGCAAATTATTCCTCCCTATCTGTAACATGTCAGAAAGTCATCTACCAAAAAATAAAAAATAAAAGGTTAACAAGGAAAAGAAAGGTAAAAAAGCAGCTAGGACGTCTGGTGCTAGCCCTTCAATTTCATCAATCCTAAACCTCGAAAACAAAAATCAGGAGATCGGACCCTTTCACCCATCGAAGATGGGAAAGATCAAGAACCATCTTCGAAAAAAAAATCTTCCGATTCTCATATAAAGAAAAAGAAACAAGCCAAAATCATTGAGGATACATTGGTCGATGAAGACGAGATCACAACTGTTAAAAATCAACAAAACCCTTCTTTCAAAGAGCAAGGAGCCAATAATGACACTTTGATAGTCATGGAAGACAATGCTGATGATGAGAACCAAAATGTTAAATGCTTCGACCCTGACAATTTCATTAATTTTAACGAGTCACAGGATCTTGCTGGAGAGGACGATCATGTTCTCTAAGACCTTCAAAATCATATGCATCACTTTGGAAGACCAACAACCGTCGAAGCGTCTGCATAAATTATATGTCCCTCTGAACCAACTACAACTTTAGATATGATTCCTAGTCCTAGTTGAACAGAAGTTCCTCATCCTCCACCTAATCCTACGATCTCTGCTGCACTTCAACCATTTACCGATCTCAATGCTGCAGCAAAAGCACTTGCTTCCCAAGTCGAAGATTCTCGAAATCATTTGAAGCAATTGGCCAAAGACATGGTCTGCTACAAAGGTCTTACTGAAGATGAAAAATAGATAAGGGAGAATTTTCAACGTAAGGTGGTCGAGAAATTCCATATGTATGAACTAGCAAGGTCTGAGTTTATTTGAGGCACTCTCTTCATGAAAAATCATCTGCGAACAACATATTTTTACCGATAAATAAAGTTGAAGGCTTCTCATGAAAAAGAGATTAATAAGCTCAAAACTGATCATACTAATGATCTAGCTGTTGAAAAATCCAAATCCTAAGGTCTCCAAAACTCTCTTACTTCCAGCGAGGCAAAAAATAAAGAGTTGACCGATGACATAACCAAATTGAAGAAGGATTTCGAGGAGGAAAAAGCTGCTGTTGTTGCTGCTGTTGCTGCTGCCGAATCATGATTTTCGAAAGACATGTTGGTTGCCATTAACAATGGTAAAAAAGAAAAAACCATCACTCTTCTTCGAGAACTTCATGTAATTTATCCAAGGATTAACCTTACAAGTTTCTAGAATGACATTCCTATCGAAAAGCGTCCAAGTCAAGCCTTCGATCCTATCCCCGACTCATCATCTTCAGAGGAAGAATCATCCGAGGAAGATGAGTCGTCTGAATAATTTTGTTACTCTTTAAATACATCTTTTTTGTATTTGTCAAATTAGAAATTTTATTTTTGTACTTCGAAGAATTAATCTATTTGAAAAAAAATTTGCTTATTTTTCTCTTTTATCATCTTCATATATTATATGATGCTAACAATTCAAAAATAGATATGATAAGTACTTTGAAACTCACAATATATAATTATAAATCGTAAGTATACCACTTCAAATACCTTGGTGAACATGATTGCACTTCGAATTATTGGTAGCATATCTGTTGAACGTTACACTTCGAAAAGATACAGTGCATTACTGAGCGTTTCACTTCGCAAAAACTATAATGTGTTCATTGAACATAATACCTCGAAAATGGTTGTTTCTTCAAAAAGTGTAATAGACACTTCAGAACATTCTACTCTTAGCCAACCTCAAAGATGATTAGTCTTTGATAAGTTGTGAAGATAGTTTAAGCAAACATTTGTAAACAACCATTGGCCAAAAACAAATTTTATTGATAATATTGAATATGTACATAGCGTCTCATTAAAACCTTCCTGGGCCAATAGGGTAGAAAAGAGTGCGCCATTCAAAAGTGAAAAAATCCAAAATACAAAGACAAATATATTCCCAATAAAGCTTCAAATATTGTATATTACATGGGTGCTGAAGCATCCTCCATTCGAAATCACAAAGACGATAAGACCATGGCTTTATCCTCTCAACAACCATATAAGGCCCTTCCGAGTTCTGAGCCATTTTTCCAAGGCTTTTCTCCTTTGTATGCATAAATACTTTTCTCAACACCTTATCAGCTTCTTTGAATTCTCTTGTTTTCACCTTCTAATCATATCTATTCCTCATAAGAGTTTGATAATGGATTACATTCAAATGAGCTCGAACTCTTTTCTCCTCAATCAAATCTAAATTCGCCCTTCTAACTTCATCATTGGATCTTTCAGAATATTGATTTATCCTAAAAGATGACATCATAGATTCTATAGGGATGACTGCATCCATTCCATATGCTAAAGCAAAAGGAGTCTCTTTTGTAGCCTTCCTAGGAGTTACCTGATAATCCCAAAACACCTATTGCAAATAATTTGGCCATTTTCCTGCTGCCCCCGTCAAATTCTTTTTCAAGCCATCTAAAATTGGTATGTTTGTTACCTCCACTTGTCCATTAACTTGAGGATGAAAATGCGTCGAAAAACTTTGTTGAATTCCTTTCGACGTGCAAAATGAAGCCATCTCTTTGTTATTAAATTGAGGGCTATTATCTGTTGTAATCCTCTGAGGAACTCCAAAACGACAACAAATGATGTTCACAATAAACTTGATCACATCTTTTGCCTTTGTTCCTGATAGCGGTTCTGCCTCGGCCCACTTTGTAAAATAATCCACTGCTACGATTGTCATCTATCTTCCTCCAAAAGCCATCGACAAAGGACCTACTAGATCAATCCCCCATCTATCAAATGGTACAACCTCGATTGTAGACATAAGTGGCATCGCTAGCCTATGAATAACATTAGCAAATCTTTGACAAGTATCACAACTTCGAACTAAATTCTTAGCATCATTCATGATTGTAAAATTTCGGTTCGGTTCGTTATCGGTCCGGTTTCGGTCCAATTCGGTCCACTTAAAAAAAATTAAATCTAATTAAAATTTGATTTTTATTTATTTTTATTTAAATAAATAATATAAAAACTAAATTTTATAAATTAATGTTTGATTTTATTAAAAATGGGTAATTAACTATTAGTTTTAGTAATATAATTTATAAAAGAATAAATAATAATAAATAATCGATTCTAATGGTTTTATTAGTCTGATTCCCTATTGGTTCTACCGGTTTATCGGTTCTATTAGTTCGATTCCGTATCGGTTCTATCGGTTTACCTATTTTATCAGTTCGATTCCATATCGGTTCTATCGATTCGGTTCCTAACCGATTTTTTGTTTCGGTTCCCTATCGGTTTTTGGTTTTTAGAATGGAACCGCGAACCGAACCGTTAAGGTTCGGTCCGGTTCTCGGTCAGGTCCTTATCGGTTCGGTTCCGGTCCGGTTCTCGGTTCCGAAGAACCGTTGAAAACCCTATATGAAGAACCGTTGACAACCCTATATATATCTGAAGGCTTTACCTCTCAATTTTTTGGCCAACCTCGAATCATCTGGTAATTTTCCTTTAGTAAAAAAAATTGAGAATATCTGCTCGCCAATCGCCTCGGATCACTGTAGATGTGACAAAGAATTCCTTTATACATTCGCACTAACTAGATTGAGTAACAATTGAAGGATTTTCTTGTAATAAAATCCAAGAATACTCCTCTTTATAAGAAATATTTTCTAAAGAATCATCCATTATGTTACTCCCTCGCCCAATATACTGAACAACAACATTATCAAACAAAAGCATTAAATTCCGACGTTCCTGAAGATATAAAATTAAATGATCATTTATTGCTTCGGAAAATCCAGATACTTGATTTGCTAACAACTGAGAATCCGTTTTTAAGCGTACTGAAGTTGCTCCACAAATTTTTTCCAATCTTTAACCTGCCAAAGCAGCTTCGCATTCAACTTTATTGTTCGAAGCATGAAAACCAAATTTAATAGATTGAATCATCGTCTCTCCAGTTGGGGCTATTAATTGAACCCCAGCACTGCACCTTGAAACACTAGATCCTCCATATGTTCGAACAACCCACCTCAAATTTACTGGAGCGTCTTCTTTACTTTCTTCCACTTCTGATCTACTGGAATGGAATTCAACAAAAAAATCTGCCAACGCTTGCACTTTTATTGTAGTTTGATGTGCAAACAAAATATTATAATTCCCCAATTTCACTGACCACTTGGTCATTCTCCCCGAGATGTCAGGTCGTTGTAAAACATTTTTCAAAGGGAGTGCAGTTCGAACTTCAATAGTGTGAGCTTGAAAATATGAGCGCATTTTCCTAACACCAATCACCAATGTTAATGCCAGTTTTTCCAACTTCAAAAACCTCTTTTTTGCTGCCACTAAACTTTTACTGATGTAGTACATCAGCTCCATAATACCTGAATCTTCACTGATTAACACCGCACTTTGTGCAAAATCCGATACCGCAATGTACAAAAAGAGCTTCTCTCCATTTTTAGGTTTTGACAATATTTATGGTGATGATAATAACTTTTTTATATTTGTGAATGTTGTCTCACATTCTGATGTATTAAAACCTGATTAGTCCTCGTAAAACTTGAAAGAAATGAAAGCATTTGTCAGAAAATCTAGAAATAAATCGGTTAAGTGTTGATAACCTTCCTGTCAGAATTTGCACTTCTTTAATAGACCGAGGTGAATTCATTGTTATCAAAGCTTTCGACTGTTCTGGGTCATCCTCTATTCTTTTTTTACTAATGACAAAACCCAAAAACTGCCCTGACCGAACTCTGAAGGTACATTTTTCAGGATTCAGGTTTAACGTGATTGCCCTTAAATTCAAAAACGCTTCCTCTAAATCATCAAGATTCACTTCATCCTTTGAACTTTTTACCACCATATCGTCTATATATACTTCCGTATTTCTTCCGATCTGAGTGGAAAAAGATTTATTCATCAACCTCTGATAAGTGGCTCCAGCATTTTTCAATCCATAAGGCATAACCCTATAACAGTGCAAGCCCCTATCAGTTATGAAAGTTGTGCATTCTTGATCTTTTTGGATACATTGAATTTGATTATATCCTGCAAAAGCATTTAGTATTTTACTTCTTGAGGTAGAATCAATCAGCTGATTTATTCGAGGAACAGGAAATGGATCTTTAGGAGAAGCTCGATTCAAGTCTGTAAAATCCACACACATTCTTCATTTCCCATTCTTATTTTTTACCACTACCGAATTTTCCGTCCACAAAGGATACTGCGACTCCCTTATGTGTCCGGCCTTGGATAAATGGTCCACCTCAGAAACAATTTCTTCCGCTTTCTCCGAGGAAAAATGCCCTTCTTTTCTGAATTACTGGCTTCACCTTCGGATCAATAGCCAAGCTGTGTCGAATCACCTCAATTGGTACTCGTGTTACATCCTTTGTCTTCCAAGAAAAAACATCCAAATTAACAGATAAAAAATCTAACAGTTGTTGACGTAAGAGTGGGGTTAGTAAGGTTCCAATTCGAAGCACTCTTCCTTCCGAAAAAGTAAACTCCTCAATTTCTTCACTTACCGTTAAAGACCCTGGGGTTTCCCTCGGATTGTCAAGTCTTTCTTCTAAATCCAAGGGCACCCTTTCTAACTGTTATGCATGCATTAAATCCCCACTACTAGATCCTCGGGTCCGGAGTGCAGTGGCATAACATTGTCTAGCTATCTTCTGGTCGCCTCGAAAAATCCCAATTCGATCTCCAACCACATACTTGAAACATTGGTGAACTGTTGATGCAACCCCATACATTCTAGAAAGCCATGACCTTCCAAAAATAGCATTGTAACTCATGGGGCAGTCCACCACCACAAAAACCACATGGACCTTCTTCTTGAACGGTCTTTTTTTCAAACTTACTTCTCTCTCGAATTCCCCAACAACACGAGTTGTTACACCCGTAAATCCTATAATTCGTCCAATCTGATTGAGAAATCCGATGTGGATTTTTCATTCTATTATAAGTTGACCTAAAAAAGATATTAGCAAAACTCCCAGTGTCAATAAGCACACGTCGAATTTCGACACCAGCCATTTTTGCTCCAATAACCACAGCATCTTCACGTGGCACTGTTGTTCCTCGCAGATCATCTTCATCAAATAAAATGAAAGGAATAGCTTTTTTCCATAAAAATGTGTAGACATCTTCCCTTCGATTTGAGTTATCAGGTTGACAACATGTCTCTTCCTCAAATTATCTGAATTGTCAGTCATTGAATCACCTCCGAAAATGGCTAATGACTCAAATAATTTACATAAATCTCACACATACCCCTTTTTTATTGGATCTTCAACTGCCATCAAAAGCAACCTGTTCGGATCCTTCTCCACATATTCCGAAGAAGCATCAAATGCTTCAACCTTTGAATTTAAAATCATCAAATTCTCAGCTGGTGCAGCTTTCGAAGTTGACGCTACGTTATTTCTCGAACCGTTCCCCTGCGACTTCACATAATTCAGGAGATTCTCTTTTTCGACCAAAGTCTGAACCTCTTTTTTCAGAGCAATGCAATCATTGGTAGCATGCCTGATATCCTCATGATATCTACAATATTTATTGTTCGTTTCCTCCCTTGGCCTACTAATTGGAGTTGGCTTTCTAAAATTTACGAAGCTTTTGTTCTTATCTCAAATCACAACTACATTCTCTGTCAAATCAGCATAATTCTCTAGCTTAACCCATTGATTCGGCCTTGGTCTGTTATAGTTGTAAGATGGAGCGTGATTTGAATATTCACCAGTCTGAGGTGGCAAGTTATTATTCTTTTGTCGTGTCTGTTGATTACCATTTCCATTCGAGGGTTGCCCTTCGTTATTGGCCAACTGACTCGAATTCTTTGGAGTTCTAACCGGTCCTTCTCAGACTCTAGTTGACTCCTCGACATTAATCGTATCCTCAACTTGAGCCATCAAAACTCCAAAAGTTAAATCTCTTCTCATCGTAGTTTCATTGGCCAGATCCCCTAGTAATAATCATTGGCGAAAAGCTTTCACCGCCACATTCTTTTCGCAGTTGTCCAAACTTGCTTTGGTCAAAACGAATCTCTTCGTATAATCCTTCAACTTCTCTTCAGGTGCCTGCTTGTACTAGATAATGGTATCTCCATTTCCTCTCATTTCTTTACTCCCCACAAACTGCCTTAAAAAAGTAGTGTAAAAATCCCTAAAATTTGAAATGGACCCCCTCGGATTCCGATTATACCATTTTAAAGTAGTTCCCTTGAAAGTCTGTGAAAATGCACGACACACCAGTTGGTCGTCATCTTCAAAGTTCATCATATAGTTCTTAAATTGTTCGATGTGGTCATCGGGATCTTGCATCCCATCGAACTTTTCCATTTTGGTAATGTCAAAACGCTTCGGAAGCGTTATAGAGCGAATTTTACTTGTCAATGGAGAATTTCTCCAGTCGACACCTTGCACAAACTGATAATTCGTTCCCATTACCGCATATAGATTTCTATCAGTATCAGCATACTGATTCGAAGTGTTTCCTTCACACCATGTAGAACGCCGAACATTTTCCCTTTTAAATTTGTTTTCCTTTTTATGCTTCCTCGACTGCTCTCTCTCTCTCTCTCTCTCTCTCTAATTCCTCTTTCGAAGAACCCCTGAATCTTTTAAAACCTGAAGCAGAGCTTTCTACCTCTTCATCACTAGAATTTATATACTTTTGCTTGTCTTTTTTCCCTTTGCGAGAGGAATAACGCTCTTTAGGAGATACAAAACACGTTTTTTTATGTTCACTTCTAGCTCGTCGTTCGGCACATGACCGATCAGATTGATCTCCCATATCAGTCTTTTCATTCTCTTATCTCACCTCGGATTTGAGCTTCGCCGAGTGGATTTCTTGTTCTCGTTGTTCACATTTTTCTTTTAACGCATTTATTTTGTCTAAAAGCTTATTCATACGCATCTCAATGTCTGATCGACTTTGGATCGGAGACGATCCATCCAGCCTATTTTCGTTTTTTTGCAAGCCATCTTTTAAATTTTCCATCATTGATCGAAGTGATGGATTGTTTTCGGGATTCATTTTATAAGATTTAAACGAACAAACAACAAGATCGTATTAAATTCGAACAGATAAAGTCATTAATTCTTAATTCTGTCCCCAATGGAGTCGCCAATTTGGTGAGTTCAGATATTAAGAATGTTGCCTTAGGAAATTGTTATATGCGAATTCTAGAGAGAGAAAGAGATAGAGAGTTTTTAGAGAGAGAAAGTCTAAATGCAAAATGAGTAAAGTAGAAAAGTGTCCAACCCCTTTATTAGGTAGGCTTGCCCTTTATATAGAGGATCCCAGACTTAGCGTTAAGCTGAAATCGGTTACAAAAGAGGACAAATTATTTGTAGTCCTTAACAATATTACATAGTCACAATTGTTCTCTTGAACTTACATTATTTACAGTTTAATCCTTAAACTTACATTATTTACAGTTTAATCCTTAAACTTACATTATTTACAGTTTAATCCTTAAAATCCTACTTCTATATGAGTATGAAAACAGAAACTAAAATTGAAATCGTTACCTCCATTCGATATGTGTTCTCCTCGTCCACCAAACCATCCAAAAATACGTTCATTTCCTCGTCTTCTATAACTATTCATTTGTTTGATTTTTTTTTGAGAGTTTTTTTTTGTGTTTGGATAGTAAACTGTTAGTGTAAATATAGTAAAATGTTAGGGTTTATGATAAAATTTGGAGGCTTTTTTTTATTTTGAATTAACTTGTGAGCCAATAGCATTTGTTGTACATAGAAAAAATAAAAAATGATTTTTTGAAGTTTTGAGGTTTAAATTAAAAAAAACGATATGGTGAGAGATCCAACAAAATGTGATTTTATTATAGTCTTGTCCATTTTAAAAACATGTCTTAGTGAGTTAGAGACATCGATGTCATTTTTTTTATTAGATTTTGAAATAGTAGAATTGATATCTTATAACATCAATATAAACATCATAGCTTAGACTATACACAGCAGCGCATATTTCAAACGAAATATGCGCTGCATCTCTAGCACCAGCGTGTTATTGATACACGCTGGCAGCTAGAGATGAATTGGGGTTCAAAAGATGAACCCCAATTCATCTTTTCAACAACCAACTGCAGCATGCCAACAGTCTCCTATTTTTTTTTATTTTTTTTTTAAAAAAAACGTTTTTTTGAAACAAATGGTTCGTCAAAAAATTAAAAAAAGTATACCATTATTTATGATTTTTCGATATCTACGCGTAGAGACTTGGTTTGTTTCATTCCGACACCGAAATTGTTTGAGTTTTTTATTTATTTAGTATTTTCAAAATGATTTTTGGAATATTTTTGTAAGTTAAAAAAATAAATAAATTATATCATGATTTATAATTTTTTGAGATCTATAAATAGAGACTTGGTTTGAAAGATTCGGACAACGAAATTTTTTATGGTTTTTTTATTAAGTATTTCCGAAACAATTTTCGGAACATTTTTGTAAGTTAAAAAATTAAAAAAAGTATACCATTATTTATGATCGATAATTTAAGTAATAATTTGGTAAATAAAAATTAAACTAATAAATTTAGGTGATCAATAATATATTTTATTAAATTTGTAACGAAAATAATAAATTTAGGTGACCAATTTTATTTTTAACTTTGATTTTTAAATATACTATATATTATGTATTATATTTTTAATTATTGAAATTTTATAGTTTTTATTTGTAAAGAAAATATATTATGTTAATTTAAAAAAATTATTAATTTTAATATATATAATGTTAATATAAATATATAGTAAATAATAAGAAAGATAAATAAAAATATATGGTAGGATATTGTATGATGGAATGATGTGGAAGATAGAGAAATATGGTGGGGTATGTTGAAAGATGAAATATGCACTGCTGTGGGGAGTGAGAATTTTTGCAAAATTATTTGGAGAGTATGCTCATGTGGCGCACTTTTTGGAGATAAAATATCTCCAGTGCTGTGGATAGTCTTAGTAGTTTCTCAGTAAACTTACTTGTCATTAATTTATTATAGTCTTTTCCTTTGAAACAGTCGTTCAAATTTCTTTGAAATTCTAGTTTGGTCCCTGTTGTTTTCAATTTTTTTGTAATTGAACCCAATTATTAATAAAAGCTAGAATTTTGAAATAGTGGTCTACACTTATAAATGCGAGAAAAATGGTACTGCTGTTAAATTTAATCAAAATACAATTATTTATTAGAATTCCATAAAATAATGAAAATTTTAAAATCGATTTTAAAACCAAAGAATTCTCCAACAAATGGGATTAGAAAATGGAATTAAGTTCAAAACAAATTCTATTTTATGGTTCATTTTATCAATGAAGTTAAAGTAACATTCATATATGGGCTGGACTGAGAAAAGACAAATGCACACAAGTTCATTTTTGCTAGAGCTTGCATTTGTCTGAGACACAATTCACATATCTCTCATACTAAGCTATTCAAGACTGATAATGGTTGAGATTAAAAGACACAAAACCAGCCACCAAAAGAAGGTTCAACCATGGTCAAGAGGTTTTCGAACATCACATGCTATAGTAGAAGGGCTTCAGAGCTTCAGCTTCTAGTGACCACCTTTGTCACCACCGCGACTGCATCTTCTCAATAGCTTTCTCGACCACTGGTATATTTTTACTTAAGGTCAGCCACTGTTCTTCAGTCAAGCTTATTCCTGCAGCAATAAGATTGTTATGAACTTCTCATAATCTACGGGACTAGACCATAATTGCATCGGTTAAAAGATGATTACGCGTCTAAATGAGAGAAACTTGATAACTTCTACCATGCGCATAAAATGAAATATTCAGGCAGATACTCGATTTATAATATATTTTAGTTTGTTGAATTCCAACAAACCAACGAAAATACAAAATACAAATATAATTTATTATATATAGTTGTTTGGATCTAGCAAGATTTTAGAAGAGGAACCTCCATAAACTAAAATTCAACCCCAATAGTAATACCATAGAAAATACGGAAAGCTCTACATCTAAAAACTCTAGTAATTTCTGATAACAATAAAAAATCTGAAAATCAAGTACCAATATGGCTATACGATCCATGCATAGACTGGATAGCAAAGTATTGCTCTTCTGCTCTTAGATACAAGCAAACACAAACATGCTATTCTGAAACCGAGATTACCGTCCAATCCATAGAACAATACACAGTTGAATCTGATGGTGAGAACTTAGTTGCGACACGGACGAATTATAGGTCAAGGGTGCATAACCAAAACAAACAGATGATTTTATGGGTCCCTAACTCTCTGTAGAATATAGGTAATTGATGAGTGTGTCTGGCTGCTCTGTGAACTGTCTAAAAACATGGTGCGTACTTTAGTGAGCAACGTATGAATTGTTGTTAATATTTTGATTAAAATTGATAAGTTTAATGAAATAACGCTATAATGTGTATCCATAACTAACGTTATAATAAGCTTATCTAAAACCAAACTTCGTGGCATAATCCATGGAAACCGAAGCTACAAAGATAATTTCAAGGTCTACTTATATTCAGAAGTTTTTGGATGGTAGATGGTTTATAGAAGTAAAAGATAAATATTCCTAGGATTGACTGGAGTTTGTTTTTCAGTTAACATTCTAAATTCTGCCTCGAGTTCATTGTAGAAATGTTGTGGCAAACCACATAGACGTCAATGAGAATCACAAGATGATGGTAATCTGAATAGTGAAATCTTTTCAGAAGTCCTACACAAATGGAAACATTGGCAACTTCTAGGAGACCCGCCTAAAAACATCTTTCTTGTTTGGTGAACCAAAAATAGAACTCCAGAGAAAGAGCAATCAAAAGAGTTTGTTTTAGCAACGCTGAAGACTACAATTTTGCAAAACAATGATTCTCACATCCACCTTCAAACCTTCTTCTGGTTATGTTACATAGGGGTTTCACCTCTCAGCATAGCACAGCAAAAAGACAGCATTCCTAGATTCTTTCTATACAACAATCAGTGACTTAAAATAGTTAGCAAGTTAAGAAGCCATTATTCTATAAATCTCTACTTGATTCATATAGAAGCGCAGAAGATATTGTCAAACAAGTAATTATTCTTCACAAACGCAGTTAAAACACAACAAAACTCCTCAGTTGATAGTTGAGAGAGGCAAGTAGTTGGAGTGTGGTTAGACAACATTTCCTCTGAAGTTAAGACAGACAAGAAAACCTTTTAAGCCCTACTGAGAGTTATCCTCTCATCTGGTTCTATATTATCATGGAAAAGGCAATAGTGTTAGAAGTTAGATGAAAGATGGGATTGTCTTACCTTTAGCAGTAGGAAGCTCTTTTCCATCTTTCTTATAATACTCCCTAATGGAAACCAAAGTCTTCCCCTTAAAATCTTGTATTGTCACCATCCTCTTATCTGTCAACTGAGGCAACCATAAACACAAAAACACCTAAGTAAAAACTAAATTGCTTAGCTCTATTTATGTACAACGAGTGAGCTAATCTTGTATTTGGAGTTTACCCGGCAAATAACGAGATCACCGGCCTCGTTGTACTCTTTGCTTTTGTCTTTTTGGTGCGTTTCTTCTTCCTCCTCTTCTTTTTCTTTTTCTTCTTCCTCTTCTTCTATTTCTTCTTGCTCCTGTTTGGCATGCTGTTCGTCCAGGAAGGTGTTAACCACGCGCTTCACAAGAGACTTGTACTTGGGTTCAGACAGATTGATGTCGAGCTTTTCAGACGCCAATTTGCGAATCTTGTACTCGGTCATCTCTGTCATGTCTGATTCCTCCAGAATTTCGCGAACAGTTTTCACTATCTTCGCTTCCACTTCTGCCTCCATATTCCCTTTTGTTTTTGGTTTCTTCTTTTAGGGTTTCACTCAACAGAACACCAACCCAGTCTTGTTGACTAACTTAGACCATGTTTAGTGTCAAAACGGTACCGGTTAACTTTTTCAATGCAGTTTAGAATATCTGAATTTTGATTCGATTGAAGGAGTGTATTTGTATTTGTATTTGTTTCAGCCAGCATACGTGCCATTCAATACGAAATCGGATGAGACTTTTACTAGTTAGTAAGGAAAACTACTAACTACACTAACAAATCAATAAGTACTAAAATAACATAATACAAAAAATATTAAGCAAAACAAAATTATATTAAGAAATAAAATGTCTCAGAAGCTAATTGGACTAAGTTTGGCACTAAAATTGGCGCCAAAGTTTTTGTCCAAAATTTGAACTGAAATTTGAAAATACTGAGACGCCATATTCTTTGATTATCTTCCATTTTGAGTAATCATGGCTTCAAAGAGTTCCATAGAATCGCCAAGTACTCTCAAAACTTAAATTCCGAAAACCAACCTCTCCAAAAAAACGTCTGGGGAGATATCCAGCTTCAAATCGGCAAAGAGAGGCAAATGATGTCTTCACATTCTTAGACATCTTCGTGAAGCAAAACTGAAATCATCCGAGGAATTTTATTTATCTTGAAGCTTGATTGATCCAAAGTGCGTGAAACAATAGGAAAACGAAGGAAAACCAAACAATAGAGACTAAAAGAATTGCTGGAAAGGGGAGGGATTCTAGTCGTCAGTGTTCATGTACCACAGACCTAACCCTTCGAGCATGATAATAGCTTGAAGTTGGCTAGGAGCATGGAAATGAGTTATCTCATGCTTTTTCTTACATCTCAGAGTCCATTTGGCGAGCCAATCGGCAACCTGATTTTGGACTCTGGTGATGTACGTAATGGTCATCTCGGAGGATATTAGATTGTTGTAGGCGTGTAAAATTGGATCCATAAACCATGGGAAGCTTCCTTTAGTAAGAAGATCGACAAGCAGTAAAGAATCATATTCAATTTCAATTCGGACCCAGTTCTTTTTTTTTTTGCAAATGAGCAGACCATCGAGCAAAGCTCTAGAGTCAGTCATTAAAGGAGTTAATTTTCCATAAGTATTACAAGAGCCCATAATCATCTCACCCAGATTGTTCATGATTATTATGCCTCCACTGGATTCTCCATTGTTTAAACAAACGGCGTCAGTGTTCATTTTGAGTCTATCAATTTGTGGCGTGATCTATTTCAGGTATATTGTCTTCTCTCTTTTTATAGTAGAGGGTGTACATCCTAAAGTAATACATGCACTTAATGCATTAGTCCATTGTTTAACAGTTAAAGCTTTAGAAATATCTAAACCATTTATTATACGGATGTTTTGATGAATAGAACCAACAAAAGAGTAATGATTATTCTTAAACTTAGCTTTGTTCCTACTCTGCCAAATTTCTCAACAAATAGTCGTCGAGATTATGTGAGTTATGTAGATTTTCTTTGTAGAAAACCAGAACCATTGTCTAATAACATGGGTAAGGTTCATGTACTTCTCAATATTGATATTGGACAAGTCAGCAAAGTGCTTCCAAATCTGTCATGAATAGCTGCAACTAATAAACAAATGATTAGTGTCCTCAATATGGTTACAGAATTGACATGTTGAGGCAAGCTGAATATATCTTTTCTGTAAGATTGTGTCAATAAGAATATAATTTTTAATAAGTCTCCATAAAAGGAAGGAGAACTTCCTTGGAGTAGCATTGTTCCAAATTTTATGGAATAGACTGGACCTATTGTAATGCTTTCGAATATTGTTCCAAGTACTTTTAACATTGAAATTGAAGTCTTGAGAAAATATTCATATTATACTGTCTTCTTTGTTAGAATTTATTGACAACTCCTTGATATTATTTAATCTGTTTGTAGATAGAAATATTTGAATTGTGGGGAAGTCTCAAGAATCATTGAACCAAAATATATTCACTTTGGTGGCCTTGAACCAATTGTTCTTTTCATTGTCATTTAGAGAGATGATTTGAGGTTGGTCGTGCCAATTGTCTAACCATATGTCCAGGTCCCCTTTACCAAGCAAACATCTTATGTTTGGCTCAACAACATCCTTAATACTTGCTAACCTTTCCAAGTATAAGAACTTGAGTTATTATAATAAGCACTAAGAGGGTGAGAATTATCGCAGTAAGTGCTATGCATTATCTTGGCCCAAAATGTTTTCTTTTCTCTAAATGTGAACCATAGTTTTTTTAGAGAAAAATGTCCTGAATATCAGAAAGTTTTCTGATGTTCAGTCTTTCTTCCTCAAAAGTCCTACATAAATCAATCCATATAGACCAATGAATAAAATTTTCAGAATAAGTTGACCTCCAAAGGAATTTGTTGAAAATTGTTTCAAGTTTCTTGATTATACAATTAGGTAAAAAATATTTTGCATCCAATAAACAGGTATAGACATTAGAACATAAGAGATTAGATAATAAATAGATACATTATCTAACATAATATATAAAATATTCTAGTTAAGTCATATATATTAAACTAACTTCTATAAAATCAAATTTATATACATAAAGTTAATAATGATTGATAAATTTTTTTAATACCAAACGATAATTCTATACTACCACCTAATCAAATTTATATATGTAACCAGTTTAAGATTTTGTTTTTATTCTAAAGATCAATTTTATTAAGAATAGAAGACCTCAATCAAAGGTTTACAAAGTTGTAGGACATCATTTAGAGATACAAAGTTAGAAGGCTTAATGTAAATCTACATTTAACTATTTCAGAATTTTGAGTAAGGTGCCAAATTCAGAATTTTCCTTCCCTCCCTTCCACTAGCAATCGGGGTATGAAAAATTTTCAGTAATTTTCCTTTCTCAGCAACCTTTAATCTCAGTAGATTAGTAGTGTTAGTTCCACTCTTCTGGAGAAACAAATACTTCACAAGGTAGTAGTTACTTCATATTTATTTTTCGTATTCCTTCAAGCTTGATTTGAAGAATTTATCGAATCATCCAACAACTTGCAGGGGGAGATTTGGACAGCTTACAGAGCCTTTCATGGATACCTGAGATTTCACATAGGTAAACATTAGTCTACTCATATATAACCTAATTTTAGACTTTCCATGAATATTATCGCTTCCAATTGAGGTAGATGTACAAAAGTTCTGTAATCCATCTTCATTTTACATTTTTGAGTCCATCGAGCTAACTAGTCGGCTGCTCAATTTTGTTCTCTATATATATGATAAAGAGTCATGTTACTGGTTATAAGAGATTTTATATTATTGAGTATTGATTTTAGCTGATTAGGATAGTTTCCAGTTGACATTAACTTAACAAATATTTCAAAGCCAGTTTCAATTTCAACTTCCCTGATTACTTTGATTTTGCATAATTGAAGTCCATCATAGATAGCTCTAGCTTCAACCTTTATAGTTGATAGTTTTCCATAGCTGTTGTCGTAGTCTAATATAAATTTTCCTTCAATGTCTCTGACTATAGCTGCTTCACTTGCTTCACCATTGAATGAACAACTTGCATCAGTATTACTTTTAAATCTACTTTTTGCAGGAGGACTCCAGGATATATAGGACACTTTCTTCTTGATTTTGAGATGGTTGATGCATCCAAGAGTTACTGTTTCTTTTTTGTTCTGTTTCCAATGCTTGGTCTTCAAAAGGTTAGAGAGGTCAAGAGATATCAGAATATATTTAATGTAGTTAATAGATGAAATTAGTGATGGAGATTCATCTTTTATTTTGCTTTTGTTGTGTTGTTGTCATATCACCCATTTTATGATTGTAAGCAGAATTATTTTGATGTGTGTCTTAACTGTTGCTGACCAAAACCATGTTCTAAACATGTGTTTTACAGTCATGAAGCTTCTTATGTCTACTTTAAGTATTCCTGCAAAGTAAGACCAGATTCTCCACGCAAAAGTACATGATATGAACAGATGTTCATTTGTTTCTAAGTTTTGACAAAACTGACACTTTGAGACCATAGTTATATGTTTTAATTGCATTATAGAATAAATTGGTAATTTATTTTGCAGTAGTACCCAAGCTAGGAACGAGCATTTCCTAGGAGATAATTGGTTCTATATTTTCTCATGTATAGATGATTTATTATATGCGGTTATTATGGTCTGTATAATATCTTTTATGTTGAAAGAACCATCTTTCGATAGTTTCTATGTAATAACATCAGGTTCATGATCACTAATCTTAAGTTTAGTAATTAGGCTAATGTTGTAGTCAGTTAATAGTTGAGTCATTTTACTCATATTCAATGAATTATTGCGCCACAATGATCTGACCATCATACCTTTGAACCATGTGTTATTACATTTTAAATTAAGAGAGATAAAAGGTGGTTTACCATACCAACTGTCCAGCCAAATATCAACGTTATCTTTACCTATTTTCCACATGATATTTGTTTCAGCAAAGTCTTTGATTTTAGCTAGTCTTTCCCAGATTTGTGAGCCTTGTTTAGAATAGTCTCTTTGCAATGGATGGCTCCCTTTACAATAGATACTATGTAATAGCTTTGCCCAAAGTGAATTATTCTCCCTAAACCGTATCCATAACTTACAAGAGATGGATTTTTGGATATCTTGGAGGCTATTAACATTGAGACCACCGTCATTGAATGACTTACATACTTCTGACCATGTACACAAATACAATTTGCTTCCTGCATTGCTTAAACCCCATAGGAATGTATTCTTTAACTTTTCTATTTTTGTGATGATGAATGTGGGCAACTAGCAGCTTTGTATGGAAGTTCATCTCCTTCCCAACTTGTGATATTTTCCTTAATCTTCTTCCAGGATGGGCCTAAAATTAGCTCATTTATTATGTGGTTAAGGGTTATACCCAAGTAAGTTGTAGGCAGATTGACTATTTTAAAGTTTGTTTGGATACTAAGAGATTTCCTTCTTTGGTCAAGCATTTTGTTGGCAGTGATAATCTTTGTTTTCTCTTTGTTTAAAGCCTGGCTAGAAACATCTTAGTATACCTGTAAGAATTTACAAATTTTCTTCAAAGAAGAGGTTAGTCCATTACTGAAAATCAAAAAATTATCAGCAAATGCTAGTATTGGTACGGTAATTACAATATTTTAAGTAGAATTTCCTCCGCGAAAAAATAAACAAACTAAGGGACAGACGGTCCCCTTGTCTTATTCCTCTCTTAGATTTGAATAATCCAATAGCGCTACCAGGGATAAGTATAGGTATGAATACTGATTTGATAAGGCTACTGATTAGGTTGATAAATTTGTTCTTGAAACCAAAGCACTTTAAAACTTTTAGGATAAACCTATATGAGATGTTGTCAAATGCTTTTGACATATCCACCTTAATAACAATATTACCAGCCTTTATTTTTCTATTTAAATTATGAATGAGCTCTTTAGCCACCAGGATTTTTTGTTGGATGACTCTACCTTTAACGTACTCACCTTGAGTTTCAGAGACTAGTTTAGGCAACAATAATGCTAGTCTGAGATATCCTTTCATTGTGGCATTCCAGCTTGATTCAACAAAATTTAAGAATTATTTGTCCATGACCCATATATTAAGAAATCTAAATGATTTCCTTTGCTTCTCTCTGCTTTTGATAATTGTAATAAGCAATGGTGTATGGTCTGAACATGTTCTTGGTAGATGTAAGACTTTTGTAATAGTCAGCCCATTCTTGGTTAAATAATAAAATGTCCAAGTGTCTTCATTTTGTCTTGTTTGTCCATGTAAATTTGGTACCTGTAAAGCCTGCATCATCTAAATGACAGTCATTAATCATTAATCATGTTAGTAAAATCAATAGAGATTTGTGAGCAAACATTTGTACACTCATCTTGCTCTGATGTTGATATAATTGAGTTAAAATATCTAAGTATGAGCCATTCCTTTACTGAGTTAGAGAAAAGTCTTAGATCATTTCAAAGCTCTATTCTACTACTTCTTTGGCACTTAGCATATACACATGTTATGTTGATAGATTTATCAAATAATACATGTTCTATAGTAACATGTATGTACTGGATACTGTCTGCTATTACGTTGAACTCCAGATCATCATCCCAGAGGACCCAGATCTTGTTAGATGAGTTTGTGAAGAATTTTTTTGAAACCTATTTCTTTCTGCTAGTTTTCCAATTAGATCTCTATTGATCATTGGTTCTTGAATGAAGACAACTTTTATTTTTTTCTTTCTTGACTATTGATTTTAGCCTTCTGACTGAAAGATTGTTACCCACTCCTCTTATATTCCAACTTAGTACCTTAATCATTTAAGCTTGTGTAGGAGTTTCTGCTGATCTCATCAAACTGGAGAGATTTAATCACCAAAGGTTTCATTCTTCTATTGTTTTTTGCTTGTTTTAACTTCTATTCCAAAACTTTTTGAAAACTTGGATCAACTGTCTTCTTTTTCAGGGTTAAAGTTGGTGGTAAGCTGCCTGTATTGTTCTTGTTGGGAGATAGATTACCATATGATAAGGATTCAGCTTCAAAGGTTTGGAAAATGTTATAGTTATCATCAAGATATTTGATTGCTTCAACTATTTCCTCTTTATTGTTATTGTCTTCTTGTTTATTTAAGATTTTTCATTTTACTTTTGGCCCTTCATTGACTGAGCTTGTTACATTCTCTGTTCCCTTTTTGTTATGCTTTACTTGGTTGTTACTGTCTTTCTCATTAGGCTTCACAATGATAGATTTAAGTTTAGTTTCATGCCCTAAAATTTGTTTTTTTTGGTGTGGTGGATTGGGTATTGTCTTGTCCTCCTTCTCATCTTGCTGGATATTTTTTAGCTTTGGTACTTCAGATGCTTAGTTTAGTTTGCTGCAGGATGATATCTCATGACCTAGATGGAAGCAATGTACACGGTATCTTGGTACTTCTTTGTAACTTACATGGATCTAGCAGACTCTGTTGTCCCCAAAGCCAAATCATATTTGATGTTTCAGTTTCTTCGTGGTGTCAACTTCTACCCATGCATAACAGGAGTTATATGCTGCTTTATTCTTTGTTGGGATCCATGTTTTAATGAGGTTGCCTTTTGTAGACATTATTGAGGTAATAATGTCTGAATTGTATAGATGTTCATGTAATTTTTCGATTTTTATCCAAACTGGAACTATTGGACATTCTTTCTTTGTGTTGAAAGAAGGCAACCATTTAAGAACACGCATTGAATATTCACCAACTGTCATACAAACCTCGACCGTATCTTACTTATATATTATTTCAGCGAAAATTCCATGAACATGTGCCTTGAGTCCCAATTAGAGTACGAGAAATCTCCGTCAAATTTCCTCCCTTCAAAGAATCTGTCAAGAACTTGTGTCTTGGGCAGCCTTAGTAAATTTACCAACTAATGTGTATGACATACTACGTAGGAAAGATTCCTCAACATATTCATCAAATTGCATTGATATATTGACATCTTTGTGTTTTGTATAACTTGGTTTGAAGGTTCATGCTTTTGATTTTGAACAATTGCAGAATAATACTTTTGCTCGTTGAAATTTGTAGGTTGAGATCGTTTGAACTGCGCTGATTGTTGTTGATTAGGAGCCTGAGATTGTGGAATAGTAGGAAATTCTTTGTGTTGTTGATTGATTGGATCTATCTGTTGTTTTGTTGCATTGTATTGATTGAATAACATAGATGGCAAGAAGCCATGTGCATTTAGAGCCAAGGCAGAGATGTTTCTTGGGCTTCAAGAATTAGCTTTTTGGAGAGAAAGCCACTCCCTTTTCTTCTTGGTCAAATTTTCAAATTCTTATTACGTGTAATCTGATACGAACTATTACCTTTGGTAGAGTCTGGTGGAATTAGTCTCTAATTCCAATATTTTCTCTTTTTAGTATTTTTTATAACCTTTTTTTTCTTTTCAAACTATTTCAAGATTTGACTAGCCGTAAATATAATGCTCTCAACTTTTAAAAAAAAATATAAAAAAAAGATAAAAATGAATTATTAAAAGATAAAAAAATCATGTAAAAATAACAAAATGGTCAAATTACAAATTTAAAAACTTTTAACAAACTCTCAAATGAAAATTGTAATGTTTATTTAAAAATTAAAAAAAACAATTTAAAATTTTATAAATGTATTTTGTGTGATGAAATCTTAGAAGGAGGATCCAAATATCTAATTGATTGAATTATATACTAAAATAAGAAAGTAATTTATAAAATGATAGTTAAATATTATATTATTTTGAAGATTTTTATTACGCATAAGTATTTTTTAGTTATATCTCAAAGGTCATTTAAATATACTGAAGATACGAGATTAAACATACTTAAATACATGTCATTATTTCATTCAGTCACATAGCTAAACGTGTTTATCACATATATGTTTTTATATCTTATGAAGTATCCCAATATCTTGTGGAAATCAACTGAGCTTTATTCATAAGTGGGTTGTGATAATGATTTTATCTGGTTCGTAGAGTAAAATAAAGAGAAGTAAAAAGATGTTGAGAGAAGTAGTTTCTAGAGAGAGAAAGTCAAGAAGTGAAAGTAGTGCAAGTGAGTTAACAACAGAATTACATAAATGGACTAATTGCATATTAGTCATTTACCTATATACAAAGCTTTAAATCTCTCCTACCATTATGTAATTTATAATACATGGTTTTATTTATTTACATTTTGATCATCAATGTTCTATTTCCATATCAGTAGCCCCCTTAGTTCTTATGGAAGTTAATGAATGATAACTAATTGACATCGGAAATTTTCATTAGTGGATAAAAGTTTCCTTATCCAGGATTCGAACAACTTCAAAGTTGTTGTCTTCATTCATTTGAAATTTTTTTGTCCTTCCATTAATAATAATTTCTTCATATCTTCGGATATTTCCTCATGAAATCATTTCCTTCTAACGATCTTCAACGTCTGAAGTAAGAATCAAATAGGTGATGACGATGTCCTAGGCTTTAGGTCGGACACTAGGCCTATCACATGGAAATTGTCAAACTCTCATTTACACAATCGTTTGGAATTTTGCCTAATTGCTTTCTCTACCTCTTCCAATTCCCTCTACCATAACTTTCCCTATAAATACATTGTTGTGACTCATTTTGCTTCACAATACTTTTTTTAGAGAGAGAGAGAGAGAGAGTTTACTTATTTTCTAAAAATTCTTAACTACTTTCATTTGAATCTTCAACCTTTAGGCTACCTTTGCCGGAAAATACAAATCTTCCTGTTGTCTTTAAGTTCGTTTATGAGAAAATATCCAAAACTAAAAAATCCAAAAGCCAAAAAACACAGAAGTTCATCCTCTTCAGCTAAACAAAAAAATTGCTTTGGATCATATGATTATTTTTGCATAAGTGAAATGGCATATGAATATAGAGCAGCTAGTCTGATAAGAAACGCACCTCGAGGTTTGTGCACAGAGACAATATATTACGGTAACTTCAATCCTAATCAAACTCCTCCTGATTTTTCAAATTCTCCTCTTCCAGAAGAAGGAAAATCATCTAAAACTGAAACACCAAAAACACCTAGAGTTTCACAATCTTTAGTTATATCCTCACCTCGAATCCTTCTTGCAAACTCAAGTCCTCGAATCAATCGTGAAGTAACCCAAACTATATATTCTTTAAGGAGATCGGAAGAAACTCCTTCTCCAGTCAATTATGAGCCTCATCGTCCACTGCGTAAGGAAACCATTTCAGTTCATGCAAAAACTCAGCTTCCTCGAACCCTGAGGCAAAGAACCTTCATAGCCATGGGGGACGATGTTGATCACGCCTCGAATCAATCAACCTCTTCTCCTCTCTTGAGGGAAGTTGTTGAGACAACAATAGAGTCTCAACAAAATCCCTCAAATAGCGTAAACAGAGAACCTTCTTCAAATCTTAACCCACCTCGACTCGTGGATGAGGCATCCAAAGATGTAGTGGATTTTGAAGCCGCACAATCGATCATCGAGGCTGATACAGAAGATGATGTTTCGAAGGCAAAAACACCTAGGATAAAAAAAAAAACTCATGTTGAGCTCTCCAAAGAACTGCCTCAGTTGGAGAAAATTTAAAGCCACTCAACGCTAAGTATTTTTTGACGTTAAAAAATGTGTCATACATTTATTACCCATAGTCTCATGCTGCTTCTTTAAAAAGGCAACGGAGGATGCCAGAGAACATAGTACTTTGGCTTCCAAAAAAAGGAGAGACTCCACTTGACTGTGAAAAGGATGAGCTGGTGGTATACCCATAAATCATTAACTAGGGTCTTCGGTTTCCTCTAGACCCAATGATTTTGGAGTATTTTGAGCTCATCGACCTCTGTCTTACGCAAGCTACTCCTAATCAATAGTTTACTCTTCTGTCCATTATCATGGCTTCTAGACGTATACAAATCCCTCTTTCGATCAAAGATTTAATTTCCTTAACAAAGCTTTCGAAGAACCCTGTTCTACCATTCTACTATCTCACACTGGATAATGATCTGAAGATACTCGACGACCAACTCGAGGCTGACAAATTTTGGAAACAAAAATTTGTCTTCATATCCGGGGCTTGAGAAAACAGAAAGGAGATTTCTTAGGCGAATCCATCAAGGCTTAACCTCGTTTGGAGGAGTAACTGTAAGCTACTTCGCTTTTATTATATATTTTTTATTTTTTTTGTTTGTTTACTTATATATTTTTATTGCATAACAGGAATTCTGAGGAGATATACGATTCGCCAAAAAGATGTTATGGTAATTTTTTCAAAGTTAGCCACGTGGGAGGAAAAAGAGTGGGGCAACGGATTCTACTCAGCGTTCTTGCCAATCAACTTTATCAACAGCCACTTATGGAGAATCACACTAGGTGCTGACTTTCCAGAAAATCTGATGGAGCCTTCAAATACAATTCTGGTAGTGAATATACTGGTGGCACCTGATGATAAGGTGTTTCTTCCAATTCAGAATAGGTCATAGAGTCATCTTCCCCCGAAGAAGAAAGGGAAAAAAATAAAAAGGTAGCTATCACATCTGGTGCTAGCCCTTCAGAAGCTCTGACACCGCCAAAATTGAAGAGAAAAACAATAGAAAAGAACCTCCCCCCTATTGAAGAAGGAAAAGAAGCTAGTATTCTACAAAAAGGAAGAAGACAGTTTCCTTGAATAAAAAGAAGAGCACGACTAAAACTCCTCAAAAGAGAGCAAAAATGAAAGTTATACAAACCGTTCAAGAGGTGTCTCCCGATGTTGATGAAATTGTTGTTTTAGAAAATCAGCAAAAAGAAAATAAAGCAGATAATGAAGAAGGAGGCACCCAAAAAGGAACGACTCATGTAGATAATGATCGAGGTGATGATAAATTTGATCATGATAGCTTCATCAACCTCGATCAATCTCAAAAGCTCGTTAGAGATGAAGAGCCGTATGTTCAAGAACTTCAGGACCAACTGCAAAATTACGATAAAAGGTTTGCTCCTGTTTTTTCCGAGGTAACTTCACCAGAAGTCTATTTGCCTCCATCCTCCTATGCTCTTATGCCTTTTCCTAGACTAATGATCATACCTTCTGAAGAGCCATCCGATGAAGTTGTGCTTGCTCTTCAACCATTTTCCAATCTTGGTGCTTCGACACAAAAATTAACCCAAGAAACTGAATCTGCGCAAAGTAAGTTAGAGCATATGGAAAAAGAGATGGTTCGTCAGAAGAAAATTGTTGATGTTGTAAAAAGAATGAGGGAAATCTTTGGTGACATCATGGAAAAGTAATTCCATGTATTTCAACTGGACAGATCATAATTCATCAAATGACTCATTTATTTCAAGAATCACCTTAAAGCTGTGCACCGAAAAGAAACAGAAGAGCTCAATACTTTTCACTTGAATGAGATAGAACGGCTCAAATCTAAGCACTCTGAAGAATTAGCTACAGAAAATCAAAAATCAGTTGATCTTCAACTTTCACTCAACAAGAGTGAGGATGAGAAGAAAAAAATGATAGAAGATATGGATGCTCTCAAAGCTCAATTTGACGAAGAGAAAAGGCTTGTTATCAATACTGCTGAGAACGAATGTGGAAAGGACATGTTAGCAGCCATCAAAATGCCGAAGAGCAAAGATTTGTTAATCTTCTTCGCGAAATTCATGTCGCATTTCCTAAGGCTGACCTCTCCAACTTTTGGAAGCAGATTCCTATCAAAAGTCTCCCCACCGAAGATTTTGATCCTGTTCCTAGTTCTTCATCCGAAGAAACTAAATAAGAAGAAAATACTTATGAACAAGAGGAATCTTCTGAAGAAAAATCCTAGGACAATTGTTGTAGAATAACTTGTTTTTGGTAGATGCCTTTTTACTTGGTATTTAAAAACTTATTTTGTTACCATCGAATTAAATTGAATGTAGAAATTCTTTTTTTCTCCTATATTCTTATTTTTAAAAAACTTACAAGTTATGTTTACCTCGAAATATAACTTATATCATAACTATACATATAATTTTAGAAGTGAGATACTTGAACTTCATTGGTGTGTTTAAAGAATGTTAACACCTTAAATACAAATAACGTACTTATAAAATGTGATACTTCGAATAATATCAGGCGTTTAGAAAACGTAGCACTTCGAATATTATAGTGCGTTTAGAGAACGTCACATTTGGAATATGGTAGTGCGTTTAAAGAACGTAGCACTTCGAATATGGTAGTGCGTTTAAAGAATGTATCACTTAGAATATAGTTGTTTATTCGAAAATTGTATTCAACACTTCAGAATAATTACTCTTGGTCAACTTCAAATATGATCAGCCTTTGACTAGTTACCAAAATAATTTAAACAAGCATACGTAAACAACCATTGACCAAAAGATATTTTTATTGATAGCTTCGAATATTTATATAGCACCTCATTAAAACCTTCCTGGGCCAACAGGGTAGGAAAGAGTGTGCTACTTATTTAAAATGAACAGTTTCAAAAAATATAGTTACTCCCAGTACAATTTTAGATGCTGTATATTTGAAGGATGTTAAAGCATCCTCCACTGCTCATCACAAAGGCGATAAGAACCTGGATTTATTTTTTCCACAACCATATATGGACCCTCCCAATTCATGACCATCTTATCGAGGCTATTTTCCTTATTATGGAGGAATACCTTCCTTTGAACTTTATCACCAATCTTGAAATCCTTCCTTCTTACTTTCTAACTACATCTACTCCTCATAAGAGTTTGGTAAGGCAAAAGCAGCCACCTTAGGAGAGCACACAGTCGTACTCCACCACTGCAACCCTCATAACCAATTCAAGCTTATGCACGGTGAAATCCATGACCGACTGGCGCCAACCATACAGGTGGTACCTCCGTAACGCTACTCTCCCAGAAGATAAAACAACGGCTAGGTATTTGCAGTTGCGCGCCGCCAAATATACTATATTGGATAACGTCATCTACCGCAATATTTCTGAAAGATCGTTCTTGCGATGTCTAAGAAAAGATGGATCTACTACAGTTCTAATCGAGCTACAAACTGGGGATGCTGAGGTGCACTGTGGACACAACAGCCTAATCCGCTGATTCTTGCTCGCGGGTTACAACTTTCCTGCGTTAGCAGCTGATGCTGAGCGGTTAGTGCAACAATGTTACCCATGCCAACAATTTGCTAACATCGTTCACTTTCCAAGCGAGTCTATGAGTTCTAATACGGTTCCCTTCCCTTTCGATAAATGGTTCATCGATTTAGTTGTGCCACTACCAATGGCAATAGAGAAGCATCAGCTCTTAGTGATGGATGTGGACTAGTTCAATAAGTGGGTGGAAGCCAAAGAACTTTCCCATACTAGAGCGTATGAGATACTTGAATTTGTAGATCATCAAATCTTTTCTCCGTTTTTGTATTCGACGTATACTTATGATAGACAATGCCCCATATTATATAATTTAATCCTCGCAACATTCTGTAAGCGCTACGATATCGAACAATATTTCTTTATCCCTTACTAACCCCAAGAGAATGGGAAAGTTGAAGTGGCCAACCGCACGATATTGGATGGCATAAAAAATAATCTAGAAGGCTCCAAAGAGAAGTGGCTCGATAAACTTACCGAGGTGTTATGAGGTTATCATACCACCCCATACACATCAACTAAAGAAACCCGTTTCGCGCTAGTCTACGATATATAGACCGTAGTACCAACAGAATTCATCATCCCAAGCCATAAGATTTTCAGTTACTCGGAGGTCCCCAATGTTATCGACCACGTCGTCAGCATCGTTCTCATTGAGGAGCATCGCGAGTAGGCCCAGGTGAACGCCGAGCATTATAGAAGTCTGATGAAGGTTTGGTTCAACTTGAAACTAGAGATGGAAATGGGTCGGGATGGGTGCGGGTATAGCCGAACCCGTAACCCACCCCGTCTATATTTTTCCAAACCCATACCCTTCGTGATAGTATCAGTTTTGTAGAGAAAAATAAAAAAATATTAAAAGAAAGAAATTGAAAAATTAAATTTAATATTTAAAAGTAGAATAATATTTTTCAAAAATATATTGTATATATTAGCAAATAATATATAGTTTTAAAATTACAGGTACTAACATAAATAATTTTATATTAAATCTTGATAAATAATATTAAATAATATAATATTTTATATAATATTAATTTAATGGGTACCCGTTTGGTATTACCTAGTGGGTCGGGTTCGGGTTGGGTATTCATTAAGAAATTTCTTAGACCCATAACCCATCCCATACCCGGCGGATACTAAATTTTCAAACCCACAACTCATCCGTGGGAAATTTTTAAAACCCATAACTCATCCCATCGGGTCGGTTTGGACCGGGTATCCGCGGGTTCAGAAACAATTTTCGTCACCACTTGAAACTATAGCCACGCACATTAAGCGTCAGTGATTTAACGAGACATCTATTTATTTTTACTTCAATGATATTTTACTGTTTTCGCCAATTTACGTGTTTGTTACATACTATCCTACATTCTTACAAAATGTGAACTGGGTCATTGAACGCGCCTACGGGCTATGTAATGGTCCGTACTCAGCTCGAATGACTTGAGTCCAATAAAAAGAACGGGCTAATAAACCACGCTTTATAAGGCTACGTAATGGACCACACTAGGCCCTATATATGGTACCGTTATTATACACGAACTCGTAATAAACCAAGCCTATATAGGCCACACAATAGAAAAAATCGGTATATTCCCCGAATAAACCGATTAGCATACCCTTGGAGGGCTATGCAATGGGTCATACTGAGCTTCGATTTTGTAATGAGAGAACATATCAACAGATATTTAACAAATACATCACCTTCCACCAATACAAAACACGATCATTATATTATTGCTTCAGGCAATACATAATCCTATGTTCAACAAAAGTACTTCACACCTACACATAAAATGACTACTTTTTTACATTCTCTACCACTATCAAAATTCTAATTGCCACAACAAAAGCTTTTTGGCAAACACAAAACAATAAAAACAACTTAATGTTCAACTCTCAACCAATTGAAATATCAAGCATCGTGCGGAAGCGGGGTGGTTCTCACATCTGGCACTACACTTGCCACACCAACTCCAAGGGGCACTTCAGTTAGCCCTACTTTAGTCGTCATCGCATCGGCATTGGAGGTATTTACCTCTGACTGCTTATTAATAAGATCAACAACTACTGCAACAGTCTCATCCAGAGCTAGTTGCTCATCATTGGGAATAAATATCTTTAGTGACCCTAAACACCGTCTCGGGGTTTAACTTCAATAATTCCAGAATAGTCTCCTCTGAGTTCTTCTCAATCATTCTTATCTCCACCTCTATAACATGGTTCTCCCGGTCCACCAAATATTGCTCGACCTTTTTCAAAAGCTATACCATGTGGTGATTTTTCTATACTTTAGCTTCTAGCAGAGCAACACAAAAGTTTACATTCTCAACAGTCAGCGCAACCATTTTTTCTGACGAATCTTCTACTCTCTTTTCTTGGGCCATGTTCAGCGGCAACATACGAGCACTCTGAGCCATCGGTTTGTCATTTTTCTTGGTAATCTCGTTGTTTTGTGCAGCCAACAGGGTCCTCCCGTTAATCAGCTCGGGACACTCATTACGGCATACGCTTTGCTTGTCAGCAACCGAGGTAAGCTCCCACCGCATGTCCTCATTCTCGCGTACCATCTTCTCGTGGCATGTCCTCGCCGAGCCATATGCATTTTTATACCATTCTAACTTTGTGGCCAGCCTCCAAACTGACCCAAATAATAAAGCTTTTGGTTGCCAGTTCTTCAAAGCTGGGTAATCGATAGGTAACATACGTCGATAAGCAAGTACCACAGAATTGTGATGAGTTTCCCACATGTACAAATAAATCCATCATTCAACATCTATACCTATGACAAATTTATCATTAAATATTAGATATACTCACCTAGATAACTAAATTCGGTTGCCTTTTTTGTATTTTACCCATCGACATATTATTATAAAAATATAATTTGGGACATCGCTTCAATTTCCTGAAGCATCATTAATGACGGACGATGCATAGTTATGTCCACCTATTGGACATCTTATGTACTAGTATCCACTTGGAAGACCTTAGTAATGCGGCCTCTCAATTGTACCAAATCTAGCCTCATAATATTTAAAAACGACGACTCAAATCCCACATTCTTCACAAAGTCCTCCCCACGCCGTGCTACCCAATTGTGCAATTTTTTTGCCATCGCCAATACGTCACCATCATTGTCAGGTTTATTTACCCCCGCACCCTCTTTCACCTTTTTCTTTTCAATTATCTGGCACGACCACCTTGGGTACATTGCCCCCTAATCTAACTACCTCTGATTCTGATGTCTCGCCTATTTTCTTCTTCATCAGATCCCTTTGGATCAAGTATGCATCAAGTATTACCCGCTTTCTCTTCAAATGAGGAACCACCTCTTCATCAGTTTATGCATCGGCCTCACATGAGGGCAAACCCCCCCCCCCCCATCCCTTCTTTAATTCTTTTTCTTTAGATTGTTTGTTGCCACCTTCTTGGTGACTAGTCTCCCCAACATCTGGTATCGTGAGCCTCTCCTCCTGTTTTACCCTCTTTTTTCTCGAAGGCGATGAATCTTTCGTGTCTTTAACTTTACGGCTCTAGGGTACCATCAATCCAACCTCAATATTGTTATGATCTCGAAATTTTTGTTTCATTAGTTCTCGCAACCAATCCATGGTTACAATCTCCCCACTATGTTTTATCTTCACTTAATCATCATCGGTAACCTCTAACTCAGACACACGCCACAACCCCGGCCACATGTAATTACATGTGTGAATAAGTTGGATACATCTATACCGCGAGCCGCGTTAACATCACCTGAGAAACCTAACAATGGATAAACTGCAGCCTCTGGTCTGCCTTCCCCTACACCACTCCTCGTCTTTTCTTTCACCTAAAATCAAAGACCACATTTAACAATATATCACCAAGGGAATACATCTACCAAAACAATCTAAAATATTCACTCTTTAGTCCTTACACTTGTCCCTCTAATGCCTCTCAAATTATATAGTTTTAACAGCACTTTTGTGTTCCCGATTCCTGAAACAAATATGAATGTGTGTTTCCAATTCTTATTTGTCTTTCGTAGATCAAATAATCTATTTACTCCGATTAGTTGGAGATAAAATAATAAGGATCGGTCTAACTTTGAGCTTGAAGATATATACCACGACCAAGAAATCTTCCAAGTATACGGGAATTTCGAGCAATTTAGAACTCAACATTATGCTCAGGAGCACTATCCACCCGTTAGCAGTTAGCTGCGTGGGTATATATTTATGAAGCTAAATAAATTTCGGATAAAGGAATGTAAGGGTAAGCGAAGACCCCAATAAAATAAAATAGTATACATGCATATTTCATTCTCCCGCGCCTGATAGGGTTGTTCGTCAGGAGACGACACCCGCGTTATGACGACAGTAGGGATACCATACCTAACCCTAAATTTGTGATAACCATCTTCGATGAAATACCCAAACTATGAGTAACACGAGCAAAGTACTTCTCTAAAAACCACAGACTTTTAAATCCTTCATCTGTGTCATCGCCGACGACGTTATTTGCTTTATTTTTCTTCTTACCCCTCTTTTTCGGAGCCATCAGAATTGTTGAGTGACTACAATATTCAAACAATGGTTAATGGAGCATAGTAATAGCCAATTTAGCATGCGCCATACAAAGATACTGGCAGGGGAGGGAAGGGGTATTTAAGGCAATAGACCAGTTTAGGAAGGGCTACCTAGATGGCCCATAGTGAAAAATCACACTGACCCCCCTAGTACTCTACAAGGATAAATGCATAAACAGTTTGGGTTTCGAATATACCTTTTATACGACGCGATCTAAGGTGAATACAATGGTGAGGTTCTGGTTTCTTCAAGTAACACACATTTTTTTACTCTCTAACACCACAAGACACAAACTAACAAATGAATTATACAAATACTCTTACTTTGTTTAAATTGAAATTTGGCCCAAGACTCTACATATGATGAGATTTATGTCATGATTACAATTAATTAAATCTATACGCATTGTAAGAATTAAAGAAACACATAAGTTACTCAACTACATGCTACCTTTGTGTCATAGCCGACATGAAGTGTTAAGTGTAAGAGATATTCTTATGAATAAATTGAATTAAATCTGTGATTATGGAAAAAATTGAATGTATCAAGAGAGAATTAAAGTATCAAATTTCTAGAGAGAGAAACAACTAAACATAATCTATTTCTAGAAGTAAAAGTCGAACCCTTTATTCATTGTCTCTTGCTCTATTTATAGGCGTGCAAGAAGGTTTTAACTGAATCATTTACATAAATATAAAAATTACATTGTGTCATTTATATTAACAAATAATACAAATATTCTCTGATAACTTTACAATTAATCTAAAATAACCTTAATGTTATTGTCTTAAGTTCCTGATAATTCATGTCCTTATCAGTAGCCCTCTTAGTTCTTATGAAGAATGTCGAATAAAAAATAGAAACCTTCGAATCCATACCAGATAAAAACTGCAAATGGCTATACTTTAAATTACTTCGAATATAAACCATCCATCATTGCATAAAAAAGGCTTATTTCTACACTTATCATCTTTGAACAAAATTATCTTTAAGTTTGCTTTGAATCAAAACTTCTTAATATTATACATAATGTCTCCACAGATTTTTATGCAATCATCTCAAGTTTTCTTCGAATGTACACGTGGTTTTTCAATCAGAATTTTCTCATTAAGTTATCGCACCACTTTTTCCTGAAATTATAAGTTCGAATCACCCACGAGGATCCTCATTATCCGCTCTTATGATTCATAAAAATACTTCCACTCGTCCTACTCTTCATATTATCCCTATTAAGGATCGCTCTGAAGAAATATCAAATGCACTTCAACCATTTTCTAATCTTGAAGAAGTATCAAAGCATTTATGCACAGAGGTTACATCTTCTCGAAGAAAACTAGAGGCTCTGGCTGAAGATATGATCTGGTGTAAAAACGACGTTGCAGGAGAGAAGACATATGCTTGATCAATTCCAAGTTTTCCAAGCGGATAGACAATTATTCATAAAATAATTTATCCATCTCAAACTTCATTTGAGAGGTGTTTATAAAAAAGAAAAAATTGAGTTGAACTCTTCGCATCAATGTGAGGTGGATGAACTCAAAACAAAACATGAAAGAGAAATGGGTGAAGAACAAAAATAAATACTTTTCTCTGAATCTTTTAATAAAAGTGAGGAAAAAAAGAAAGAGATAGTTTTGATGAATTGGCATCACTCATAACGAAAATGAAAGAAGAGTAGCTCCTTGTTGTATAACCTGCCAAGACCCAAAGCAGGCTAGAAAGCCTTGCTCTTATAAAAAACGTCGAGGAGAAAAAAATAATCACTTTGCTCCGCAAATTACATGCAACGTTTCCAAAGGAAATTTTGTCAGGCTTCTGGAACTTAATTATCTTATAAAATCGTCCAACTGAAGCATTCAAACCTATACCAAATGAAGCCTCTGAAGAAACTAAGTCAGAAGAGGATAAAAGACGTGTCTGATCAGGAAAATAGTTCATTGGAAGGAAGCTCAGACTACTCTCTCAATGAAGATCAACAGGATTAAAAAGAGGGATTTTATTTTTTGTATGTTGTTAAATTACGAGTTTTTGGTGGTGTTCTGTGTTTTGAATGTGCTTAATTGCTTGGCACTTAAACTTATATTTTTGTAAGGCTGAAAAAGTGTCTTAATATATCCAAGGAATGATGCTTTATCTTTCAAATACTTGCCAGCTTTATATTTCATATTGAATAATTCTATCAATTAATGAACAAGGCATTACCACTTTGCATACTATTATTCCTTGAAACATTGTGTTTAAAGAACGTTAGCACCTCGAATATAGTTATCTATTCGAATAGTGCTATAAATGAACGTGTAGCACTTCGAATAAAAATAGTGCATTTAAATAATGTTAGCACCTCGAATATAGTTGTCTTTTCGAACACTACTTTAAATGAACGTGTAGCACTTCGAATAAAAATAGTGCGTTTAAAGATTGTTAGCACCTCGAATATAGTTATCTTTTTTAATAGTGCTTTAAATGAACGTGTAGCACTTTGAATAAATATAATTCGTTTAAAGAATGGTAGCACCTCGAATATAGTTATCTTTTCGAACAGTGCTTTAAATGAACGTGTAACACTTCGAACAAAAATTAGTTACTTTAGTTACGTATGGCTAACTAATTTGAAGATGATCAGTCTTTACATAATTACCAAAATAATTTAAGTATTTTTGTATAAAATAACCACTGGCCAAGAAAAAGAATTTCATTAATATCCGTGAATCCAAACGTGGCACCTTATTAAAACCTTCATGGGCCAACAAGATAGGAAAGAGTATGCCACTTCTAAAAAGACAACAAAATCATATAAAACATTCAAAAAGAGAAAAAATCACTCACAGTATAGTTTCAAGTGTTCTATATTCCAGGGATGTTGTAGGAGTTTTCCCTGTTCACCGTGGAGGTGGTATCTACCTGGCTTTACTCGCTCTACTACCACAGGGGATCTTCCCAATTTGGGGCCATCTTTCCAAGCCACTTATCCTCTGTATGGAGAAATTTTTTCCTCAAACCTTTATCACCCACATTATAATCCCTCAGTTTTACCTTCGAATTATAACGGCTCTTCATCAAAGTTTGATAATGAGTTGAATTCAAATGTGCTCTAACTCTTTTCTTTTCGATCAAGTCAAGGTATGTCATCCTTTCTTCTTTATTTGAATATTTGGAATACTAGAGTACTCCATAAGAAGGTAAATTAGATTCCACGGGGCCTATAAAATCCATACCATATACAAAGGAAAAAGAGGTTTTTTGAGTAGATTCTCTAGGAGTCGTTTGATAAGCCCATAATATCTCTTGCAAATAAATAGGCTATTTTCCCGCAACACCTGCTAAAGTTTTCTCTAATCCTGCCAAAATCTTACTTCTACTTGATTGTTTGCTTCGGGATGAAAATGTGTGGAAAAACATTGTGTGATACTTTTCGAATTGCAAAAAGAGGTATTTTCTCTATTGCTAAATTGTGGGTCATTATTTGTAGTGATTTTTTGAGGAACGCCAAAGAGACAACAAATATTATTCAAAATGAAACTAATAACATCCTTGGCTCTTGTACTGGATAATGGTTCAATTCCAGCCCACTTCAAAAAATAATCCACCATCACAATAATCATTTGACGCCCTCCAGAAGCCATAGGTAGTGGCCCTATTAAATATATTCTTCATCTATCGAAATGAACGACTTCAGATATGGAAGTAAGTGGTATTGTCGGTTTCTGAATGAAATTGGAAAAACATTGACAAGTATCAAAGCCTCGCACTAAAATTTTAGCATCATTCATAATCGAATGCCAATAATAGCCTGCCAACAAAACCCTCCACGTCAAAGACTTAAACCCATAGTGAGGTGAACCTTCACCATCATGTAACTCAAATAAAATCTCTTGAGATTCATGTTTACCCAAACACCGTAATAATGGTCTGCTTAAAGACTTCTTGTACAACAATCCATCTAATACTACATAACCATGATCCTTGTATCTTAACCTTTGAGCTAACTTTACATCTTGAGGTAACGTACCTTTTAGTAAAAAATTGAGTATATGAGATCGCATATCGCCTCAAATTGTTTATGCTGTGATAAACACCTCATCAACATATTTACATTATCTGAATCATGTCAAAATAGAAGTATTTCCTGTAATAATATCTATAGATATTCCTCTTTGTAAGAAGTGGTTGCTAAAGAATCAGAAATTGTGTTATATCCTCGATTGATATGCTCAAAAATCACTTTATCAAACATAAAAGTTAAGCCTCGAAGCTCACGAAGATACGAAACTAAATGATCTTTCTTAGCCTAAGATATCCCTACCATATGATTTGCCGCTAGCTACGAATCTGTCTCCAAACGAAATGTTTTCGCCTCACAGATACTTACAAGCCTGAAACCAACCAAGCAGCCTCGTATTCAGCGTCGTTATTCGACGCATGAAACCCAAATTGAATAGCCTGGTACATAGCCTCTCCAGAGGTAGCAATCAATTAAACCCATACGCTCGATCCTAATATGCTAGAACCATCAAACCACCCATGTCGAAACTTGTGGAATTAATTATTTAACCGTCTCCTCATCTAATCGACTTGAATCAAATTCGACCAAAAAATATGCTAAAGCTTGAGCTTCAATCGTTGTTCGAGGAGATAATTTTATATCAAAGTCTCCCAACTCAACTGACCACTTGGTTATTCTACCAGAAATATCTAGTCGTTGTAACGCATTCCTTTAGTGGAAAAGAAGTTCTAACAACAATTGTGTGAGCTAAAAAATAAGGGCGCATTTTTCTAGCAACCACCATTAAAGCAAGGCCAATTTTTCAAGCCTCATATATCTTTTCTCTAATGCCAACAAACTCTTGCTAACACAATAAACTGACTTAGAAGCTCCATTTTCCTCTCGTATCAAAACAACGCTAACATCAAAATTCGGCACTACTTTATACAAAACTAGTTGTTTTCAAATTTTAGGCTTAGATAAAATTTCAGGTGACAACAAAAGTTTCTTAATCTTTAAAAAATCCATCTCACACTCTGGTGTCCACATAAACTCTTTGGGCCTTCATAAAACTTGGAAAAAAAGAGAACACTTGTTAGAAAATATAGAAATAAATCGTTTAAGAGCAGCTAACCTTCTTGTCAAAATTTACACCTCATTTATCGTTCGAGGAGATTCCATTAAAACCAAAGCTTTTAATTGTTCGGGATCAGCTTTTATTCCTTATCCGTGATGATATACCGTAGAAAATTTCCAGACCTTACACAAAAAATAATGTTTTTTGGATTCAACTTTAATCAAATAGCTCTTAAGTTTAAAAAAGTCTATTATAAATCTTTCAAGTTTTTACCATCTGCGAATAAAGGTGAATTTCTCCAACCTACTCCTTTCATATATTGATCATGTCACTTAGTTCCCATTATTGCATACAATGTTTTATCCGCTGTGTTAACGTATTGATGGAACGTATTCCCCTTATAAAATAAATTTTATTTTACATGTCGAGGTCTACTCTTCTTCTTTGATATATACTATTTACGTGACTTTCGATGCCGACTTTCTTCCCCATTCAAAGAATTTTGGTACCTTCCTTGGTTAAACAAATTTCTCTTGGAATTTGAGCTAGAGAATTCATTATCACTAGATGAAATATATCGATGTTTATCCTTTTTATCTTTCCGCGAAGAATGGTATTCCATGTCTGGCTAAAAATGAGTTTTTTAATTCATTTTGAATTGGATGAGTTGTGCAAGACTCATCAGATTGGTTTCATAACTCATTTTTTCCTCAAATGGACGCACTTCAGATTTCAATATACTAGACTGAATATGTTGCTTTCTTATTCATCATTTAAAACAGCTATATTTTCTAAAGTCGATTCATTCACTTTTCAATGTCAGATTGATTACATTGCTCATGATCCTGACTATTACCTCGACTTTCTTCAGTGTGTAAATATGGTTTAATTGCTCCAATTGTTTCACGAACTGTTGGATTAGCTTTTATCTCTTCTAATTCCATTGTGATCAATACTATCAAAAATGAATTTTATATTTTCTGGTTTTAGATGTGAGTTTTAGGTACCTTAATCTCTCCCATTGTGGTCGTCAATGTTAAATGTAAAAGATATTCTTATGAATGGTTTGAATTAAGTCTGTGATTATGGAAAAGAAAGTGGATGTATCGAGACAGAACTAAAGTATTAAATTTCTAGAGAGAGAGACAACTAAATCTATTTCTAGAAGTAAAAGTCAAACCATTTATTTATTGTTTACTGCTCTATTTATACGCGCACAAGAAGACTTTAATTGAATCAGTTACATAAATAGACAAATTGCATTACGGTTATATATATTTACAGATAATACAAATCGTATCTCATAACTTTACAATTCATCTAAAACACCTTAATGTTATAATCTTAAGTCCCTGATAATTTTTGTCCTTATCATGAAGAAGTGTCACCAGATTGCAACGAGTGTCACTCCAGCTGGCATGCTTTGATATTATTCCACATCAACCTCCACACACTCGAAATGCAGCATCTATTTTTCCCGATATATTTACTTTATTCAGTATATTTCCTATATCTTTTCAAGCTAATCAATGGACTAGAGGGATCCCTAATGAGGTTGCTACCATCGGTAAGATGCTATTGGGAAAGATATGGCTACAGAGCAACGTACCAAGCAACATGAACATTCAAAGACATTGATATAACATCGTGTTACCGATGAGATCACGCACTATACCAAGATCACCTATAAATAAGTAATATACAAGCATCATAACCGAGGTCTACTCACAATATATGGTCGATGGGGTGCTGAGACTAAGGACATAGTGGGTCCCATTCCTTAACCTAGCCATTCTTAACCGAGCAAAAAAATCGATGCGCTTTGACTGAACGTCAACCGAGAGATAAAACCGATGCTATCTGACTAAGCAACAATTGTGTGAGAAAACTGATGTGATTTGATAAATTCCACCAACACGCAATAAAGTGTTCATTAAAGGAAGTCAATATGCATTAAAAGTTATCCACGATCAACACACCAATGTTACTGACCACGATTGAGTTAATGGTCATAGATGATTGTCCACTGCTATAATAAATGGAGTAATGAGCATAGTGGGAGAGAGAAAAACATATAGTAAATTGTATAAATAGGATTAAAACTATGTAAAATGTATATTTTCTTTTTTGGATAAATAAAACTACTATTTGGCATATATTGTAATATTTTCCCTTAACAGTGTTTAAATCCTAGAACCTTTGCCTCCATTTTAGAATTTAATGCATGCCTCATTGATAACGTATATGCTATAATTTTTTCCCTTTTTATATTAGATGATATAAAGGAATATCTAATGAACTCCAACAACTTAGCATGCCTTCTTTTAAGTTTGATATGGCCTCTTATATGCTTAACAGTCACATGATATATATGAATAACAAACTCTTTAGAAAATAAATAATGTTACCAAGTTTCCAATAATGTCACCAATACATAGAGCTTCTTATCGCAGGTTGGATAGTTGAGGGCTGCTCCACTAGCTTTCTCACTAAAATAGGTTATGGGATATCTTCCTTGAGTCAATACACCTCCAATATCCAAAATTAAAGCATCACACCCCACTTCAAACGTTTTGTCAAAATCTGGAAGAACCCAAAACAGTGTTTGTGCGAGGATATCTTTGAGGGCTTGAAAAGCCTACTCTTGTGCTTGTTCCTACTTGAAAGCCACGTTTTTCTTAATCATAGTAGTGAGAGAAGATGTTAAGGCACTGAAATCTTTCAGAAATATTCTATAGAAACTAGCCAATCCATGGAAACTTCACACATGTCTAATCATTGTTGGTATTGGCCATTCTTAGATTGCTTTGATTTTTTCTTAGTAAAATTGTAGGCCTTGAGAACTTACAATAAATCAAAGGAAGAAAATTAATCAGTATAGGATGTACACATATTGAGATTAGCATAAAGGCCTTCTTGTTGTAGAGTTTGCAAAAACAGCTCAAGGTGCTGTATCAAACTCTTGTTGTAAATTAGTATGACATCAAAGTATATAACAACAAACTTACATATATATAATTTTAGAACCTCATTCAGTAGCCTTATAGACATACTTAGAGTATTAGTAAGCTCAAATGGCGTAACTAACCATTCGTATAATCCTTCCTTGGTTTTAAAGGTTATTTTTCTAGTCATGCACTTCTCGCATTCTGAATTAGTGATAACCACTTATTAAATCAACCTCAGATAAGATGGTAGTACCACTAAGTTCATCCAACATATCATCAAGTCTTGGAATTAGATAATTTAATTTGATGGTGATATTTTTAATGGCACCGCAATCCACACACATTCTCCTACTACCATCTTTCTTAGGTACTAATAGAACTAGTACAACACATGGGCTAAGGATATATCTGATGTAGCCTTTAGCCATTAATTATTGCACTTATTTCTCTAAATATTTAGTTTGTTTTGGGTTCATTTGGTAGGTTGGCTTGTTTGGTAACCAAGAACAAGATCAATTTGATGTTCAATGCCTCAAATAGGGGGAAACCATGAGCTATATATTTTGAAAAAATAACTTATAATTTTTCAAAATGTGTTTTACTTCTTTTGGTAGTTCTAGCATGTTAAGTCCTGAATTGAAGTACTCATTGAAAAACAATTAGTAGTATGATGCTTCCAACACTCATGGATTTGCAAATAACATTTGAAGATAAATACAGGCTTGATTTACTTACCTCGGCTTCCTTAGCCATTCATGTTTGGATTTCATGAAGTTCACATAGGGTAAAAGGTGATGGGTTGAACTTCTTCTTATTATGCACAAATGAGTATATGTTTTTGAGTCCATTGTGATATACTTCCCGATCAAACTGCCATGGTCTACTAAGTAGTAGGTTTCCAGCTTGCATAGGTACTGCATCATACAAAAACTCATCTTGATATTTTTAATATTTAATGGAATAGTGACATGATATGTGATTCATAATTCAGCTTGATCATTGAGCCGTCATAACTTGTAAGGACTTGGATGTTTAGTTTTTGCAAGACTCAATTTGTTAACCATAAACTTGCTAATCACATTAGTACAAGAACCTCAATCTATGATCATAGTAGACACCGTCTTGTTGATGGTGCATATGGTGTAAGATTGTTCTCCCTTTGGATTGTTTTTTGTGGTTAGATCATTATACTTAGGACTCGTCTTGCAACCAATAAATCACCATCATTTGAATACTGAGTTTCCTCTTCATGGTCTAATTTATCATCTTCAAATTAATTTTATGACTCACATTCTCCACTTTGAGTGATAAACATGGCATGTTGATTCGGACACTCTCTACCATAATGTCCACGTTCCTCACATTTAAAACATTTAATTTCATAAGATCTAGTTGGAGTAGCTTCTATTTCGTCATCTTGAGGATTTTAATTGTTTTTCCCTTGATTTTACATCACTTTCCATTGATTTTTCATCCAATGTTTTGTTATTGTTTGGAGTCCATCTTTTGTGTTGTTCGGATCCGATTGAAGGTGGTATTTTTACACTTGAGTTGTTCTTCAATCTGAACAACAATGTGGAATACTTCATAAAAATAAATAAATTGTTTCCTTTCACATGTCTTGTAATACATTCTTGCAAATCATCTATAAATTAGGCCAATAGCGCCTCCTCTGACTCTTCTTGTTCTAAACAATTATTGAGATGTTCAAAGTCATCGATTTACTCCTCAACAGTTTGGGATCCCTGTGGCAGTTTCCTAAAATATTTTTACAGGTCACGATGGTAATGAGCAGGTACATACGTTCGTCCTATAATAAAATTCATGTCTTCTTAACTGTCTAAGGGTATATAGCGTTGTTTTCTTCTTTCTGATACTTCTCTGTCCTACCTGAGAGCACTCTATGAAAATTATGCAGAATCTATGAAAAGTTTATTTTTCTCATTATATCCATAACCCTAAAAAATATACTTCATACATCTTTCCAAATTAATGTAGGCATTATGATCTTATTTTCCAGCGAATAAAGAAGGTTTTATCGTTACCTTTGTATTCATAGGCCTTGTCGGTCGTTCATCTTTCTCTCTCAAGAGGATCTCTTCTTTGGTTTTGATGAAACAAAATTTATGGAGGGTCAGGTCCCAAATTAGGCATGTTATCATCTTTATCTTCTATTTCAGCATATTTTTGTTGTAGAGATTGGAGGTGTTTGATGGATCTAAATATCATTGTGGGCCTCTCAATTCGCCCAATATATTCTTCAAATTCGTTCCTCATATTATAAACCTTTTCACTTTGCCTTTAAATCGTTTTATTATGTATTTGCATCTGTTCTTGCATAGCAGTCATCAATTAAACAAGAGTCCCAATAGTGTTTTATGCCATTAAATTTTGTAAGGATGATACAACCTTAATAGCATACTTTTAGGCTACGATACCAAATGGTGTAGACACAAAAATGGCATGGCTGTAGAAGTTACTGTTCAGAGAACACTCACAACTTGAACAAATTAGATGAAGCGTGTAGTGGATGAGGTGTTGGTTTGACTCGCTGTTGTTCAAAGAACACTCACAGATGAAATCAAATGGATGATGATGATGATAGAAAAAAAAGATGGATCGAGCTGCGCCACAAAGAAGATGGAAATCCTTTAATTAGCAGAACTTCAAACCGAGTTTATTCCAAATAAAAAAACATAACGAAGGATAAACTAAACACGTTTCTCACAAGAATAGTTTAAAGATAGATTTGTCTGGGACAAATATTTTGAGTATCAACTCTTTTTTTATTACTTGACTTAATATGTTTATTACAAAGACTCTAGTCTTTATATATAGTCATACAAATAAAGATCAATACTAGAAAAAGAAATTACCTTTAACACTCTTAAAAGAGAATTAAATGAGTTTAAAGACTCAAAAGACTGAAAACGTAAATCTTGGATAATAAATGCCCAATAATTGTCCTTAAATCTAATAAAATTGAATAAAAATACTTTGAAAGTAAATATTAGATAATAAATATGCAATCTCTCCTTGACTCTCTTAAACCATAATAAAAAGGCTCATGAAGTAGATCTTGAATAATAAATACGAAATATATCTCATTAACTATTCGATTTCGTCACTTTGATGTATTTTAAAATATCTGCTCATCATGGCTTTGAACAAAATAGGCTGATATTGCTAAACTGACTTAAATTAGATTTTTGGCATTTAGAACTTATCAATATCATCTTGAACTATTGTTGTTGCAAATTGAAACAAACTTCTCATATTATTTGCTCCAATTAAAGGTAGTTTATGATCAATAGCTAAACTATAAGTTGGATGATGTTTCATTTGACTGATAAGGCTCTCCACAACCTTTTTGAACTCTCCACGAAATACTTTTCTTTTGAGCGTGTTATCGGATCAATTCCAATAATTGGTACTTTGAAGATCTCATGTTGGTCTTCAATTAGATTTGTTTGGATGTCCTCGTCAATAATAGTCCCTAAATTATTTCTTTTCAACTTGTCTCAATCTTTTTCTTTCTTATCTTCGGGTTTTACATATTTAGTAGAATTAAGATACATATCTTTAATTGGCTCAATTAAATCAAACAAATCTTTGCAATGAACACAGATCACTCATCATCCATCTCAAATAGAACAAATGGTTGATGTCAATTTAATCAAGAAGTTACCATTATTATACTAGATATTTAATGCTAAAAACTACAAGCTTTGATACCAACTATAAGATCTAAAATGGTAGTATATCAAACCACCAACAAAAACAACTTCAAGACAATCAACCAAACAAACAAGAAACCTAATTCACCACCACCAAAATAAACTATAAATCTAATCACGGAAAATAAGCAACTGGTAAAATAAATCAACACATAAGATTTATTTTCCGTGGTAAAAACTCTTTGATGTGAAGAGTAAAAAACCACGAGACTTATTAGGATCTACCAAAACTACTTATATTATTATGATAAGTTGAAGGTACAAGTATATCCAATTTAATATAATAAAAATCTACAAACCCACCAACGATTTCAAGCATAATAGACTAACAAGAATAGAAATAAAAGTGAACAATATCACCAATTTACTACATTGTTCTAACAATGGTTGTTCTTAAACCGTAGCACCAAATCACCATCCAAAAGGTCAAATTGAATTCTTAGATGTCCCAAACACGATGCTCAAAATTCAGTAAAAATCAACACCGTTTCTCCCTCAATCATATTTTTTTTATGTGTGGTTGTACTTAACATATCCAAAATTAAAAATCCTATCATTTCTATATTTTTGTATCCTTCTTATGTTTACCCTTATGTATGTATGTATGTATTTATGTATGTATGTATGTACGTATGTATGTATAGAACCATAAGAAAATCCAAAATTATAGAATAAGCATAAATTTATGCTTGACCTTAACACTAAACGCATCCTAACAAAAAAAATGAAGTTGATTGTATATAAATTTTTTGTTTACATAACTTTGAACAAAAAAGGTAAATATATTATTAGTATTTTTTAATTGATAGGATCAGTTGATAATTATAAAATTAATTTTTTTAAACGATCTTTTTCAAAAATGGCTATTTGAGAAATGGAAAAGCAATTGTCGATCATTTACTAAATAATTCATTTTAAAAATACTATTTCAGAAGACGGGCCAAAAATTGATATGAGGTTGGACACTTTTGCTTCATCTCATCGTTCAAGGGTCTGCGAGTAGTTATAACAAAATTGTATGGTTTTACATATTTTTTTAGTTATGAGTTACTAGTGTTTTAGTATATATTTATTGGTTTATCTTAGGTGTTGTTTTAGTATACTAAATAAAATAGTCTTAGATATTTTTTTAAATCACAAACTTATTATTAGTAATCCATAATGGAAATTTTAGTACATAATCTAGTTTATATAACTAGATTTGGGTAGTAATGTTGATATTTTTGTACAATTTATTACATTAGAATCATTGATTATATTGATAGAGCATAGTTATATATGCTTCATGTTGTTGCTGCCAGAGTTGAGGGAGAGACCAATGTTGTGTCTCAATCCGAGTTTGATTCTCAACTGATCGCCTCTTCTGTGGGTTGCATATCTCGCCTCGCAAGTTCCTAATCCAAGCCTTAGATGATTTCAAGTATTGTTGTAGCTAATACAGAACCTGCAGGAAAAAAAAGAAGTAGGTCAGGTTGTATGAAAGTGCTTACAGATGTTAGTGAGAAAACAAAATTTGTATAAACTATTAGAACAAAAATAAAATTAAGTTAAAATATTAAGTCTCATATATCCTAAATTTAAACCTTCCATAAATAATATAGCCTTAAGTTAGGCAGGGGTTTCATATAAGGTTATAATATTGTTGAAATTTACTTAAGGCTAATTTTGCAAGCCAATCTGCTGGAAAGTTTTGTTCATGGTAAATAAATTTCAAAGACATTTGAGAACTTATATGCTTACGAAAATAGGACACTATAGGGTAAATAAACCATGGTATACAGCCATAGCCATTAGCTAATGAGTCAAATAGAATTTTAGAATCTATATTTATATTTACATGTATGTAGCCAAGATTCTTGCATAATGTCAAGCCATCTACTAATGCTATAGCTTATGCTATAATGGGAGATTGTTTCCGATATAGCCTATATCCTAAAGCTAGCATAGTTTCATTTCCATTCCAAACTAAAAAACCACCACCAGAGTCTCTATAAAAAATACATGCTCCATCAGAGTTCAATTTTAGGCGATTTCCTAAGGGTGGATGTCATTTAACATATAGGGAAGAGTTTTTATTGCTAGAGTGATTGAAGAAGTTTAGGTATTTGGCTGTTAGAATATCTTTTCCACAAATTTTCTTTGTAAGAAGGTTAAAGCAGTCTAGTTTGAAAATAAAATATGTAGTCTTATTGATGATATCTTGAGATTTTATTGTATTTGACTTTGTTTCTGGGATTCCAAATGTTCCAACTGAGAATAGATGGTATAATTATTCTGATTTGTTTGTGCTTGTTAGTAGATATAAACCAGATGTTTATAAGGTGTGAGCGTGTCATATGGTTTTCAATATATAGACTAAATAAACTAGAGAAGAACTTCAGACTTCAAAAGATGTATTACGGTTAACAAAAATGTGATTTATTGATTCTATGTTGCTACAACATTGACATTTTGAAGTAAGAATAATTTTTTTTAAAGGACTGTGTCCACAAATATAAAACCTTTGAGTATTCTCCAAAGAGTGAAAGAATAGTTCTTTGGAGAAATAAAAATCCAAATCTTCTTTTGTATATTGTTTAAAAGATATTTTGTTTGTAATTTTTTTAAGTGTCTTTAAAGTTGAATTTGCCTGTATAGGATGTATTTAATATTAGCTTATATGATTTATCTACATACATTGTGAACTTTGCTATCCTACTAATATCAGTTTTAGTTACATTGTCTCTGAGTTTGTTTAAATTCCACTCATTGTTTTTCCAAAATGCGTTATTCTTTTTACTTTGATACCACATATTATCCTAAGTGTCTGAGAGGATAATGAGAGGGATGGTGTGGAACCATCTCTCAAGCCAAAAATCACAGGTATCATTGCTTATTTGCCAAAATATGAAAGGCTCAACAGTCTAAGTAATTGCTAGAAGCCTTTTCCAGTTTTTTAAATCTTTTTATTTTCTGTTGATTTGTCAAGGGTGGTGGTTTGGACAGTAGATATAGTGCATTAGCTTGACCCAGAGACTTTAGTGGATTCCGAATGTAAACCGGAGTTTACACGAGTATGCGTTTTGTATATAAGTGAATTTTAGGAAGTTAACTCCAGATTCTTCACGTGACTTACAAAGGTTAAGTCAGTTTGTCCAAATCATCACATTTCTTTCTTCATTAGATCCCCAAAAGAATTTGTTTAGTAATTTATTTATTCTTTAAATTTGGGGATGTAGTAAGATTGTATGTAGTATGAAGGGATGGTCATTAATACTTATTTTATTAAGACCATCCTTCCACCAAAGGAGGTGTTTAGGCAACCCCATATAATATATTTCCGTAAACTTAGAAATAATATCATCAAAGTGGCTAATTTTAATACTTCGATGAAAATTAATTCATAAGTATTTGACGGGGGAAGGTAGATTGTGTAAAGCCAATGATACTATAGATAGAGTTTATCTAGACTTGTAAATATTTTTAGGTGTGATGAACTTGGATTTAGTTATAGAATTCTTTTGGCCTGATACTTTTTGATAACGTTTCAGAAATTCTCATACCTTTTGATATTTTTCTTGTTCTAATTTATTTGTTTTTTTAAAAAGTATTTATAATTTATTAGAAGTATTTTTTTAGTATATTAATATAAATTTAATATTTTTATTCTTATTTTTTATTTTCAGTTGATTTTTTATATAATATATATATATATATATATATATATATATTTAGCATTTTTGTACCAATTTTAAAAAATATGTTAATTACATTAAAAATAGTATTATATATGGATAAGTCAACACGACGGAGAACTTTTTGGTGAAGTCCGTATTGGATTGATAAAGCCTCAGATGAGGCTTTGAACATGAATTAGTTCAATACTATCCATTTTCTAGCTATTCATTTTTTAGAAAGTTAGTCCTTTGATTTTCTATTTTCGATAAAGCTAGTTCTCTAAATAAACATGGATATGAGACCAATTTTATCCAAAATTTATAGTTAAGGGACTAAATCTAACGTTTTTAGATCGATGGACTATATATCACCAAAATGGATAGTTAAAAGATTGTATCCGATTTTTTTAATGGAATGACTATCTCTCACGAAAATAATAGAAAATAAAAGACTAATTACTTTTTAAAACCATCAAAAGAGATAAGAAATACTTTCGATCCTTATTTGAATCTTGATATTAGAATTAAAAGATTAATGCAAAGTAAATTAACTAAGACGATATAACTAACTTCATATACATTAATTGATTAAATATTTATTTAGAAAATAACCACATTTACACCATATATAAAACATGCAACAAAAAATTAAATTTTTTGGTATCATTCAGTACATGATTTTTTTTAACTATCAACATATGTTATCATATTTTTATATTCCACTTTAATAAATCATATATACTACCGTATTTTTTTAAGGGTTTAGTACCATTTAAGACCTAATACCCAAAGTATTATCCAATTAAGACCCATATTTTCATATATCTCCAAGAAAGATCCGTTTTTGTGAAATATTTACTATTAAAGACCCACTAATACCCTAAATATCCATACTTTATAATATAAAAGGCTTTTAAACTTATTATTCACCTTTTCCCTAATATTCTCTCTCTCTTCGTGAATAAAACAACTCTGTAGTAGGCGATTCTTTTTTTTTTTTACTCGATTTTTTGTTTTTCTTTTGTTTTCATATGATTTTGATTTGTGTTTTTACTTGATTATGCGAAAAAAAATCAATGTTTTGTGTGTTTGAAACTCAAATTTGAGATCGAAATCTCTGTTTTTTAAGATATGTTCTTGTAGTGTTTCGAGTCGAATTTTTTGTTAGTTTTGAGTTCGAATTATGGTAATGTAGTTTATTTGTAGTATTGTATTAGTGTTTCGTTGATTTTAGTGTTTTATTTTGTGTTATTGGGATTTTCAGACGCGTAACAGGTTCTGGTTTTTCAGTGAAAGAGATGCGAAACCTGTATCTTTTTTCACTGGTAGATGCAAAACATATTTTGTGATAGATGCGAAATGTTTGGATCTGTACCTACTGATAGTTGCGAAACGTGTAATCTTTCTGGAATAGTAGATCCAAAAAAACACGTACTTGATAGATGCGAAACGTTATTTATTCTAAAAATTTTTATTAGTTTTTAATTCTAACATATCATGAGTCGTACTAGTTTGTTCGTCTTAAAAAAACAAACCCAACGGTATTTTTGGATTTTTTTTTCGAGTTACGGTTTAAAAGATATAGACTTTTAAAGTTTTAAAATTTTTAGGGTTTCGCGAAGAAGATGCGAAACCTTCTTCGTTATGATAGATGCGAAACCTGTTTTGTTGTGCTAGATGCGAAACCTTCTTTATTTTGCTAGATGCGAAACCTTCTTTATTTTGATAGATGCGAATTTTTTATTTATTTTAATAGATGCGAAACCTTCTTTATTTTGCTTGATGAGAAACCTCTTTGTTTTGAAAGATGCGAAACCTTCTTTATTTTGATAGATGCAAAACTAGTCACGAGATGCGAAACCATATAACCGAGAAACGTGTGTAAAATATATATATTTTTTAATTTTTTTTAAAACATATCATGAATGGTACTAGTTTTGTTCGTCTTAAAAAAACAAAACCAATGGTATTTTCGAACTCTTTTTCCGAGTTACGATTTAAAAGATACGGATCTTTAAAAATTAAAAAAAAACAAAAAAAGAGAAGTTGGTTACATATAAAAAAGGTATTTAAAGTATAAAATCCCTTAATTTGTTTGAGTCTTCATCCCTAATATATTTATTAAAGGGAAATTGGAACTAAAGTACCCACTCAACTATTTTATTGTCACTTACTACCCAAGGTTTGATCAATTGTCACTTAATACCCAACTCAACTACCTAATTATCACATACTACCTAACTTTATTTTAATACCCTAACTATCCTCACCATTCATGAACAGCCGCGTAACCAAAATTTCTCTTTCCTTCTCTTTCCTACTTTTTCTTTTTATTTTATTTTTAAAAGATCTGTATCTTTCGAACCGGAGCTCGAAAAAAATAAATGAAAGTACCATCACTTTTGTTTTTTAAAAACTACCCACTCAACTATTGTATTGTCACTTACTACCCAAGGTTTGATCAATTGTCACTTAATACCCAACTCAACTACCTAATTATCACATAGTACCTAACTTTATTTTAATACCCTAACTATCCTCACCATTCATGAACAGCCGCGTAACCAAAATTTCTCTTTCCTTCTCTTTCCTACTTTTTCTTTTTATTTTATTTTTAAAAGATCTGTATCTTTCGAACCGGAGCTCGAAAAAAATAAATGAAAGTACCATCACTTTTGTTTTTTAAAAATGAACAAAACTAGATCCATTGATGATATTTTTTGATTTTTTTTAAAAATAAAATTTCACCAGTAACAATTCGCATCATATCATGAGAATTGTTCAGGAAACCTAGAGTTGCAAACAATTCGCATCTTATCATGAGAATCGTTTAGAAATCCTGAGAGTTGCAAGCAATTCGCATCTTATCATGAGAATCGTTCATAAATTGCAAACAATTCGCATATTATCATGAGAATCGTTCAGAAATTGCAAGCAATTCGCATCTTATCATGAGAATCGTTCAGAAATTGCAAGCTATTCGCATCTTATCATGAGAATCGTTCAAAAATTGCAAGCTATTCGCATCTTATCATGAGAATTGTTCAGAAATTGCAAGCAATTCGCATCTTATCATGAGAATCGTTCAGAAATCCTGAGAGTTTGCAAGCAATTCGCATCCTGAGAATTTTGCAAGCAATTCGCATCTTGAGAATTGTACCAGTTTTTTTTTCGCATCTTGAGAATTTGCAAGCAATTCGCATCTTGAGAATTGTACCAGTTTTTTTTTTAGCGCGCGCCTATATTTGGTTGGGGGTATTTTGTCCAAATTTCAATTCGAGGTACCAAGTGACACTATCCAAAAAACGGGTACCGTCGGGTAATAACATAGTTGAGAAGGTATTTACCGGTACTTTTCTCTTTATTAAATGGGTTTGTATCGGTAAATCTCCTTTTCTTTTTAATCGGATATATATTGATATTACATTTATAACTAATAAATTAAATAAATTTACTCAATATACACACTTGGAAAAATAGAAAATCATAGTATATTTTTCTTTTATTAATGGCTAAAAAATTGAGTTGAAAAAATAAAAAAAAACTTTGTTGCGCTATCACTGCCTGCCAGATGGCGTGCCCAGGCCGCTTGGCAGAGTTAATGAAGCGAGTTTTAAAAGTTGTATGAACCTAAAAGGGAAAATGTTTAAAGTAAGATTAGTCTCCTGGTGCAGCCTGCAGGTGGAAAATGCCCTCTTTAGGGGGGAAATCCCCAGCAGTAGGTAGTCTAAGTTGTGTTTCCAACATTTTATATGGTTGCCCCTTAGAATATTGATTCCACCACAGCTGAGAAAGCTCGTTTTGGTGTTGATTTCAGTGGCTTCGGATATCTTACAGAGTTGATCCGTAGATTTGTTTGAAGTCCTTTGCAAATCTACGAACCTGAATTTGTTTTCTTAAATGATAACTGTGAGATTTGATGCTAGCTCACTTTTTCTATTCCGTTTTGTTTAAATTTTACCAATATTTACCAAGAAAATATATAAGGAAATGTAAAAGGGCAGTCGAAAGCAGGACTACAGTGATATATTCTCTATAATTAAGACAACAAATGGTAGCGGATTCAAGTCTTGGCAGCATCATCTATTGGTATTGGTGGGTCAAAATAGGAAAGTACATAACAAGTACTGATCCCTTCTTCTGTCTCATCATCCATTAGAGCTTTGATTACCTCTTAAATCTCCGTGGACTTTTCTTTTTCTCCCTGCATAGTTGACATGGTACATGTTAGCATATAGGATAACCAAAATGGAATCGCCACAAAAATGGGCATAACCTCACTGTCTGCTTCATTGTTGTGGCTGTGGCTGTGGCTGCGGTTGTGGTCGTGGTTGTAACCGCCTAAGGACAACACATAACAAAATGTAATTTTTTTAATCATAGATGTTAAATCACAGGTACATTACTTGTCAAAGAACTTAATATATAGATATAGACTATAGTCTAGTTGGGCTCAGCTCACCTCGCTATTCTTGTCTACTGATGCAGAAATTGGTGTTCCGGAGATCACCTCATCCATGCTTTGGCCGCGTCGTCTATATCGGCCACCAGTGGAAACTAATCCGGGACAAGGCCTGTAAGCCTTTATTGGCCACCATCCAAAACCCGGGACTGTTGCTATCCCTCCTTGAATCCTTCCCTCACCGTTGCATCCTCTCTCCAGTTCCTCTCTACCACATCCTTCACATCCTCTGCATACATCACATAATTAATAGGCATCAAACAACTTTATCATACTCAGATAGATCCAATCTATATACACCCTCTTATAATACAAGAGTCAAAGACTTACAGTTATAAAGGAACTACTCTAACGTAATAAAACTATAATCCTAACAGAAACATGATATTATATGATAACTTGAAGCATAGATAAGGTTCTCTGATATGTGACATAATAAAGGCCTGTAAATCCAACACCCATATTTTAGGGTAAGTATCTCAGATATTTAGAATTAGAATCCAATAGAATTTCGGACTTAATAAGAATTGAGCTTAATAGTTGCCAATATATGATCATACAACCTCTAAACCCGACTCTAACCTGATGGAGATTTTGGGTAAATAGGAGCACCACACACGATAACAATTAACAAGGGCTGTGTAGCCTTTTTACACGTTTTACTCAACCCTTAACCCACATACATGCGGCATGACACGAAATTGACGGCCTCTCAGTATAATATTACTTCTAATCATAATTTTTCATAACTTCACATATTCAAACTCATTTTGATAAACAAATTTCATGTCACTCCCTGAACACACAAAAAACTAACCCAACCCAGCTCTTCATTCTCTCTCTAAACCTTAAAGCTTAGTTAAGTTCTGGAAGCGGGCATTATTAATTGAAGGTACCTGAAATCGACGACTTCGTTGGAAGATTGCGACGAGAGTGAGCCGGTAGATGTCGACGTCGACGTCGACGTCGAACAGAGTGAGATAACAGGTTTGGAGGAACGTGTTGCTGATGGATTCAACCATAACTTGTTCTTGTTACTCGAGACGATGGAAGGAGGCTGAGCGAAAGAGATTAGAATAGAAATCGCCATTTCTACAGTCTCCTTTTCAACCTGTGCTATAGAAAAGTCTCGAATCCCTTTTATTTTTGTCCACACGCGACATGTCCAAGGGATAATTTACAATTCCAACCAAACTTGGACAATGCATACTTACCAACTATATTTATTTTTTCAACTATTCTCCCCAATAGTGTAGATATGACGCATCTAACACAATATTTATCCTATGTAGTATATACAAGGTTATAATCGTCTAGAGAGTCATATGATCTCTCAAGTGAGTACAATTCAGGGTAGCAATGTACCTAAAAGAAAAAGACATGTCCAAGATTGTCTTGATAAAGGTCTAGAGCACTTGCCTCTTTAAAAAACCTTAACCACCCGTTGGGTAAAAACCCGGTCTAAGGAAAAAGAGTACAAGTCTCCAGGCCGGCATTAATGGACTATTACATAGAAAATCCGAAAAACTAAGTGTATCAATGAAAAATGACTCTAACATGTGAGTCGATAATGCGGATATAATCTAAATAAAATTTTAAGGTTATGAGAGTGATTCGGATAACGATGGTGTCTTGAGTCACGGTCTCTTCATCAAACACAAGGCGGTTGCGGGCGCGCCAAATCTCGAAAACAATGGCTTGGAAGGCAAGATTGATGGCGCGGGATCGGTAGGATGCTCCTCGATGCTCCTTCCTAATCCATTTGTGTGCACTATCAAGCGTTGTCATTTCTCGAGTAATCCCCAACCATGATCGGATACGACTCCAGATTTCCATAGTGAACCTGCAAGCAAAGAAAAGATGGGCACCAGACTCATCTGAGTGCCTGCAAAATGGGCAGCTGATGTTAGGCAAGTCCATGTAGTGGAGAGTGTCTTTCGTGGCAAGGCGACGATTGAAGGCTAGCGAGACGGTGAAAGAAAACTTAGGCGGGATGAATCTCTTCCATAACTTTGATAGATTTGGGCATGCCTCACTTTTTGTTCTCATGGCTTCATAGACACGTCTAGTAATTAGCTTTCCACCCAAAGTACAGCTTTCAAGACCCAAAATGGCACTATCTCGACCCCCAAATATCTGTATCCAAGAGTCTCTAATATCAAGAAGCTTCCAAACAAGATGAGTGTCTCTATCTCGTCTTTGGTAGTCCCATATAGTTTGTCCTCGAAGATAATACTCATGCACCCATTTTATCCATAACGACTCAGAGTCAGAATGTAATAACCAAATCGAACGGGTAAGAAGGGCATGATTCCAAACTCTGATATCCATAAGGCCAAGTCCTCCTTCATCTTTGGGTTTACAGATTTTGTCCCAAGCAATCCGAGCAGGTCTACCCCCCAGAAGAACTTGAGGCAGAGCGAGCGGATCGTGTTAAGCACCGTCGAGTGCAAAGGAAAAGCGCGGAACCAAAATGATTCGACCCCTTGAAGCACGGAGGTGATCAATTGAAGTTTTCCTGCGTAGGATAGTTTCATATGTTCCCATTTTTTAATGTAACTCGAGATAGCCTCTGTCAAAGGGGAAAATCAGTAACTGAGACGGTCATAGGAGCGAGAGTTATCCCCAAGTAACGTACATGGTAAGTGCCAACTTCAAATCCGACTCTTTCCATGATCTGATCATAAACAATCCCTTTAACCCCGGCTAGGTATATTTTGGATTTAGAAGGATTCAGTGATAGTCCCGAAAAATCTTCCAAATGGCTCAAGCTTCCATAAGGATGTTAACCGATGTCTCATCTCCTTTTGAAAGTAGCATCAAATCGTCAACAAAAGCGAGGTGGGTAGTGTGAGTGTGGGCGCATTTCAGATAGAATTTAAAACTCGGTTCGCTCGATTTCTTCTTTAACAAACGAGACAGATATTCGGGGCAAATGATGAATAAAGTAGGGGACATGGGATCACCTTGCCTTAAGCCCCGCTGCCCACAGAAGAAGCCATGAAGCTCGCCGTTGATAGAAACCGAGAAGGACGCTGTAGTGACACAAGCAAGAATCCATCCCACAAACTTCGGAGGAAACCCGATACCATGGATAATATCCGATAGGAAGTCCCATGAGACTGTGTCAAATACTTTGCGAAGATCCACCATGAGCATACATCGCGTAGAAACTCTTGCACGGTTCGAACCTCTAACCAACTCTTGTGCAAGGAAAACATTATCAACAAGATTTCGACCACTCACGAAAGCACCTTGTCTTTTATCAATGAGATTCGGAAGTGAAGGGGCCATTCGGTTAGCCAAAATTTTGGTAATCACTTTGTAAGTAACATTTGTAAGCCCAATTGGCCTAAAGTCACCCACCTCAGGATCGTTGTCTTTCTTCGGAATAAGGGCAAGGATGGTATGATTTGTTGTACGGAGGAGTCTACCAGTATCAAAGAACTCACGAACACAATCAACCAAATATGTTCCCACAAGTTCCCAATTCTTTTTTAAGAAAGCCGAGGTGTAGCTGTCCGGTCCCGGAGCCTTGTCTTTCCCGATATCAAAGAGGGCATTACGAATTTTATCAAATTCAACAGGTTTGAGAAGCTGCTCATAATGTTGATCCCCGACGAGGGATCCGTGACTCATGACCGTCGGATCAATGGGGGAGCTTGGCCGAGATGAGCCAAAGAGGTGCGTGTAGACATCTACAAAGAGGGAGGCAACTTCTGTAGGGGATGTGGTGCGGGTGCCATCATCTCGGACGATGTAGGAAATTTTATTTCTTGCATTATCTCGTTTGATTAAGCCGTGAAATTATTTCGTACCTCTGTCGCCGTCAACTAAGTGGGTGGTCCTCATACGTTGTTGAAGAAAGCTCTTTTCTACATTAAGAAGGAAATTCGCACGATCCCGTAATCTGTGTACCTCTTCTTTCAAAGCAACGTTGTCAGGATTAACCATGAGTGAGGAGATAACCTCTTTAAAGGCCGAATTTGCAGTAGTTGTACGCTCTAGAATGCCACCATACTCAGCTTTATTCAATTCTCTTAACGGATGTTTTAAGGATTTCAACTTCTGCGCAAGTATATACTGCTTCGTACCATCAATAAAATGACCCCATAAACTTTCTACAATGCTAGCAAATCTGGGATGATCAAGCCACATGTTGAAGAATTTGAAGGGCCGAAAACCATGCTGAAAATCTCGAATAATCGAGACAATAACTGGACAGTGATCGGAAACGGGTTCCATCGGAAGGAACGTGGCTTTGCATAAGAGATCTTTATCACTCCACCCATGGTTTATAAGGACTCGATCAAGCTTGGCCCAAACAGTACCATTGTTCCAAGTAAAGAAAGGACCTGTGGAAGGAGCATCGACAAGACCGTGAGATATCCGAAAATTATTTAAATCAATTAACTCACCATTTCGAAGTGGGGCAGCCCCAATTCGGTCTCTTGGAGCACAGTAGGTGTTATAGTCTCCCGTAATCATCCAAGGTAAACGAATGTTGGCCCCTATAGTGGTTAGGTGCTCCCAAAGAACTCTCCTTTGTGGTACAGTATACAAAGGGTAAACAAACGTAACATAAAAAAATTCTTGAGTAACGTTGCAATGGACTTGAAAGTGGATGTGTTGTCTTCCAAAATAGGTGATCTTTTTACTTTGATATATACCCCATCCTTTTATTTATTCATATATAAATAAATATATAAATAAATAAATAAATAAATAAATATAATGATAGGGTATATATCAAAGACATTAAATAAATAATTCAAATTAGATTGGATATAGACATTTAGTTTTTTATTCGGTTCTTTCGATTCTCTATTCTTTCGATTTTTATACTAATATCTATTTAAAAACCAATTAAAATTTTGTTCAGTTCGATTTCGGTTTTTTTTCAATAGTGATGGCAAACACGTTTTTCCATGATCCGTTTAACAGTTTTAAACCGGACACATATGTGTTTGGCCGATAATTGTTTATGCTGGTAAACCCACGCAGGTTACCCATCAGATGACCCATTTAAGACGGTATTTATCAAGTATTTTATAACATTATTCAAATTGAATTTCAGTAATTCAGATATGTATAATATAAACGAAATAATATGATATTTATTGTATTTTAATTTAAATATTATATTATTTAAAATATTTATACGATTATAATTTTTTTATATTAAACAAGATAATTGTAATAATATTGTTTGATTATATTTAGATATTTTATTTAATACTAGATGATATTAAATAATATATACTTATTAGACATCTAATTTTATTTTGATTTTAAAATATTATATTATTGAAAATATTTTTACTATTATAAAATAATAATTTGTATGTATTAACTAAATCGAACTTCTATAATCAAGAATATCGTAAACAAGATAATTATAATATGATTTTGATATTGTTTGATTATATTTAGATATTTTATTTAATATTATTAAATAAAATATACCTCACATATAATTGTATTTTGATTTTAAAATATTATATTATTTAAAATATTTTTACGAATAAAAATTTTATTTGTATGTCTTAACTAAATCGAAATTCTATAATTAATACATGTATATCAAAATTGTAATATGATTTTGATATTGTTTGATTATATTTAGATATTTTATTTAATATTAGGCAGATATTAAATAATATATACCTATTAGACAATTAATTGTAGGGTTATTTTAAAATATCATATTATTTAAAATATTTTTACGATTATAAAAAAATAATTTGTATGTCTTAACTAAATCAAAATTTTATAATTAAAACATGTATATGGCAAAAAGATAATTGTATTTTGATTTTAAAATATTATAGTGCTTAAAATACTTATACGATTATCAAATATAATATAGTTATAGTTAAGTTTTTTACTTTTTTAGATCTTTCAAGTTTTAAGTGTATATGTTTAGATGATTTAAATAGTTTATTATATTTTCGAATTATTGAATATTTGAAGTATAAATTCAAAGTTTTTAGAATTGTATAAGTATAAACATAAATTACTTGTAAATAACAAAATAAAAATCGAAAGAGATTTAATTAACATTTGATAAAATATATAAGCAAAACAAACAATTCATTGATAATAAAAATCAAACAAATAACATAGTTGTTTAATCAAATAAAAAAAAACATAACAATCAAAATGCCAACTACAATAAAATGTAAAAAAACTAAGGAGCTTCGTCAACGTTGTTCAAAGGTGGTGGTGGACATTGCAAATGCATGCTCTCCATCATTTGTCGCATGCATTCAGATTGTTTTGCTTGAGAGGTTGCAAATCGATCACTCCATTCCTCTTGTCTATCATGTCACTGCACGTATTCACCATGCCACTGCTCGTATTCACCCCACCACTGCTGGAATTGACCATACCGCTCGTTGTTTTGAACCGGCCACTGCTCATATTGAGCATGCCACTCGTTGCTTTGAACCTGCGACTGCTCACGCCACTGCTCATATTAACCCTGCCGGTGCGTATGAAGACCATGTTACTTCGTTTGTTGAGTATGCGCCCAATGGCCATACTGCATTTGTTGTTCATGCGCTCACTCCTCGTAGTCTAGAAAACCCCCCAACAGTCACTGGCGCGACATGCAACTGAATTTCTTGCTCAGGGTATCCAGAAGGTGGATTTGGTGGTTTGGTAACATTGTTCACAACCCATATATCATCCAACAAGTGCAAATGGAGACTCCATGCCTGCCGTTTTGATACCAATTCTCTATCCCAAGTATATATCTCTTGCAATCTCAAAGAGTGTCTACCTATATCACTACTTCGCCTAACTTTGATCGGAGTGTACGTACTAACAACAACCCCTTGCTTAACAAGCAAATAACTCAATATCATCCCATAAGGTAATTTATCCCCCCCCCACCCCCCAGTTTTTATAGCCATATTTTGAATCATCAAACTAGCCAAATTAATTCTTCCCTAATTTCGTACCACTAAAGCGGTTAAAAATATTTAAATATAGGAAAGTTGCGAATCATTGTATTAGGGGGAATAAATAAATTGTTAACCAATTTCAATGATAATTTCCCATTAGCATCCAAATTACCTCTTATGGCTCTAAGTTTACCATTAACTTTTGGAACGGGCATACCACAACTCATAAGCTCTACTGCGTTCTCGAAGGACATAGGCCAATCAAGACCCCAACCCGAACGAGGAAAAGAGAGTGAATCTAATTTTTTACCACTATACATATCCTCAGATGGAAGGAAAACTTTATTTTGAAAATCAGTTTAAAAAAAACTATAGGCAATACCTCATTCCTAAACCTCGACCACATGAATCATTCTCAATAATACGTGCAGTGGTATACAATTTTTGTACTAATTCGATATACCATTCACAATGGAATCTAGCAAGATACATCCAACCTACGCAACTATTAGGTTCAAGAAGTCTAATTTTTTTTTGTATACCTTCAACTTGGATAAGTTCATCGTAATCCAAATACATACCGAGTAGATTTTGGTTACACCTCGTGCTGCTTGCGCGTTACGGACGTGAACCTCCCTTTCACTGTGATGTTCGATTGTCTGGATCTCTGATTCATCTACGTCTTGATACGAAAAACTTCTTTTGGTATTTGTTCTTCGTTTTGAGGATGATGAATCATCTTCAATCTTCTGGACCTACTTTGATTTTCTCAAAGAAGACATTAAGTTAAACTTTGTTGAAATTTTTGGTGTTTGAAATTAATTTTTTTTAGAGAGAATATAGTAAGAATAGGAGATTGATAGCGTGAGTACAAAAAGGGATGGAGGGATCCTATTTATAACATTTTTTATAAAGAGTCGTTTTTTATGCCGTCATCACTGTTGTCATCAAAACGGATTTCCGGACGCCCAATCCGGAAATCCGAATTTCGAGTCCGGATATCAAAATTCTTAGTTCGGATATCCGAATTCTGAGTCCGGATATCCGATTTAAAACTCCGGATATCCGAATTCAACCGTTTTTAATTTTTTAAAAAAGAAATCTCCCTTGTAAATAAAGGAGACTCCAAATACAAACTCATCATCTCTCGAAACTACTCTACATCTCTCTAAATATCTCTACTTGTTCTACAAAGCATTAGTGTCTTGTCTTAGATATTGTAGTTCTACTTTCGGAATAGTTTAAATATTTATTTTTGCTATTTGTTTTTCTTTGATAAAAACACTTAAATAACATTGTGATAACACTATACTAGCTAAATTAATAGCTTCATATAATTTATCAAGTTATTTTCTTGTTATAGTTGTTTAGATTAGTTGTTATTCGTTTATTTTTATTTAAAAAAACTAAATATTTCACTTTCATTTGTGATATTAGTAAGTATTAGTCTAAATTTAGTTTTAATTAATTTCGATTTTAGTTTCGATTAATATTTTATTGCATATTTAAAAAATATTGTTTTAAGTTTTAAAATGACTTCAAAACGTATAAATATTAATGCTCACCCACCCGCTAATGTAGATCTAAATACTGCTGATGATTTTCCTAGAGACTCCCCTCGCATTGACACACTCTCCTCTTACGAAAGTGGTGGGGGAAGTACTAGTGGTGAGTCGAGGTCCCGTAAGAAAACATATTAGATTTGGGAGTACTTTAGTGCATCCGATGATAATACCTCCGCTAGTTGTAAAATGTGCCATAGAAGTTATGCTTATAAAGCAACAAATAAAAATACGGGCACCGACACTATGGTAAAACATTTAAAAACTCACGAAATATTTGATACTTTAAAACCTAACGAAAATAATATATTTGTAAACCCTCAAAGCGGTCTTCCTTTTGAGTTTAACCAAGATAAGTATAGGGAAGAAACAATGATTTATGCGATTGGTAGTTTACAACCTTTCAGTTATGCAGATACTTGGAGATACGAAAATTGGATGCAAGTTGGGGTAAACCCACAAGCCAAACACATTCCACGTAGCTCTTTGCGATCGCTAGCCTTTAAATATTTTTTTAAAAAGAATTTTTTTTTATTGAAACTATGCTAGCTTTGCAATGGAATGTTTCTATTATTAGTGATATAGCTTCTTTTATTGATTTTGATATGATATGTGTTACCATTCATTGGATGGATCCCGAATGGGTACTCCAAAGGAGGATTGTGTGGTTTGAATCTATTGGCCAGCATAACACACAAGTAATTAGAGAGAGTATAGTTGAATGCATGAATGTTCATGGAATTAAAAATATGATTATGTCTATTTCGTTCGATAATGCATCTGCTAATTTGAGTGCTATAAAATTGCTTCGAGATGATTGCTCTCCCATTTTTCCTAAATTATTTCGCACCAAATGTTTATGCCATATAATTAAATTAATTGCAAAAGATGGAATAAGTATGATTTTGGAAGATTATATTGCTCCTATTAAAAATTGGGTCCTATTTTGCATGACCTCCGCTGCTAAAAAAGAGCTTTTAAAACACTAGTTATTCAAAATGGGAAAACATATAAGAGACTTATATGAGATGTCGAAACCAGAAGAAATTAGACTTATATAATGCTTGCACGTGCTCATGTTTTTAAAGAAGAGATTACATCGCTTTATAATGCATCTTATCCTCACATATTTCTTGAAAATCAACATTGGAAATATTATCCTTCCATGTTAAGATTTTAAAAACTTTTTAAAGATAACATTAAAACCTTTTCTTCACAAAATCAACCTAATGTTCACTTGGCCCTTTTCAAGATTACTAATCTTGCCATGCATATGAATGAATTTAGATATAATTTTGTATGCTTAGACATGGTGCCCTAGATGGAATTAAAGTTTTCAAAGTATTTTCATCCAATCCCTATGACTTATTCTATTGTGTGCATTTTGGATGAGTAAAGCATGCTTGTGATCAAAGGTCATGAGTTCGAGTCCCTCTACATACGCTTTCTCGGTTGAGCCTGTCACCTTGTGTGGTTTACCTTCTGGCGTTGGTTTGCAGGCTATCACGTCAAACTTTCTGGCGTTGGTTTGCAGGCTATCGTGTCAGACTGCTATCTCGTCAGACTGAGGGTTTACCCTGTGCGCACTCATTGCACTCTGAGTAGCGGCTGCGGGTACCCTCCAAATATATATATATATATATATATATATATATATTCAAAATTTAAGGATGTAATTAACTTCAACTTGATTAGTTTAATTTTCTTTGTAAATTATTTTATGGGATCTGATTTACTCAAGCGAAAAAATGTAGTTATTGTAAAATCGAATCTCAATTAGCATAACAATAGATATTCTAGTTGAAAGAAAAAAACCTAGCTTAGAAAAGATCATATAAGGACGCAATCAACTTCAACTTGATTAGTTTAATTTTCTTTGTAAATTATTTTATGGGATCTAATTTACTCAAGCGAAAAAATTGTAGTTATTGTAAAATCGAATCTCAATTAGCATAACAATAGATATTCTAGTTGAAAGAAAAAAACCTAGCTTAGAAAAGATCAAATAAAGAAACAAAAAATCTAATTTACTCAAGCGAAAAATGTAGTTATTGTAAAATCGAATCTCAATTAGCATAACAATAGATATTTTAGTTGAAAGAAAAAAAACTAGCTTAGAAAGATCATATAAAGAAACAAAAAATCTAAACTACAAGAAGACACGTAAAAATAACAAAAAGTCAATGAATAGGAAAATAATAGTCAGATTTGAGTTAAAAGACATGTGGTTGTGGAATTGGCCAAATTTGATAGTGTAAATTGGAACTTTGTCACCGACTTTGTAATGATGATCGATAGATTTTACGGGAGGGAGAGTGAAAATTATCATTTTCTATTACTTTATAACACTTCATCGATGCCATTCCTTCGTATCATGATCCAAAATCTTGCGAATTCCCAAATGGTATCATAGGAGAGTAAAATTTCCACCGATCTCAATCTCATAAAATGCAAGAAACAATGGAATTTATCAAACTCACATAGTATCAAATTAAAACATAAAATAGAATATTTGGTGGTTTGTTTTGAAATTGAAGATTTAAAATGTTTGGTGATGGTAAAAGAATAATAAGAGTTTTTTTCAGGGTTAAGAATATATAAGGGGATTTTTTGGGATTTTGAAAATATATAATATGTAAATAGAAAGGTTTGAATCGGTGCATCATACTTTTACAATAACATTTTTGGCCATTCGGTCCTTCGACTTTAGGATGTCCGGTGAAGGTTCCTTAATTTGACAATTTCTATAAATTTAGTCTATGACACATGATTTTTTTCAAGGAGATGTCATGTGGAACTAAAGTTAGTTTTATAAATATTTCGCATATAGTATTTTTGACGTTAATTCTATTTTTACCCTTCAGAATTCTGACATGATATTTATTTGTTTTGTTATTATTTGTCTTACCCAAAAAATAGAGTATGTTAGATTTGAGATACTTTGTTTTTGGCAAAAAAAAACAATTTTTAAATTATCACAAAAGCTTACCTCTTCGGTTTATATTGAGCATAATATAGTTTTTGTATTCTTTCAACTTGAACATGACCAAATACATGTTATACAGTTAGAAAATAGGTCGTAAACAAACGAGAGAGAACACCTGAGATGAGTTTAAAAAATGAGTTGTTCGTAAGATGACAAAATTTGTCTAAAAAGGGAAGTAGTTGAATTTTAAAGAGATTATGGTTGTTGGTGGTGAATAATGATGTGTCAGTGTTAGTGTTGCTAAAATTGAATTTATGGTCATTGTTTTGCATAAATCTAATGCTGATGTTATGAGGAATATTGTTATTGCTCCTTTTACTAAGTACTCCACATTTTAACATGGTATCGTGTTTTATGATTTTTTTGGAATTGAGATATAAAACTTAGAATAATGACATTGTTAAAATGAATAGTTTTTGTTATAAAGAATAATATATGTGAACTGAAATCCAATTTTTAGAAAAGAGAAGAGAATACGGCTAATTGTAAAGAGATTGAAACTAGAGTTTTATAGAACAAAATATGAGCTGACTAATGAATGGAAGTTAGCCTTAATTTGAGTCTTCATAAAGTGTGCTTAATAAATTGAGCAAAACTTTAGCTTATATAAAATATTTGGAAAATAAAAAACATTACTTTATCTTCAAATATTGAGGCTCAGTGTCTCAGTCCATATTTATATTATTTTATAGTAGATATACATAGAGAATAATCAAACTTTAAATATAAATTTATATACAACATGTGCTCTCCAATACCTTAGTAAAAAATTATAACAAAATTCTTGATTGATTATATATATATAAACCGTGTATTCATATTTAACAACTTGAGCTGAATTAATAAAAAAACACTAAATTAAAATTATCTCACTTTTATTTCTACTTGGTATGAGAGTAATCCAAACCTTCAATGGATAACCGTCATTCACCGAACTTGAGCTCCAACTGAATTGGATCATGATCTCTATCCATTGGCTCATCCCTCAGCAACAAAAATCGAAAATTAAACCAAATCAGCACATTGAGTAACATGGGATTATGCAAAAGTAACTTTCTTCTCGAGAAAACTATGGTTTCATCATTAGTAAAAGGAACAAAATAGAAGGATTTATTAGTAGTGATAAACCATGTCCTTCTAAAATAATTTTTAATTCTACATGAAATATAGTTGAGAACCCAAACTATGAAGAATGGATGGCTAATGACTAACTGGTCCTAGGTTGGCTTTACAACATTATGATACTTGAGGTAGCAACTTAGCTGATGAAAAATAAGACATCTAAGGGCCACTGGGATGCAATCACAAGGTTTTCTGAGTCACAAACAAAGTCCAAAATAACCTATATTAAGTTAGAGATTCAAATGACCATAAAAAGGGTCAACGATGAAGGAATATCTTAACAAAATTAAAGGTATTGTTGATAACTTAACCTTAACTTGATTCTTTATTTCTAGTGATGGTGTAGTGACATAGGTATTACATGGACTTGATTTGTAATATACTCTTATAGTTGTGAGGCTAACAAATACAAAACAATTGAACGATATAAATTAAAAAAACTTATCTTATAACATTTAAGAGTATGCTAGAACAATTGACTAGCCTAAAAAGCTTAGTAGCTAATATAAACCTACTATCTATAAACTATGTTGCACAAAAGAGAGAAAACATACCACATAACAACAATAATACAAGAAATCAGAATAACAACGACAATATAGGACAAGGTAGGGTTATAGAGGAAGAAACAACTACTTTAACAAATACTCAAATAATTACAGAGGAAAAAACAACTATAGAGGAGGTAAAATTGACAAATTTACACATAACATAACCATATATTATATTTGTGGGAAGTATGGTCATACTTCACTTGAATGTTACTTCAAGAATGATCCACTTATATGGGCTCTACTTTAAATGTACAGTCTAAGAGTGAGACAGATCATGAAGAATTTCTAGTAACACAAGATCAAGGTGTTGAGGGTTCATGGTATACAGATAGTGGTGTTAGCCACCATGTCATAGAAAAGCAAAATCTTATGAGCTAAGATAATAACTCATGTATGAATTATATTATTGTAGGCAGTGTAGAAAATCGGGTAATTCATATGTAAGACATTCTAAAATACTCACTCATACTAATAATCAAATAACATTGAATAACATATTACATGTGCCTAAAATAAACAAGAACCTACTTTAAATTTATTAACTCACTACTTATAATCATGTCTTTGTTGAGTTTTATAGTTATTGGTGTTTTATAAAGGACAAGCAAACACAAAGTAAGCTTCTTAGATGGTCATATGAAAATGGCCTCTACAAGATGAAAAAGCTAAAAGTCCATTATTTTCTAAATTTGAATCATCTAAACTTTATCCTAATGTTCTGAGTCATTCTAAGTTTCATTCCATGTGAAATGTTATTTCTAATTCCCAAAAGGATGGGTGACATGGATAACTTGGCCATCCATCTAACAAAGTTCTTTAAGTTGTGCTAAAGCATTGTAATCTGTCTAATGTTTTGAATAATGAATTAAGTTTGATGTTTGACAATTGACCAAGTCTTATGCTTTACCATATTCAAATTTAACTTCTTATTCTACTCATATTTTAGACTTAGTTCACATAGATATTTGGGACCCTCACCAGTAAAATATCAGACACGTTTTAGATACCATATTATTTTTCAAGATGATCACATTAGATATACATACTTTATTCATTCAAAGAGAAAAATGATGTCTTATCAGCCTTCAAACAATTCAAAATATTTGTTGAAAATAAATTTGAAAGAAATATTGAGGTGTTACAATCTGATTGGAGATGTGAAAGGCTTTTTTCTACACTAGTTTGTGATTAATTTTTTTTTGAAAAAACATTTTATCTCTATAAATCGGCTCAGAATGGCAGATCCAAGAGAAAACACTGACATGTTGTTGAAACATGTCTAACACTTCTGGCATAATCTCAATTATCCTATAAATATTGGACATCAGCTTTTTTAATAGAAACGTTTTCAATAAATGTCTCTTTATGAATATATTATCATAAAACCTAAGTACCTAGCACTCAAACCACTACCCAAATAAAGACACTTACCCTTACAATAAACTTGACTCTTCCTAATCCAAACACTACCCCACAACAACATATTCTACCCAATTTACAGCATATGAAAACAATAGCAAAAAGGGGTATTTTTAAACCTAAGCCTATATATATTGGTCCACTATCACTATTGATGTTTTACCAATAGAACTGACCAAATACTCAGAGATTGTGTGTGATCCTCGATGGGTACAAGCTATGAAATATGAATACCATTCCCTAATTTAGAACATAGTATAGTATTTACTGCCTTGTCTTCTCCCATAACATGATGGGGTGTAAATATATTTAAAAGGTTAAACAGAATCAGGATGGTTAAGTAAAATGTTACAAGGCTAGGTTGGTTTTTTAGGGTAATCAAACCCCTGGTAAAGATTTTTCTAGATATTTTTAGTTCAGTGGTAAAGGCCTCTACTGTCAGATAGGTGCTTCTATTGCAGTTGTTAAGAATTGGGCTTTAAGAAAACTTGACATTAATAATGCCTTCTTGAATGGATTCCTAACTGAGACCGTCAGCTTTGTAAATCCTTCTTATATGTGCAAGCTTAAGAAGATGCTTTATCAACAAAAACAAAAACTTGGAACTTGGTAATCTAAACCAAAAGACCTTTTTAGTGGACAAGTGTACCACTTTTTCCCAAGTAGTTAGACATGCTAAAAAATTCAATTGGACCTCAAAATGCACTAAGGATTTATTTGGTTTGAAATAATATATGTCATCTACTGTAATGTTGACCAAACCGAGTCTAGGTGAAACGTTACTCGTGTATGTCACGGTATCAAACTACGCCGTAAGTGAAGCACTCATTCGCGAAGCAGAAAACTGTCTACACATGTCTACTATGTGAGAAAAATCCTTTTAGATGCGTATAGAGGTACTTAAAGCTATAAAAGCTCGCCCTTACGTTGGTAACCGCGGCTTGGAAAATGCGACCTTATTTCCAAGACCATTTCATAGTAGTTCGAACATCGTTCCCATTGACGAATGTGCTGCAATGACCTGACGTCTCGGGTTGAATGACCAAGTGGTTTGCGGAGTTGGGCGATTTTGACATCAATTTTAAATCCCGAACCACGATTAAAGGCCAGGCATTTCCTAAATATTTGGTTGAATTTCATTATAAGCGATCAGGCATGGATGTAGATCAAGTAGAGGAACCGACAAAATGGATTGTCCAGACCAATAGGAGGGTCGAGCATTACTGGTTACGGTCAAAAATTAAAATAACCACCCCAATGGGGGTAGCAATGCATCCGGCCATACGCTTCGATTTCCCGTCCTTGAATAATGAAGTAGAGTACAAGACAACGTTAGAGGATTACAAAACTTTATGGGGCTAAGTGATTTCTATTGATAAGTGACTCCCAATTGTTGGTCAATCATGTTATAGGACAGTTCGAGTCCATAAAATAGTATTTAGTCAAGTATTTAACAACATTGAAGACATTGGCAGTGGTTTTTGAAAGGGTCGAATACAAACATGTCCACAGAGCAAGAAAACATAATACCTGAATATTTAGCGACCACGATATATATTAGCGACTACCCATGGATCTTAACGCAAGAGAGCTCATCGTTAATAAAAAAAATCGGAATAGATCCTATATTCAGATGTAGCCTACAAAATATCGATAAATACCGATAAGAATTGGAGATACGACATCAGAGAATTTATAGTTAATAACATTTTGCATGTTGACAAGATAATGGCTAAAATGATGCGTTTCAAAGCCCACGACTTTACAGTCCCTTATAGAATCCTTTATAATAAATCCTTAAGCACACCTTTGTTGCGTTGACACTGAATCCTAAAAAGTGTTACCGGAACTCTACGGTGGGGAGGGTTCACACATTATGAATTTAAAGCTTTGACTATAAGATTATTGCAGGCAGGAATTTATTGGCCTACTATTATAAGTGATGCGAGAAAGCTAGTCAAAAGATGTGATACATGTCAACGGTTTGCTAATTCAATTCATATACTTGCAATACAGCTCAAGTTCATTAACGCGACGTCAACAGTTGATCGATGAAGGATTGATTTAGTAGGACCGCTATTGATGGCGTCAGGTGGACAACAAATTATAGTAATACCAATGCACTATTTCTCTAAATGGGTCAAAGTCAAACTGTTATCCTGGACAAAGGCAAAAGATGTGATAAAAAATTCATCTTGTCAAATTTTTGTTTTCGTTTTTGCGTTCCAAAGAGGTTGAACATGGACAATAGCCCACAATTGTATAATAGAGAAATGAGGGTTTTTGCCTCTTTAAGAGGAATTCAACAATGTTTATCACTACTGTTTCACCCATTTTAACGGTTAGATCAAAGTAACTAATAGAATGATCCTTGATGGCCTCAAGAAAAATTTGGGAGGTAAAGCTGGGAGTTGGTCGAATTACTTGCAAGAAATGTTAAATGTTTGTTTTCGTTTTTGCGTTTTGAGGAGGTTGACTATGACAATGTAACGCAAATTCGATAATAGAGAAATGGGGGGTTTCTGCTCTTTCAAAGGAATTCAACAATATTTTTCAGTATCGTTTCACTCATTTTAACGATCAAGTTGAAGTAACTAATAGAACGCTCCTTGATGGCTTCAAGAAAATTTTGAAAGGTAAAGCTGGAAGTTGGCCGAATTACGTGCAAGAGGTGTTATGGGAATATCAAACCACTCCTCGCATCGCGACTCAAGAATCATCATACGCACTCGTTTATTGGATGGATGTCGTGACTCTGTCAGAGACCATTCTCCCTTCTCACTCGGTCGAACATTATAATAGGATAAGGAGGAGATCAGACGAGTCACACTCGATTTGATCAAATAAAAAAGAAGTCGATCATAGTAATATTCGTTCCACTATCAGACCTTGATGCGGAGCAGGTATGCGTCAAAAGTACGACGACGAGAGTTTAAAATTGGTGACAAAGTTTTGAGAAAAGTGATTTACGCACCAAAGAGAAAAACCTCGGGAGTCTGGCTTCGAGCTGGGAAGATCCGTACATCGTGTCAGAGAGGGTAAAGTCGGGGACATATCAATTAAGAGATTAAAAAAATAGACCACTTCGTCACCCGTCGAATATCGAGCATCTTAAATTGTATTTAGAATAAATATGAATGTGTTGTGCGTCCTTTCTCTTATATATATTAGTTGGGGGTACACTATTTTCGACCCTTGTGGCATATGAAGGTTTTAATGAGGTGTTTATATAAGCCGATCTATCAATACAACTATCTGCCTTTACATATCTTGCAGGGTTCAAGGTCAACATTTATGTTTAACAAATTATGACCTATGAAGTCTTCCAACTTAGGTTGGTAAGCATTTATTTTTTAACAAGTTTGGGCATGTGAGGTTTTCCAACTTCAGTTGGTAAATATTTATTTTTTAAACAAGTTTGGACCCGTGGGGTTTTCTAGCTTTGGTTAGTCAAAATTTATTTTTGTAAAGGTTTGGACATGTGAGGTTTTCCAACTTCGGTTGGTCAACAATTCTTTTTTAACAAGTTTGGACCTGTATGGTCTTCCAACTTCGGTTGGTTAACATTTTCTTTTATAACAATTTTGGACCTGCAAGATCTTCAAACTTCAGTTCGTTAACAATTTATCAGTTCAGATAATTAACTAGGCTTACCTTTATTTTGGAAATTGATCATTTCTGAATAAAGATTACGACTAGATTGTAAAAATGAGGCATGATATTAATATAATACTCGCAGTGTTTTAAAATGAAAACGGTGGGCGTGGTCACAAAAACTACATGACCTAAATAGCCATAAATTCCTTGCAACAAAATGCTACAAAGAAACGTCAAAACTACAAAATAACTACTCTGAATCACCCGAGGAGCTATTATCAGCTATTTCTCCAGTCGATCCTGGCGAGGAAGATTCTTCACTGCTACCATCTTCACAAGAAACTCCCTCGAGGCGATCTTTCTCAGGTACCAATAGCCGGTAAGACCCAAGATTATGTACTCAACCTTTCATGAATCCCTAAAATCAGCATCACTTTTGATAAGGGGAATAAATATTGGGAAAATAAATCAAATTGGATAAACAAGGGAGTTAATTTGGCTTAGTAAAAGATTGTGTAAGAAACCCAACAATTATGTAATATTGAGTATGCTTTGTGTAATAAAAAAACAATCATGGTTAGAATTAGTAAAGTAATAGGGTATGAAATGTTCCAAAGAGGGGGGGGGGGGTAAACATGTAAATTATGGACCAACCACTTGTACTATATAAAGAAACATCCTTTTTTGGGGAAAATGGTCAATCATTAATCAATCATTGCCTTGTTATTCTATTTGTCATTTTCTCTCTTCATTTTTCTCATTTCTCTCTGTATAAATACTCTCTTATGAACATTACTTAGACATGCTACCCCTCTAAGAAATATTTGGAACTATCATTGGTTCCGTCTGTGGGAAAGTGATTGGTACGCAGAATCATTTTACCAAAACCATTGTTTTTTTAACACGGGTAGAGTGATGGATACAAAAATATTAAAAGAGCTAAATACTGGCACAAATAACTGTGTGATCATTTAGAGATCTCTCGATCGAAGAACAAATGATAGAAGAACGAGATAACAATGTACAATATGTCGATGGATTACTAGAGGAGTCTGACTTAGTAGCTCGCCAAAAAGAACTGTTGGAAGACATCAAAATGTTGAATGCTGAAAAGGAAGCAATTCAGAATTAAAAAAGGCTCAAGTCTGAATTCTGAAGAGATCAAGTAATTAAAAAAGACAATGGGGAAGATTTTCATTGGACTGATGATACACACAAAATAGAATAGAGAAAGAACCATTATTCTTCAAGGAGAAGGATGAAGTCTAAGCATTACTATGAGTCCACTGAATCGAGAGATTATTCCTTATATGATTCGGATGAATCCTGCTCCTCAGAAATGGATTACTAACATGAAGAAAATTCTAAGAAGAGAAATGCTAAGTGGCGTCGAGAGGGTCATCAGACATCTCATCAGACTAGAGGTTTGAAGAGAGAGAGGCACGATTAAGATAAAAGAGGACTTGGGTCTAAAGACCAAGACATGTGTGTGAATGTTGCTAAAAGGGAGCAAGCACCCACTGTGCAGATCCCTTAGGGAAGCCAAAAATTTGAGAATAATGTAAGTAACCAGTTTACATATCCATCAGAGAAAGGTCTATATACCGCAACAAATGAAGGACCCGAGGGCAGTGTGTATAAATTCAGCCATAATTGGAGGTTATCCCTCATCGATTAAGAGATTATTCCAAGGCATCTGCCTAAGTGGTTTAATATTTCAAAGCTAGAAACATTCAATGGGACTCGAGATCCGGACAAACACATTGAACAATTTAAGAATTTTATGATTAACTACGACGATGATGTGAAGATAAAGTACCATTAGTAGCTTTCCGAATGGGACTTCTCCCTGGTATAATGAAAGATAACGCTGCAGAGAGACAAGCCAAGAAGTTTGGGGCATTGTTGGATCAAGTAGAGAAAATAATTTTTGTGAAGGAAACGCAAGCATCGAAAATTGAGTCCATGGCACAGATTTAGAAAAATTAGGTTCATCGAACTCTGATGGTGACACATAACAATTCACATCCAACAAATGTTGCCCGAGCTCAAGTACCAACTCAAGCACCAACCCAAGCACCTCAAAAGTCAAGGGTGAATATAAAAGTTGTGAACACACAACAATATATCTGACCTATATCCAACAAGGGCATCCGACCAACACTATTCATCGAGCTAACAGGGTATGTAGCAACAATTTTTGACAGAGCTCAAAGTCACATACAGTTCTGCAAGCCACTCCCAATACAGACTCCAAGGAAAAGTAGAACCAACAGATATTGCAAGTACCATGATGATGTTGGGCATGATAGAAAAGATTGTGTGGCATTAAAAAAAGAAATCCAGGCCTTGATCGGAAATGGGAAGTTGACAACATTTGTCAAGAAAATTTCTCTTCCAATTCTAAAGAAAGAAAACACTATGATAATTTCGGAGCCCATCGATGCTTTTGATGTTTATACGGAATTTTAGATCTAAAACTAGGAAAGAATAGTGTCTTGGTGGTAGAGGAATTAGTCGCGAGTGGATAGGTTAGTAAACTATGTACTTTCTTTGAATCTCTAACAATTTTCGGAGGTGACACTGTTTCATGGACATCAAATTATTCCTGCAAAAGGCACATTGTAAGCCTAGCAACTCAGTTAGAAACATGAGCTTCACCATATTTTTACAATAGTTCGTCTCTAGTACTTTGTTTTGAAGATGATGACATGAGGGATGTGGTTGGTCATTATGGAAACAATATCTTGCGATGAGATACGAAGAATCTTGATAGATATCACTAGTTATATCAATATAATGTTCATTTAAACTTATAAAAAAATAATGAATCCTCCTACAATACTTCGGTCGGATCGGAAAATCGTTGGGTTTGATGGGGTAACCGCGAAAGTGGTCGGAGAGTTTGAAGGAATAGTAGAACTGGGCAGGGGACCGTTTAAAAAGGTAATGACAGTGTTGCTCATTGTGGTGGATGCACCAACGTCTTATAATAAAATATTTGGAAGATTTGAGTAATCTAGAATGCACGAGGTGGCATCAATCATTTTATAAATGCTTCAAATATGTTGTTGGGAACAATTTTGGAACAATTAGGAGTAACTAGAAAATGGCAAGATACTGTTACCGGGCGGCTTTGGCCCCAAAGCAGATCAAGGGCGGGGGGGAGGGGGGGGGGGGTGAGTCGAGTAAGACATAGCAGCTAGTGGGGTCTTCTTCGAGGTCTGATCCCATATACGATTTGAGGGAGACCCCCCAAGTTCTTGGTCCCTGACGAAAGTTTTGAGCATCATATTTTTTCAAATGGAAAGATTTAAAAATTGGTACAAAGTTATCTCCGGAGGTGAAGAAGAATTTAAATTTTTTTTATCAACTAAGCTAAATATGTTTTCATTGTGCACTAAAGATGTGACGGGGTGCCAACAAAAATCATCTGTTACAGACTAGAAATTAGAAGCAGTGTATTTCCCATCATTAAAAAATGAAAGTTTTTTTCTCAAGAAACATCTGAGTAAATCATGGCAGAAGTAGATCGTTTGTCTAAGTTTAGACACACACGAGACTCACAATATCCTTTGTGGACCGCCAATCCAGTTCTGGTGAAAAACAAAAATGGTAAGTGGCAAATGTGTGTAGATTTCACTGAACTGAATAGAGCATCTCTAAAAGATCATTTCCTGGTTACTTTGAATAGATTGGGTAGGGGATTTAACTTCAGGAAACTGTTTATTGTCATTCCTGGATGCGTGTGTTGGATACAGTTAAATCCAGATGGATCCAAAGGACAAAATAAACATGACGTTCATCACTATAAAAGGCATACATTGTTATAAGGTTATGCCCTTTAGATTAAAAAATACTAGGGAAACTTACGAGCGCTTAGTAAACAAAACTTTTGAGGCTCATATCAGATGAAATATCGAAGTATATATTGATGGATATGGTAGTAAAAATCATAAGGGACGAGGACGATTTTTCAGATCTAGAAGAAATGTTCACTAACCTAGAAAAGATAAATTTGAAGATAAACCTAGAGAAATGCATATTTTGGGTGAGGTCCGGAAAATTTCTTGGATACATAGTTAGTGAACACGGAATAGAAGCTGATCTTGTATAGCTTAATGCTTTGAGAACTATGGCACCACCTCGAAAGATCTAAGAAGTAAATATTATGATAGGGAGATTGGCAGTTTTTAATATATTTATATGTCGATCGTCTAATAAATGCACTTCATTTTTTCAAGTGTTAAGGCAAGCAAATTTTTTAAAATCGACCCAAGAGTGTTCCGAATATTTTCACCAAATTAAAGAGTATATGTCCTCACCGAAATTTTTGATAAAACCTAATCCACATAGCATTTTCGAATTATGTTGTGAGTGTCGTTTTGATTCGAGAAGAAGGTAATTTCCCAAGATCAACTTACTATGTCAGTAAAAGTCTTTTGGACGCAGGATATCAATATTTGAAATTAGAAAAACTAGCCCTCGTATTGGTAACTGCTTCTCGGAAATTGAGGTCTTATTTTCAGGCTCATTCTATCATTGTACGAACATATTTTCCATTGAAAAGTATGCTCCTAAGGCCTGATGTGTTAAAAAGAATGACCAAATGATCAGTTGAATTGAGATATTTTGAAATTGAGTTTGAACCTCGAACTGCAATCAAAGTGCAAACCTTAGCATATTTTCTAGTTAAATTTCATTCTGAACGATCAGATATGGAGGTAGATTAAGAGATTTCTGAGGAAGAATGGACAATCCAGACAGATGGGGGTTCAAATGCATCATAATGTGAGGCGGGGGTGCCTTTAGTCTCTCTATATGGTATTGTAATGTATCAAGCCATTCATTTCAAATTTTAAACATCAAACAATGAGGTTGAGTACGAAACTGCTTTGGCAGGTTTAAGACTTGCTCAGATCTGTGGGGCTAAAAAACGTTAGGCTAGTGAGTGATTTGCAAATACGTATAAATCATGCGTTTGGCCAATCCGAGGCTAGAAAATATTATTTAGTGAAGTATTTGAGAGCGTTAAAATCCTTAGAGTTTGCATTTGAAAGCGTCATGTATGAACATGTTCGTAAGGCATGAAATTTTGTAGCTGACTCTCTAGTTACTGTTTCGTATTCCAAGGCGTATCCTTGGATTATCACACAAGAAAGTCCTTTGATAAAAAATGGGTCCGAGCAGGTAGGAGTATCAGTCGAAGCTTTTCAAATTTCTACCAGCACCAAAAAATATTGGACGAATGAAATCAATAAGTTTATAGTAAATGATATTTTTCCCATTGATAAAGTAATGGCAAAGAGAATAAAGTTCAACGCATATGTTTAATGGTGCTCGTGGATATCTTATACACAAAATCTTTTAGTAGGCCTTTGCTTCAATGCCTTGGAGAAGATGAATCACAAATGATACTATCTAGTTACATTATGGGGAAGGTTCCGCGCATTATGGTATAAAACTTTGATATGAAGAGTTCTCTTGACAATATATTATTGGCCCACACTCGCTTTGGATGTCAATGAATTGGTTAAGAGATGTGATATATGCAAAATATTTGCTAAAACAATTCATGCACTAGGAGTACCTCTTGAGTCAATATCTAAGGCATTACCTTTTGACCGATGGGGTATTCATTTGGTCGGGGCTTTACCGATGGAATCTGGGGACGACAAAAAATAATTGTCGCATTAGATTATTTATCAATGTGGGTGGAAGCTGAACCATTAGCTGAAAAAAAAACTAAAGACGTGATCAGATTCATTGTTTCTAAATAAACATATTTGTTATCGTTTCAGTGTTCCGAGGAGAATGACAATGGATAACGGGCCACAGTTTGATAATAAATACATGAAGGTTTTTTTGTTCTTGTAGAGGAATACAACAATACTTCTCTGCACCTTTCCATCCGTAAACGAACATCCAAGTTAAGGTTACTAATCAGACAAATCTTGATGGGCTAAGAAAGAATTTGGAAGGCAATGCTCGAAAATGGCAAGATTTTACAATAACTTTTGTGGGCATACAGAACTACCCCTCGAACAACAACCCAAGAATCTCCATTCACGTTAGTCTACAGGATGGAAGCTGTTGTGCCATCCGAAGCGATTTTACCCTCATATCGAAGTAGTGAATGTTCTGAAGAGACTAACGATAAGAGTAAGCGTACATAGTTAAATTCAATTTAAGAAAAAGGTAGAATAGTGCAATTGAATTCTCTACACTACCAAAATTTGATGAGAAGTCGGTATGCTTCTAGAGTTAGACGACGAGAGTTAAAAATTGAGGACAAGGTTCTGAGGGAAGTATTTATGCATACAAAATAAAAACGGCTTGACAAGTTATAACCTAATTGGGAGGGCAAATACATAGTCTCCGAGAAGGTGAAGTCGATGACATATCGACTTAAAGAAGGAAGAGATCTTCATCATCTGTGGAATATTGAGAATCTCAAATTATACTTAAAATGAATGTAAAATTTTGTGTATGTTTTTTTAGAATTGTGTAAGGATCAATGACATACTCTTTACTACCCGAATGGTGCATAAAGGTTTTAACGAGGTTCCCTTATAGCCGACTTATATATAATATTTATTTGCAATTTTAAAACAACTTGCACAATTTTTATCTTTTGAACCAACGCGGTCTTCCAACAAATGTTGGTCAACAATTCTTATCTTTTGGACCGGAAGGGTCTTCTAACAAAATATTGGTCAACAATTCTTATCTTTTGGTCCGGAAGGGTCTTCCAACGAATGTTTCTCCACAATTTTTATCGTTTGAACCTGAAGAGTCTTCCAACGAATGCTAGTCAACAATTTTTATTTTAGGGCAAGAAGGATTTTCCAATAAAAGTTGTTGGATAACAATATTTTGATAAGAAAACTTTTGGTGGAAAACAATTAACCGAAGAACACTTCTATTCATAAAAGGTTTCCATATTACAAAATTCCTCAAAAAATATACGAGGACTTAACAAAACAAACGCCCAAGGCAAAATTGGTTCATAAACGTTTACATAAAAATGATAGTATAAAAAACTAACAAAATACTTTAGTTTTACCCTGAAGGGATACCTTCATTGTTATCCTCCGACGAGTTGTTCAAATAAGAGTTGTTTGATTCTTTCGAACCACTGGATGATTCTTCATACACCAAAGAAACTCCCCCGGACGGTGATTGTTCAGAACACGCTCCCAAAAACTCCCTAACTTCACTTCAGGAAAACTTTCATGAACTTCAAGCACCATAGAAAATTTGATTTTGGCATTCATCTCTTCTAAACGAGAAACACATTCAACAGCATACTTCAACGTTTTTTCTAAGAATGTTCTTCTCGGTAGTGAACTTTTCGATATCCTTGACGCCCCGCTCGAATTATTCTTTAGTTTTAGCACAAGCCTCAGTGAGACCGTCAACACGCATATTCTAATCACTATCTCTAGCAATGAACCATTCCCATTCATCATCAAATTGTTCTTGGTCCAATTTTTACTGAGTTTCTAATGCTTCAATCTTTGTCAAGCGCTCTATAAAAACTTTATAGTAGTGAGCAAGATTCTCTTCTAAGTTTTTCACATCATATCTTTTTTGGACAACTTCGTTTTTGTATCGGTCTGTTCAGTTGGCTTTTATTTTAAGAATGGTAGCAGTATGAAGTAATTGGTTGAGTTCCATGGCAAGGATTTCATTTGTGTATATATCTATATATTCCAATATAGGAGAACCAATTTTGACATTCTCTGGAAATTCTCCTTCATTTTCCTAAGTTTTCTGACCATGACTCGCCTTGCTTCCTTGAGAAACAGATTCTCTCGTTGATGACCGAGAAAAATCTGAATCTACGTTGATGAGCTTCTCAGCAAAAGGAACATTCGAATAAGCTACTCCAATACCCTTTTTACAATTTTCTTTTTGCCTTTATCTTTGAATGAGTATCTCTTTGGTGGCCTTTTGGTTTTAACATCAACATTATTTTCCTCATTGGCTTCAGCCCCAGTATTGTATTCTTCTTCAACCATATTGTTTTTAAGGTCCCGATGACTTGGATCCCTAGCCCTTGAAAGATTATTTGAGGCTCCCAGTCCCATAAGTACGTTATCTCGTGAGATATGTATCATAAGCTCTTCTAAAGACATTAGTCAGCCCTTCAAATATGGATTTTGACCAGATTTGATGGAGTGAAACATCTATGGAATTTGCTAGACCAACAAGTTTTAGCTCAATAACTCAACTATTCAAATATCTTACTAGGTTCTTTAATACGCTCCCCGGATAGTTTGAAGATCCCTTTCATTGGTGTTCACAAAGAAAGCTTGGTAAAATAGATCAAATAAAAAAGTAAAGGTAAAAGTTAGTACCTCGACGAGTCCATGTTAATGTGACCCAATTGGGTCTCTCAGAATAATTCTCAAATAACATCTCCTATAGTCCAGAGATGAAGAAGAATATATGGTTCCATGTATTGTCGGCTTCCAAGAGGTCATCCACTATCTTGAATTTCTTCCCAAAGGTTAGTGATTAGAATGGAAAGTAATGATTCTTGGCAACACCGGTCAGTCCAACTAATTGCTCTATTGAAAATCTAATCCTGGGTATCGAAGGCCCCAATTTTGGGTTTTCGAGTAAATAATTAGTTCATTGTCCTGAACTGATAATAGAGTTTCCCCAGCCTTAGATAATCAAATTTTAATAGAGTCTGGAATTCCCCATCTGTCTCTAAGATTGGTCTCTTTAGATGGTTGAAAGTATTTGTATTTAATTTTTTTACAGCGTTAGAAGATTCTTAGCCTAAACTTTTCGTAAATTATTTCCCAAAATGGCCTCAATGTTTGAGGGTAATTCAATATCATCTTTTTTCTTCTTCTTGGATTTAGTCGTCTGGTAGATGAGAGAACTTATGTTAGCTTCACCATGAGGGGCTGATGCTGGAGTTTGTGCGGAAGGTCCGACCTCAGAAGTTGGTGCAACAATGGATCTGATGGGTTGAGAATCCACAACAGGTATGTATTCATCTTGGTCATCATCATGTTCATCAACTAGATGAGTTTCTTGTATCTTTGGGATGGATTCGAGGGGTAGATTCCCCACGGATTTCATCGTAGGAACATTATTTTCCTCTACTGTTGATCGAGCGACTATTTGCACAGGTTTTAGTGATAGTTTTTTAGGGGTGACTTCAGGAGTCGTTAATGGAGTACCATATGAAGTATTTTATGGAGTAGGAACAGTAGATGCTGGTGAGGATAATAACCGTCTGAGGGTAGGCTAGTAATTTCAAATGGAATTTTAAGGTGGTGTATGGGTGTTTAACGGTGGTGTGTGGGTGTTTAACGGTTAGAGTAGAGAGTAGAGAGATGATTAAGCAGCTTGGTAGCAGTTAATTCTCATTACCCCTAGTTAATGCGGGTGGTTAGGTATTTATAGTATAATGTTTGGGCCCTTATGGGCTTTCGAGTCATGTTTAATGGACCCGGGTCGTGTTAAAAGACCCATGAGCTCTAAGTAGGAGAGCAAGTAGCTTAGTCAAGAAGTGTTTAGGTTTTTTAGTACTTTTGTCATAGTTCGAACAGCTTTAAGTTCACAGTGTTCACATAATTCTGTCCGGTCCAAATAACCTGTTCGATCCCTGTCCATGTAACCTGTCCGGTATTCGGAGAGACTAGACCGATTTGCCCTTGTCCGGGGACCATCCTGAATTCGGACTCATCAGGAGCCCCTTTTTTTAGGTGTTTGAGCAAGTATTCTTGTCAAAGAACTGAAAAACAGTCCGATGTCTGAAGTGGTTTTCAATCCGGACAGATCTATGGGTATACCCGGACAGGTTAAACTTTACGAATTCAGAACGGTTTTCGCCAGAGTTAGTGGGACACGTGTCGCTTTCTAATTGGACACTCCAGCCGTTTTTTCACCTTGAATTTCGCACCACCTTCTTTAACAAGTAACCTCTTTAATTACAAGTAGTGACATCAGCACCGTCTTTTAATCATTGCCAAACTTTTCGAATTCTCCTAGGAATCAACTCCTTTTCTCAGTTTCACTATAAATTCAAACTCATTTTCCACTGTTTTACCATCTCTTTCACATTTACTCTGCAAATTTACTCAGAGCTTTCTCTCTCTAAAAAAAACAGTTTCTTTGGCAGTTTATGTTTACAGCAAGAACAGCATTTATCAAAGGTGGTTGGCTCAACCTTTCGGAGTTGGAGAAAGCGCAAAAGGTCGAGAATGAAAGACGAATAGCAGCAAGGCTACCATCATCACCTGTTGAGAGACCAGTTGCTTCTGTTACAGAGTGAGATCGAGGCTCGTCCTCCTCCAAAGGTACTAAGCCCAAAAAACTCTTTCAATCCACCCTCTCGCCCATAGTCTCTGGTTCCTCAGTCCAGGAGTCAATACCTGCTGTTGAGCAAGGAGTTACTGTTACAAGCGTTAGGAAACCTTCTCCTTTTATAGCTATGGGAACTGAATCTGATCACTCTCCGGAGAAACTAGTTATTAAGAGGCCAAGCCGGTTAGCTAAGGGGCTAGCCTCCAAGAATACTCCCTCCAAATCGGGGGCGAAAAACAGTGGTTCTGGGTCGGGAGTGCCCATTAGAGCTCCCCGGGAGAGCCTATCTGGTCCGGAGGCCAGCAGCCCGGTACCTCCAAGAGATACTTCTGCCCCCGAGCCCCAACCTGAGGTGAGAAATCATAAAAACAAAGAAGGTCAGCAGTCCGGAAGCCAGGCTGAGCCAAGCTTTAACCCTCCCCGGACCTCTACCACAGACATTCCCCCAACCATTATGGAGGAGAGGATGGAGGACTCTGCTGAAGAGGTCCCTTTCGAGTCTGAGTCTTCCAGCCAGACTGAAAATGCTGCTGTTGTTGCCAAAAAAGGCAAGGAAAATCTGTACTTGAGGCATCCGGACCTGCCGGAGTGTCTTGAAGAGAAGGTGGGGCCATGTTTCCACAGAGTTGCCAAAAAAGTCCAAGTATGCATTCATCCATACTCTTGACCTGGGGCGAATGCGCACAAAATGGGGGATCCCAGAAAACGTAAAGATAAGGATCCCCATCGATCCGGAGACCCCTATGGATTGCAAGAGGAACAAAATAGTCTTCTTTACAGAGCTATTTAATTGGGGACTCAGGTTCCCATTGGACTCGGAGATCGTTCGATACTTCCACCTGGTGAAGCTCTGCCCGAGCCAGCTGAGCCCCAATGGCTGGTTTACTTTGATGTCATGTATCATGGCATCCAGGCTGTCCGGGATTCCTCACCCTATGGAAGAGTTCGCAGCGGTGGCTAACCTTTGCAAGCATCACCAATTCCCCTTCTATCACTTCAATATGGGGAACGATCTCAAGGCTGTTGATGATCTCTTGGAGTCAGAGAGCAAATGGAGGAGCCAATTTCTGTTCGTCAGTGGCGCTTGGGAAAATGGCAAGAAAATCAAGGTCGGAGAGAACCCAAGCCTCCTCAGGAGTAGGTGGAGGAGTGACCGTAAGTTCCTTACTTTAAATCTCCGTCCGTTTCTCCCTTTTCTTTTTTTAAAGTTAGTTTAAATTAACCAGTTTCTCTTTTGTTCTAACAAAGCTGCCAAAGAAGTTCGGGGATTATTTGAAGGTCGGACAGACTACCTGTGGCAAAATCAATGCTTGGGCCGCAGAGAACTGGGAGAATCGATTCCACAAAGCCTTCACCTCTGGAAATCTAGCAAGGTCTCACCTGTGGAACACCACAGGTCGGAGAGACCTAACTTGGGAGGAGCTCACCACCCAGCCTCCAGAAGACATTGTGCTGAGAAGGTCCCACGAGTTAGATGGGACACTCTACCTGCCTGCCCGGGCAAAAGCCCCAAGCAAAATGAAAGGCAGGAGAAAAGGCAAAAAAGTGGCGAGCGATGCTGAGAAGGATGCCCCAACAGACCCGGAGGGGCCGGCCCAGGTTCAAATCGATGCAGCCCTCTTGCAAGTGGTAGAGCAAGAGACCGAAAGGCAGGAAGTAGACCTCCCAAAACCTCCAAGGGCTCCCAAGAGGACTCGCAAGCAAGTAGGTGAAGGCACTGACCGGGAAGCCAAGAAGAAAAAGACTTCCCAAGGAGATGAGCTCGCTCTCCGGGATCCGGAGCCTTCATTCCCCACTGACCCCTCTGACCCAACACTGGCCGAAGAGATCCCAAGGGACTTTCATACCGATGAGGTAGAGGGAGGAGATCTCAACCTCGATGGAGTGGACATCACTGGTCTAGCTGGACTTGGTGAGTATTTTCTTGGCCTCCCCAGAGATGAATTCGTAGGGCCCTAAGTTCCTCCAAGCAGCTCTAATAAGGTTAATTTCAACGACAAGACTTTCATGGTTTCTAGTGAAAAGGACACTATAGCCCATTCCTTGCTTAGTAATGTGCAGCCAGTTCTTACATTGGAGAGGAAAGTCCGGAGTCAGGCAGATACCATCAAAGACCTCAAGTCTGAGAAGGAAAGGCTGTCCGAAGACCTCCGCACTGCTACTACCAATGCTGATTTGCTTAAGGAAGCAAATGAGGAGCTAAAGAGGAATCAAAATGAAAGCAACACAAAAGTTGCCACCTTAGAAGAAACCATAAGAGATCTTCAGGCGAAGCTGTCCGGTATGGAGAACGACCTTACAGCCTCAAGGGGAGAAACTACTGCAAAGGAGAAGATCATCACCAATTTGACTACTGACAAGATTGCTCTAGAAAATGCAGTGACCCAGGCTGCTGAGGAGAAAAATGCTCTGTTAATGGACCAAGAGGCCACAATCAATGCCAAGATCAACGCCTATGCCAGGGAAATGATTAAAAGCGAAGAGTTAATGATTCAAAGGGTAAAGTCTGATATGGTTCTCCTTTTTCATAAAAAATTTCCGAAGAGGACCCTGGGGGACTTATGGCTCTATGTGGATGACGATGACCTTCCATATTATACAATGGTCGAGGAGGATGGAATTCCTAGTGAGTCTTCATCTGATGATGAAGAGAGGACCGGAGAGAGCCGTGGTGAAGAGGAGAATGATCCCAAGGGCAAGAAAGTAGTCGAAGGGGGGAGCGACTCTAAGGGTAAGAAAGCAGATGAAGGGGAGCCATCTTCAAAGGCTCAATCTTAATTTAAGATTTACTTGGTTTATCTTTTATTCAAACTAAAGTCCTTGGAAGGACAAGGCACTCTTTTTGTTGTGGTGTCCGGTATTTGTTCGGACAGGTTTTTTATGCTGTATCCTGACTTACTCGAAAGTCCTTGGAAGGCCAATGCAATTTTAAGTTGTTCAATGAATATTTCTGTTTTGCACAACCATTATCTTCTTTCATTGTTTGTTTTAGTTTAGATAGCTAGAGTTTATGTAGCTTTTAGTTATTGCATTGTGAGAGTGTTTAAATTCTCCGGCTAGAGTTTAAATAGCCCTTAGATCTTTCAGTCCGGGTAGTATAACAAGAGATAAAACTTTGAAAATACTTAGAAAATTTTGAAGAAGGCATCGAATTTTATTCAACCATCCGGACACCTTACTAAAACCTCCCCGTGCCACTAGAGAGGAAAGAGTATGCCCCCAAATATTTACATGGAAGTTCAAACAAGTAAATATTTACACAAGTGTTATTCCAAGTACATCCGAAGATGCTCAATATTCCAAGGATGAGTTAGAACCCTGCCATCTTTGTCTTCCAACCAATAAGTTCCAGGCTTGATTCTTTCAACCACAATATACGGACCCTCCCAGGTAGGGGCCAGCTTTCCGAAGAGATTTTCTTTAGTGTGTAAGAAGACCTTCCTTAATACTTTGTCCCCTGGTTGGAAATCTCTTCTTTTAACTTTAGAAGCAAACCTGCTTCTCATCAAGCCCTGATAGTGTGCAACTCTAAGGCGAGCTTTAACCCGTCTTTCTTCTATAAAATCAAGTTGATTTCTGATGGCCATCTCATTAGCGTGTCCGGAGAAGTTGTGAACACGAAAGGAAGGGAGTGTCTTCTCTATGGGGGCTACTGCATCCATTCCATAGACCAAGGCGAAGGGTGATTCTTGTGTTGCAGCCCCAGGTGTTGTCCGGTAGGCCCACAAGACTTCTTGTAAATAACTAGGCCACTTCCCAGCAGCCCCTTCCAGATTCTTCCATAAACCGGACAGTATAGTCCTATTAGCCACTTCAACTTGCCCATTAGCTTGTGGGTGGAAAGGTGAAGAAAAACAATGCTGTATACCCCTTGAGGCACAAAAGCTTTCCATTTCTCTATTGCCAAACTGTGGCCCATTGTCCGTTGTTATTTTTTGTGGGACACCAAATCTGCAACATATGTTGGACAAAATGAATTTTATGACAGATTTTGATATTGTCCCTGCCAGGGGAGCTGCTTTTATCCACTTTGAGAAGTAGTCAATAGCCATAATTATAGTTTTACGCCCTCCGGACGCCAGAGGGAGAGGCCCCACTAAGTCTAACCCCCATCAAGCAAAAGGGATGGGCTCAGAAATTGACTCCAAAGGAATGGCTGGTACATGAATTTCATTGCTATACCTCGGGCATGGGTCACACCTCCTCACCAATTCCTTAGCACCTTTCATAATTGATGGCCAATAATATCCGGAGAGTAATACTCTTCTTGTTAAAGCTCTAAATCCACAATGGGCTGATCCTTCACCATCATGGAATTCGGAGAGGACCACTTGTGACTCATCATCCCCTAAACAACGTAGGAGAGGTTTACTATAGGATTTTTTGTACAACACTTCTCTCAACATAATGAAACCACGAGCCTTGTGTTTCAATGTTCTGGCTTGTGATTTATCTGAAGGCACAATACCATCGGATAGATATTGTATGAGAGGAGATCTCCAATCTTCAGGCTGTTTCACCTGTATTTCAAAAACTTCCTCTTCTTCACCCTTACTAAGTTTAATAGAAGGGCTTTCAAGCACATGGACCCATGGGTAAGACTCTGTATATGCTATTGTTGCCAAGGAGTCTGCTAGCTCATTTTCTTCCCGGGGAATGTGTTCGTAGACAACAACTTTAAATTTTAGTGCTTCATTCTTGAGGAGGAGTAAATACTTCACAAGTTGCTCCTTTCTAGCTTCAGATTGGCCTAAGGCATGGTGGACTAGCAATTGGGAGTCACTTAGCAGCTTGACTCTCTTAGCCCCACAGATGTAAGTTAACTTTAACCCAGCTATAGCTGCTTCGTATTCAGACTCGTTATTAGACGCCCTGAAAGCAAAACAAATAGCCTGGTACATATTGTCTCCATATGGGGAAGTTAAACATATTCCTGCACCACATCCCATAGTGCTAGATCCACCATCTGTTCGGACGATCCACATTTTCTTGTCTTTTGTATCAGTAGCTTGCTCTGAATCCCTATCGGAATGGAATTCAACCAAGAAATCAGCCACAACTTGGGCTTTTACTGCTATCCGGGGAGCAAAGTCTATGTCGAAATCCCCCAATTCTACTGACCACTTAGTCATTCTGCTTGAAACGTCTGCTTTTTGAAGGACATTCTTTAAGGGAAAAGAGGTCCGGACGATGATAGGATGAGCCTGGAAATAAGGCCTCATCTTCCTCGCAGCTATTACCAGAGCTAAAGCCAACTTTTCAAGTTTCAAGTAACGTCTCTCAGCATCTATCAAGCTCTTGCTGATGTAGTACACTGGGTGGGGATACCTATCGACCTCTCTTACCAGCACAGCACTGATGGCACAACTTGAAACTGCCAAATACACGAAGAGAGTCTCCCCATCAACTGGTTTAAACAAAGTTTTGGGGGAGGACAGGTGTTTCTTGATTTCATCGAAAACCTCATCACACTGTGGGGTCCACTCAAAACCCTTTGCACCCTTCAAAGTTTGAAAGAAAGGAGCACACCTGTCCGAAGACCTGGAGATAAATCTATTCAAAGCTGCTAATCTCCCCGTTAACCGCTGTACTTCTTTGATGTTTCGAGGAGGTTCCATCTGAAAAAGAGCATTCAGCTGGTCCGGATCGGGCTGTATTCCATGCTCACTTATGATATAGCCTAGAAACTTCCCGGACTGCACTCCGAAGACACATTTTTCAGGGTTTAATTTCAAATTCACTTTTGCCAAGTTGGCAAAAGTTTCTTGGAGATCGGACAAGTGCAACTGCTCATCCACACTTTTTACCATCATATCGTCAATGTATACCTCCATATTTCTTCCAATTTGATCAGCAAAGGCTTTGTTCACCAATCTCTGATAAGTAGCCCCAACATTTTTCAACCCAAATGGCATCACTTTGTAACAATGTAGACCCCTATCAGTGACAAACGTGGTATGCTCTTGATCTTTTGGATCTACTTGAATCTGATTGTACCCGGAGAAGGCATCCATAAAGGAAAGCAGCTTGTTCCCAGAAGTAGAGTCTACCAGCTGATCTATCCGGGGGACCGGATACAAATCTTTTGGGCAAGCTCTATTGAGATCTGTGAAGTCAATGCACATGCGCCATTTGCCATTTTTCTTTTTTACCAGGACAGGATTGGCAGTCCACAAAGGGTATTGAGATTCTTTAATGTGCCCCATCTTTGTGAATCTGTCAACCTCTTGTACTATGACATCAGCCTTTTCTTTTGAGAAAGCTCTTCTCTTTTGAACCACTGGTGCTACATCTCTCCGGACAGATAGGTGATGGGATATCACTTCTGATGGAACTCCAGTAACATCAGCATTGCACCAAGCAAAAACATGTTGATGGTCTTTCAAAAATTTCAACATCTCTTCTTTCAACATTGGTGGTATCTTGGACCCTATCTTGACACTCTTGCCTTCTTCCAAACAGTACATTTCAATCTCTTCAATTGGAATCAACACTCCAGGGGTCTCTCTGGGGTCATCAATTTCACCCTCACCCCTAGAAAGGCCCTCAAACTGCTATTGATCATTTATTCGGACTGCCCCCAGTGTTCGAGGAGCCAGGGCAGTGGCATAGCATTCTCTTGCAATCTTTTGGCTGCTCCGGACAACCCCAACCTGTCCCTGAACAGCATACTTTAAGCACTGGTGGACTGTTGAAGCCACTGCATGCATCCTAGAGAGCCAAGACCTCCCTAGAATCGCATTATAGCAAGTGGGACAATCCACCACAATAAAGAGTATTCTAACCATTTTCTTGAAAGGGCCCCTGCCCAATAACACCTCTTCTTCGAATTCTCCGATCATATCGGCTGAGCTGCCCGTGAAGCCCACGATTGACCTATCCGACTTTTGAATCACAGCTGGATTTTTCATTTTCTTATAAGTGGTTAGGAAAAGGATATTAGCTGAGCTTCCAGTATCCACCAGGATTCGCCTTATTTCATTGCCTCCTATAGACGCTCCTATGACAACAGCATCCTCATGAGGGCCAATAATGTCTCTCAAATTATCCTCATCAAAGACAATGAAGGGGAATGAGTTCGGTGACTGATAAGATGTCATGCCTCCTTCTAGCTGGGAGGCTAAATTATGAACATGCCTCTTTCTCGAAGAAGCAGTAGGAGCCGTCATAGTGTCCCCTCCGAAAATCGTGAGCGACTCAAAAAACTTAATGAGCCCGGAGACCGATCTAGAACACTCCTCAATAGCGCCCACTCTGTTTCGAGTTGGATCAGGATCCAAGTATTCAGATTCCACATCAAACCTTTCAACTATAACCATGGCCCCCTCCGGGGCAACATTACTCGGACCAACCCGGTGAGTATTATCAGGCCTGTTGCCTCCTCTTCTTTTAACGTAAGCTCCCAGCTTCCCCCTTTCAATCAAGTTTTGAACCTCTTGTTTCAATGCTATGCAATCATCAGTGGTATGGCCAATATCATTGTGATATTGGCAAAAGGAGTTGTTACGATGCTCTCTAGGAGACTGCAAAGTTGTTGGTCTCCGGTAATGTACCTCATCTTTTGTTTTATCAAAGATAGTGGCCACACTCTCTTTAAGCTCTGCGAACCATTCCGGTTGGACCCATGGCCCTCTCTTATTTCTGGATTGTTGACTCTGAGCATGAGCTGCTGGTTGAGACTGAGCTTTTGCCCTACCATGCCCCTGTCCGGTTTCTCTTGCTTTGTTACCGGACTGGTTTTGATTTGGAGTTGGTGCCACTGGGGTGGACCTCACCTGTCTGTGCACCCTGGTTTTCTTTGTTTCATCAACGTTTATTTGTTTGCCAACTTGATTTAGCAATCCTCCCAAGGTCATAGCCTTCTTTCTGGTCACCGAATCAGCCAGATTGTCTGGGTTCAAACCTTGCCTTAGGGATGCTATTGCCACCTGTTCGAAGCAATCAGCCAACCCATTCTTTGTGTTCACAAAACGACTTATGTACTCTTTCAAGGACTCGTTTGGCTCCTGGGCACAATGGATTATTGTGTCTCCATTGCCCTTCAGCTCCTTACTCCCTACAAACTGCCTTCGAAAGGCCACCCAAAACGTATCGAAATCTTTAATACAACCCTGAGGCAGGCTGTTGTACCATTTCAGAGCACTCCCCGTAAATGATTGGGAGAATGCTCTACAAAGTAGTTTATCATCATCATCAAAGTTCATCATGAAGTTCTTGAATTGCTCCAGATGGTTGTCCGGATCAGTACTGCCATCGTACTTCTCCATTTTAGTGCTGTCAAACCTCTTGGGGAGGTTTCCGGACAGGATTTTAGAAGACAAAGGAGACTGCCTCCAATTCCTTCCACGACTGAACACAGTATCCTCATTGGGAGTTGCAAAGATACCTAGCTCATCGTGGAAAGCAAAGGGATCCATCAGCATCTTGTCCGTATACCTCCGGTGGTGAGATGACCCTTTTCCAATATGCCTTTTCATTCTTCCATGGTGGTCTCTTTTTCTTGAATATTTCTTAACCTGCTTTTGCTTTTTCTTGGTTCGACCCTCATCGCTGCTAGAGGACAAAGATTTTTCATTTCCCTCACTGTCCGAAGAGCTACCCGAAGATTCTGAGCTCGAGTCAGAACTCTCCACAGGCTTGGACCGGTGAGACTTTTTAGAACTAGCATGAGTCTTTTTGGTGCTCACATGAGTTTTGGAAGCCTCATGCTCTCTGGGGTTATCGGTGTGATGAGCAACCGATGCCTTGGATTTTTCTTTCACGCCCATCTTGGCCTTTTCAGCCCTCAGAGCTTCTATTTCAAGCTTTAACCTGTCGCGCTCTTGGACAGTGTACTCATCGTTCTCTTCCACCACTTCGAGCAAAGCTGGTGGAAGCTCTGGATTGTCCGAATTCATACGGACAGAATTTCTTGGCAGTTATTAAATGTTTGATTCAAGCACCTTTCTTCTCCCACTGTGGTCGCCAATTTGGTGAGGATAATAACCGTCTGAGGGTAGGCTAGTAATTTCAAGTGGAATTTTAAGGTGGTGTATGGGTGTTTAACGGTGGTGTGTGGGTGTTTAACGGTTAGAGTAGAGAGTAGAGAGATGATTAAGCAGCTTGGTAGCAGTTAATTCTCATTACCCCTAGTTAATGCGGGTGGTTAGGTATTTATAGTATAATGTTTGGGCCCTTATGGGCTTTCGGGTCATGTTTTATGGACCCGGGTCATGTTAAAAGACCCATGAGCTCTAAGTAGGAGAGCAAGTAGCTTAGTCAAGAAGTGTTTAGGTTTTTTAGTACTTTTGTCATAGTTCGAATAGCTTTAAGTTCACAGTGTTCACAGAATTCTGTCCGGTCCAAATAACTTGTTCGATCCCTGTCCATGTAACCTGTCCGGTATTCGGAGAGACTAGACCGATTTGCCCTTGTCCGGGGACCATCCTGAATTCGGACTCATCAGATGCAATCTTAATTTTTATGTAAATTTTTGTATGGGCTTTGGATATTTCTTCCATTTCGAACAATCGTCTTTGGTTTTTTTAGTTGCTTGGTGTTTATCGCCCATCAGAATGTTCGTGGAAGTGTGATTTGGGTTCTTTGAAAGGCTAAGATCATCCGTGTCGAGTGTCAGACAATTCTGGCTGGGGGCTGAGTGGTAGGACGATCAGATGAAGCATTGTTTCCTGCAGTCCCTATCGCCTCAGAGTATTTCTTACTCGAGGGCCACTGATAGTAATATGAAGTTTGGAGAATTTACAACGATTTAGGATCCTTGTCTAAGCCAATAGCTTTACTATCTTGGGATCTTTTACCGATGTTAAACCACTCATAAATCTTATATCTCTCAAGATGATCAGATGTTTTAGGCATGAAATGTAAAAGAAAACATTTAGAGAAGAAATAAATTGTTTCTCTCTCTGACCAAGGGTTTTTATTTTTATGTCTCTAGAAATTATGAAGATAAATAACTTTGAAATGGTGAATAAGTTGAAGTACATATATAAGAAAATGTAGCCTTCCAATGGTTGCAAAGGCCCAAACAGTGGAAAGGTTTTCCTTAGGTGGCAGGTGCCTAGGAAAGATTAAGAATTTTTCGGAAGATAGTCGCTCCACCTATGAATTGAAGTGCACGCATGTTGAGAAGTGTAAGAGTTTTCTGACACACATCTTCGCTCACAGGTCATTTTGAAAGACGTGCATATTTGTGTCAAAAGTGATTGACACGTGGATAAGAAGAGTCATATATTTCATCAGTAAATTTTTTTTGTGACACATGGACTAGATATGTTATGTAATCCACATGTTATGAACCACTCTAATATGTGGCCTAAAAATACACGATGACCAGACATGAAGTCATTATTTCAATTAGTGAGGTCATGAATCTGAGGAGTTACATAAGAAAGAATAATTTGAGGAGACGTAAGGAGGAATAATGTGCGGAGACTCACAAGAAAGAAAAATATGATTCCATAAATTAGTCATTACTCAAATATATTCACAAGGATTCAGGGGCTACTGATAAGGGGAAAAAATATTAGAAAAAATAAGTTAATTTGGATAAATAAGGGAGTTAATTTGGCGTAGTAAAATATTGTGTAAGAAACCTAACAATTATCTAATATTGAGAGTGATTTGTGTAATAAATAAAAATTATGGTTAGAATGAGTAAATAATGAGATGTGAAATGTTCATAAGAGAGCCGTAAACATGTAAATTATGGATCTACCATTTGTACTATACAAATAAATATATGTTTTTAGAAATTTGGTCAATCATTAATCAATCATTGCGTTGTTATTCTATGTGTCATTTTCTCTCTCTATTTTTCCTGTTTCTCTCTCTAAATATTCTCTTATGAACATTACTTAGAAATATCACCCCTTTAAGAAATATTTAGAACTATGCTTTGGCATTGGCTTCCTGAGTCGACATAGTCTCGAGGCATTCTGAAGTAAAAGTTTTGAATTTGGTTTTGTTCACCTTCACCAATTCAAATCGAGGAATTTCAAGAGCTTTTTCCCTTCTGGGCTTGGATTTTAAAATAAACCAACTCTTGGATAGCCCGATCTCTTGTCTCCTCATCCACATTTTTACAGACTGACAGGGCATTGACACGCTTTTCGTGTTTTGCCATTTGTTTGGCCAAGTTTTCTCCTTTTCCCAGAGCTCGTTGTAAGCAGATTATGTCCATGCGGTAGCACAGTCAACCTGCTCCTGCGTGTAGACTTCCGGATCCCTCACGTATAGGTCATTCTTATTAAGTTTCTCCTCTAGTGCATATGTCCGGAGCTTCGCCTCTGCCGACTATTTTTTTCCTCTCTATCACGACAATGAGCACCAACATGTGGTACAAAGAACAAACATAGGTGTCTGATTTTCGTAGTTGAAAACACCCAACAGACCACGTATATTTTTCTATTTTTTCCAGTGAAAAGTAAAAGTTCTAATCCAACAAAGTAAGTCTGTATACAGAAGTGTTGTGGGAAGAAGGACAAATATGTCATAATTAAAACTTTTCGTTGTAGATAACGTTGAACTCTCTAAGATCATTCTCTTTAATATTTTACATTTCTTTATTCCATGTCATGCAAGCTATTGTGTTCACTCATATAACTACTAAGAGCGTGATAGAGTTGATGAATAATAATATGTTTTATTTTATGTTAAGAGAGAATATTAAAACAGTGAAATTTTGTGCAAAAAAAAGACCAAAATCAAGCAAAAACGTTAAGGAAAACGAAATTAAAATAAAACCAGGGTCTCATGGTCCTCCGGTTTTCAAATCTAATATAGAGTCTATTTTGAAAATACTGAAAATAACAAGCATAAAGATTGAACATAAGGTACAAGAACCACCCCGTTTGATAAATTGCTGAATAGGCTATTCCAATTATGTAGTAATTTGAAAGCAAAAAAATCATGGGAGTTGACTATCAAAATAATCAAGATGTACAAGACGAATAAAAAAATCTTCAGATTTGATGGAAAATGCGTGCCGAGGACAAGAAATGATGCAAAACTGATATATGGCATAAATGGTGGCAGAAGCATCATAAAACAAAGTCAAGAAAAAAAAAGACATGTTGAATAATATTTATAAAGTATTTTATAGAAGTTTAAGAATACATGGGGAGAAAGTAGTGATATACATAACAAAAAATAATATGAAGGGCGCAAAAGTTGAAGGGTCAAAGACTGACGAAGATGAAGGCGTCAAGGATATGGAAAAAAATGTTAATAACATACCTTGCATATCATTATTTTTTTCGACATCTGGTGACTGTCTGTCAGAATGTCTAACATGCTTCATAGACTCCAAATTTAAACATCTCTACAAATATGATTGAGAAAAATTTTTATGGTAGAGAAGTTGTTGTGCTCAATCAAGAAAAAAAGAAAACAAATACCACAAAACATTGTGGGATGCGTTTTATTTCTCATTGTAAGAAAATATATAAAATAAAAAATAACATAAATAAGTTTCTTAGTATACTAATATACTAATCTAATACATATTTCTTTACAATATTTCTTTTTAGAGCACACAAAGGTCAGAATCCCGCAATTGGACTTTCTACGGTGCTTAAGATGAGAGGCAATGATTTCCTTCCGACAACAAGAAAATTTCAAGGATTTAATAGGATATGTGGAACCATCATAGGTAAAAGAAATAAAAATTAAAAATGTTAACATTCTTAAAATTACTTCTACTAATTTTAACAAATATATTTGTTTATATTGTAATTGTTGGCTCATCTTATAGTTTCATTCTTTTCTTCTAAGTTGTGGTTATTGGTTATGATATTTCTATGGATGCCAACACAAATGTTAATATAGGTCAAATTCCTAACTTTCATAAGTTGTTAGGCTTAAAAGGTTGTCTAGTCCTTCGACTATCTCGTTTTCTGCCATTTAGTCCCTTGACTAAAAAATCACGGGTGAGGGTCCTTTAACTATTGCAAATCTATAAATTTAGTCCCCGTGCGTGATCTTCTCCTTGGTTCTGCCACGTGTCACCATAGTTAAATGGTTATTATCTGAAAGATAGCTCATTGACTTTTAATTCCATTTTACCCTTTAAATATTATATATTTTTTATTATTTATTTATTTATTTTTATGAAAACAGAGTGTCATAAAATTTGCAATACTTTGTTTTTTTTCTTTTCTTATTTTGTTTCATTTTTCTAACAATGGTTTTTTCAGAAACTCTATGAAATAATTTCATTCTTCCAGCCCACAAATTCAATTCACAAATCATATAACAAACAATTTTATAACTCTGAACGGAATCGTGAACTTCAAGGCTTGAAAATCATATTCTCAGCTTCCTTTTACACAGATTCAAACAGCACAGTTATAACTCTGAACGGAATCGTGAACTTCAAGGCTTGAAAATCATATTCTCAGCTTCCTTTTACACAGATTCAAACAGCACAGTTAACAAATATCGTTCTCCAAAGCTAGGAAAGATCACCTATTAACAGGTTCGAGAAAACACAAAAAGATTTTGATCAAATAATATGGACTTGACAAACAATTCGGAACTAAAGACCGGAACAATCTGTAGACAAAGAATATCAAAGAGACGAATCCGAAGATAGGCTTATCCATCGGTGCTTCGGATTCATCTCATTTGGTCTTGTTGAGATTTTTTGCCACCATTGTTGTCTCTCGATCTCCTTCAAAGCCAGAACTAATCAAATTAACGTCATTTTCATTTCGAAGATTTTTATATTCCTCTCGCTCGTATCATATGATGGAAATTGTATTTTTTTTGTTTCAGTTCTTATAAATCTGATGTATAATTCACTCCAGACTAATAGTTCTGGTTCTGTATAATGTGCAACTTAGACCATGTTTTAAAGATTATGTTTAATGTTGAGTTCTTCAGTATTGGATCATAGTAATTAATAATTGTATATGCTGACTAAAATTTTATTCATTTTTGTGTGTTTTAGAAGAATTAAGGAAGATTTGTGGAGCTAATTCGGGAATAGGTAGACCATAGAGCTTGAGGCCTCCAAATTTCGAGTTAAAATGACAGCTTTTGCGACTTGCATGCGCTTGGGACGATTCAAAAAAAACTATGGATTATGTTCAACCAGATCGAAAGGAATTAGTAGAGCTTCATATTTGATGCCTTCTTCGGATGTGGTTTCCTCAAGCCGTGCATATACTTGTTCAACTTCTATATATGTCAACAATGAGTTTTGTCCTAGTCTTTAGTTCTGAATTATCTGTCAAGTCCATATTATTTGATCAAAAAAAATTTGTGTTGTCTTGAACCTCTTAATAGGTGGTCTTTCCTAGCTTTGGAGAACGATACTTGTCAACTCTGCAGTTTGAATCTGTGAAAAATGAAGCTGAGGATATGATTTTCGAGCCATGAAGTTCATGATTCCGTTCTAAATCTGAATAGGTGCTTTCATTAAGAGTTATCAAATTGTTTGTTGTATACGATTTTTGATTAAATTTGCGAGCTTGAAGAATGGAATTATTTTATAGAAGTTCTTAGAAAACCATTGTTAGAAAAAGGAAAGGAAATGAAAAAGAAAAAGAAACAGAGTATCGCAAATTTTACAATACTCTATTTTCAGAAAAATAGATAAAAAATAAATAAAAAATAAAAAATATTAAAAATATATTATATTATAAAGGGTAAAAATGGAATTAAAAGTTAATGGACTATCTGTGAGACGGTAACCATTTAAATATGGTGATATGTGGCAGAACCAGAGAGAAGACCACGCGCGATGACTAAATTTATAGATTTTTAATAGTCAAGGGACCCTCACCCGTGATTTTTTAGTCGATGGACTAAATAGCAGAAAACGTGATAGTCGAAGGACTAGATAACGATTTAGGCCTAAGTTGTTATATAAAATATAAAAATGCTAATTAATTTTGTATCTATTTTTATATTAATTAGTGAGGTGATCCATATTATTGTTTGTTATGAGACGTCACTATTATTTTGCTCTTCTGTTGTGTAAAACGTCCACCTAGGAGGAGAGTTAGGAGTAGAAATAGTGTGTCTGTGTTAAAATATTAGTCTGTCAGGATTCTTGGTACTATGGTGTAGGCTTATATATGCTCGCTCTTTTACCATTGCTTCGATTTCAAAGACAACTAAGCTATATTTTTGAAGTAAATGTATAATTTTGTACTATAAGTAATACAATTTCCTCTCTGTACTTAGCATTTCCATCAGCTCTTGTTTGTTTTTTCCAACTTTGTCAGAATTTTATCATGTAAAAATTGTTAACATTGTTTTCTTGAGTAGTTTATTTTGAAAATTGATGTGGATAATTATCACCTGAGGGTAGGCTTAGTAATTTGGTTGGTGTTTTATAGTAGTGTGTGGGTGTTATGTGTTTAGAGTAGAGAGTAGAGAGATAATTAAGCAGCCTGGTAGCAGTTAATTCTCATTACCCACACTTAATGCAGGTGGTTGGGTATTTATACCTGATGTTTGGGCCCTTATGGGCTTTCGGGTCATGTTTAATAGACCCGGGTCATGTTCAAAGACCCATGAGCTCTAAGTAGGAGAGCAAGTAGCTTAGTCAAGAAGTGTTTAGGTTTTTTAGTACTTTTGTCATAGTTCGAACAGTCCTATGGTCAGAGTGTTCGAAGTGATCAGTTCGGTTCGTGTGACCTGTCCGGTCCGGAGGCCTTGGACCGATCTGTCCTTGTCCGGGGAGCACGCAGAATTCGGACTCATCAGGAGCCCCTTTTTTAGGTGTTTGTGCAAATATTCTTGTCAAAGACCTGAAAACAGTCCGACTTCAAGGGTAGTTTTGATCCGGGCAGGTCTGTCAATTTGGGCTATGGGTTTATCCGGACAGATAAACCTTCACGAATTCAAAACGGTTTTTGCTAGAATTCGTGGGACACGTGTCACTTTCTGATTGGTTGCTTCAGCCGTTTTTTCACCTTGAATTTCGAACCCACCTTCTTCGAAAAGTAACCTCTTCAATTAAAGGTGGTGACATCAGCACCGTCTTTTAATCATTGCCAAACTTTTCGTATTCTCCTAGGAATCAACTTCCTTTTTCAGATTTACTATAAATACAAACTCATTTCTACTGTTTTACCATCTCCTTCAAATTTACTTCTCCAAAAACTCTCAAAGCTTTCTCTCTCTAAAGCAAAAGTTTAGTTCAATAGTTTATGTTTACAGCGAGAAACGCTCTTGTCAAAGGCGGGTGGCTCAACCTTTCTGAGTTAGAGAAAGCTCAAAAAGTTGAAAGAGAAAGACGGATTGCAGCAGGGTTACCCACCTCGCCTGTTGAGAGACTAAACACTTCTGCTACCGAGTCAGATCGAGGCTCGTCCTCTTCCAAAGGTACTAAGCCTAGAAAACTATTTCAAACCAACCTCTCCCCCATAATCTCTGGTTCCTCAGTTCAGGAATCGGTGCCTGCCGTCGAGCCAGGAATTACAGTCACTAGCCTTAGAAAACCTTCTCCCTTTATTGCAATGGGATTGGATACGGAGCACTCCCCTGAGAAGCTAGTTGATAAGAGGAAAGGCCGGTTGGTTAAAGGCCTGGGGAAAAAAAATACTCCCTCAAGGTCAGGGGCAAAGGACAATAGCACCGGATCAGAGGTGCCAATCAGAGCCCCTAAGGACAGGCTGTCCGGACCGGAGGGCTCCAATCCAAACCTTCAACCAGAAACTTTTGTTCCAAACACTCTACCGGAGAGCAGAAATCAAAGGGGCACTGAGGCCCATCAGTCCGGAGATAAGGCTGAGTCAAGTTTGAACACTCCCCCAACCACTACTGCTGAAATCCCTTCAACAATCATGGAGGGAGTGATCCCCGTTTGAGTCTGAGCCCTCCGGTCAGACCAGCAAAGAAATAGTTTCCAAGAAGGATAAAGGCAAGGAGAAATTGTACTTGAGGCATCCGGATCTGTCGGAGAGCCTAGAAGGAAAAGTAGGGCCTTGTTTCCACAAGGTCAGCGTTAATTACCTCCTCTCCTTACAAAATATCAACTATACATTCATCCACACTGCCGAGCTGGGCAGGATGCGTTCGAAGTGGGGCATTCCAGAAAATGTAAAGATCAGGATTCCTATACACCCGGAGACCCCCATGGACTGCAAGTTGAGTGAAGTGGTCATGTTCACGGAGCTGTTCAACTGGGGGCTCAGGTTCCCACTGGACCCAGAGATGTCAGATACTTCCATCTGATCAAACTCTGTCCGAGCCAGCTGAGCCCCAACGCTTGGTATACCCTTATGTCATGTATCATGGCATCAAGGCTGTCCGAGATCCCCCTGCCAATGGAGGAGTTCGCTGCAGTGGCCAGCCTGTGCAAAAACCACCACATCCCCTTTTACCATTTCAATATGGGGGATGGCTTCAAGGCTGTGGACGATCTGCTGGAGGCGGAGAGGAACTGGTGGACTCAGTTCCTATTTGTTAGTGGCGCCTGGGAGAACGGCAAGAAGATAAAATCCGGATAGAACCCAAGCCTCCTCAGAAGTAGATGGAGGAGTGACCGTAAGTATCTTGCATTTGTCTCTCTTCTCTTTTCTTGTTAGACTTAGTTTATACTAATTTATCTTACTTTTGTCTTATCAGAACTGTCCAAGGAGTTCAGTGGCTATCAGAAAGCCGGGCAGATAACTTGTGGCAAGATTAATGCTTGGGCTGCTGAGAATTGGGGGAACCGATTCCACGATGCTTTTACTAGTGGAAATTTGGCAAGGTCTCACCTGTGGAACACCACAGGTCGGAGAGACTTGACTTGGGAGGAGCTCACCACCCAGCCTTCTCCGGACGTTGTGCTCAAGAGGACCCATGAACCAGATGGGACACTCTTCCTGCCAGGCCGGGCCAAAGCCCCGAGCAAGATGAAAGGCAAGAAGAAGAAGGGAAAAAAGGTGGTGGGTGATGCCAACCCTGCTGATGCTGAGAAGGATGCTCCAACAGACCCGGAGGGGCCCGTTCAGAGCCAAATTGATGTTGTTCTCTTGCAGGTGGTGGAGCAAGAGACTAAAAAGCAAGAAGCGGACCTCCCAAAACCTCCAAGGGCTTCCAAGAGGAATCGGAAACAGGAGAGTGAAGGCGCAGACCGGGAGGCTAAGAAGAAAAAGACATCTAAGGGAGATGAGCTTTCTCTCCGGGCTCCGGAGCCTTCGCTTCAAGCTGATCCTGCAGACCCAATGCATGCTGAGGAGATTCTTGGTGACTTCCACACCGATGAGGTCGAGGGGGGAGATATCAACATAGATGGAGTAGACATCACCGACCTTGGTGAGCTTGGTGAATACTTCCTCAATCTCCCCAGAGATGACTTTGCAGGGCCTTACCTTCCTCCGAGCAGCTCCAACACAGTCAATTTTAACGGTAAGACTTTTATTGTCTCTAGTCAAAGGGATGCTATAGCCCACTCCTTGTTAAGCAACGTGCAGCCTGTACTTATGTTGGAGAGACAAGTTCGGAGTCAGGCATACATCATTAAAGACCTTAAGTCTGACAAGGAGAAGCTATCCGAAGACCTTCGCACTGCCACCTCTAATGCTGCCATGTTGAAAGAAGAAAACAAGGAGTTGAAGAGAAGCCAAAAGACAAGCACCACAAAAGTCGCCACTTTAGAGGAAACCATTAAAGACCTCCGGGAGAAACTGTCCGGTCTGGAGAAAGACCTTGCTACCTCAAAGGAAGAAACTAAGGCAAAGGACAAAGTCATCACCAACTTAACCACCGACAAGATTGCTCTTGAGAATGCAGTGTCCAAGGCTGCCGAGGAGAAAAATACTTTGTTACAGGAGCAGGAGGCCAAGATCCAAGCCAAGATCAATGCATATGCCAACCAGATGATCAAAAGCGAAGAGCAACTGCTTGAGAAGGTGAGGTCCGACATGGTTCTACTTTTCCATGAAAAGTTTCCGAATAAGAACCTAGGGGACTTATGGCTTTATGTTGAGCCTGAAGACCTTCCATACCACACGATGGCCGAAGGCGATAGGTACGGCTACTCTAGTGATTCCTTAGGTGATGAAGAACATACTGGGGAGAGCCCATATGAAGAGAAAGACGATCCTAAGGGCAAGAAGGTAGATGAAGGTGAGCCATCTTCAAAGGCTCAACCTTAACTTATGATCCACTTTGTTTATTTTCTATCCAGACTAAAGTCCTTGGAAGGCCAAGGCACTCTTTTTGTAATGGTGTCCGGTATCTGACCGGATAGGTTTTTTGTGTTCTACTTTGATCATTCAAAAGTCCTTGGAAGGCCAAGGCAATTTTAAGTTATTTCAATGAATATTTCTGTTCTGTGCAACTATCATCTTCTTTCATTGTTTGTTCTAATTTTAACAGCCAGAGTTTAAGTAGCTTTTAGTTGTTTCATAGTGAGAGTGTTTAAGTTCTCCGGCTAGAGTTTAGATAGCCCTTAGTTATTTCAATCCGGATAGTATGACAAGGGACAAAACTTTAAAAACACTTAGAAATTTTTTAAGAAGGCATCAAATTTTATTCAAAAGCTTGGACACCTCATTGAAGCCTCCCCGTGCCACCAGGGAGGAAAGAGTATGCCCCCAAATATTTACATGGATGTTTAAACAAGTAAATATTTACACAAGTGCTACTCTAAGTACATCCAAATATGCTCGATATTCCAAGGATGAGTCAGAACTCTGCCATCTTTGTCTTCCAACCAATATGTTCCAGGTTTAATTCTTTCAACAACCATATACGGAGCCTCCCAAGTCGGGGCCAGCTTTCCGAATAGCTTTTCTTTAGTGTGTAAGAAGACCTTCCTTAATACTTTGTCCCCCGGTTGGAAATCTCTTCTTTTCACTTTGGAAGCAAACCTGCTTCTCATCAAGCCCTGATAGTGTGCAACTCTAAGGTGGGCTTTAACTCGTCTTTATTCTATCAAATCAAGTTGACCTCTGATTGCCACCTCGTTAGCGTGTTTGGAGAAATTGTGAACACGAAAGGAGGGGAGAGTTGCCTCTATGGGAGCTACTGCATTCATCCCATAGACCAAGGCAAAGGGTGACTCTTGTGTTGTAGCCCCAGGTGTTGTCCGGTAGGCCCACAAGACCTCTTGTAGATAACTAGGCCACTTCCCAGCAGCCCCTTCCAAATTCTTCTTTAAACCAGAGAGTATAGTTCTATTAGCCACTTCAACTTGTCCATTTGCTTGTGGATGGAAAGGTGAAGAAAAACAATGTTGTATACCCCTTGAGGCACAGAAAATCTCCATTTCCCTATTGTCGAACTGTGGCCCATTGTCTGTTGTTATCTTTTGTGGGACACCAAATTTGCAACAGATGTTGGATAAAATGAACTTTATAACAGCTGTTGATGTTGTCCCTGCTAGAGGTGCTGCTTCAATCCACTTCGAGAAGTAGTCTATGGCCACAATTATAGTTTTACGCCCTCCGGACACCACAGGGAGAGGCCCTTCTAAATGCAACCCCCATCGAGCAAAAGGAATAGGCTCAGAAATTGATTCCAGAGGAATAGCTGGAACATGAATCTCATTACTGTACCTCGGGCATGGGTCATACCTTCTTACCAATTCCTTAGCATCTTTCATGATTGATGGCCAATAGTAACCGGAGAGTAAAACTCTTCTGGTTAAAGCTCTAAACCCACAATGGGCTGATCCCTCACCATCATGCAATTCGGAGAGGACTACTTGAGACTCTTCATTCCCCAAACAGCGCAGGAGAGGTTTACCAGTAAGATTTTTTGTACAACACGTCCCTTAATATGATAAAACCACGAGCCTTGTGCTTCAGTGTTCTGGCCAGTGATTTATCTGGAGGCACGATACCGTCGGAGAGGTATTGCAGGAGAGGAAATCTCCAATCCTGAGGTTTTTTCACTTGTATTTCAAAAATTTCTTCTTCTTTACCCTCACTAAGTTGAATGGAGGGGCTTTCTAACACATGGATCCATGGATACGACTCCGTATATGTTATGGTTGCCAATGAGTCTGCTAGCTCATTTTCGGCCCGGGGAATATGCTCGTAGACAACACCTTTAAACTTAAGTGCTTCATTTTTGAGGAGGAGTAAATATTTCACAAGCTCCTCCTTCTTAGGCTCAGATTGGCCTTGGGCATGGTGAATAAGAAGTTGGGAGTCACTCAGTAGCTTGACCCTTTTAGCCCCACAAATGTAGGCTAACTTTAATCCAACTATAGCTGCTTCGTATTCGGACTCGTTATTAGATACCCTGAAAGCAAAACAAATAGCCTGGTATATTTTGTATCCATACGGGGAAGTTAAACACACCCCTGCACCACACCCCATAGTGCTAGATCCACCATCTGTTTGGAAAATCCATAACTTTTTATCTTTTATATCAGTAGTTTGCTCTGAATCCCTGTCGGAGTGGAATTCAACCAAAAAGTCTCCCACAGCTTGGGCCTTGACTGCAGTTCGGGGAGCAAAATCTATGTCGAAGTCCCCCAACTCTACTGACCACTTAGTCATCCTGCTTGAAATGTCTGCCTTTTAGAGGACATTTTTCAGGGGAAAAAAAGTCCGGACGATGATGGGATGAGCTTGGAAATAAGGCCTCATCTTTCTGGCAGCTATCACCAGGGCCAATGCTAACTTTTCGAGTTTCAAGTAACGCCTTTCTGCATCTATCAAACTTTTGCTGATGTAGTACACTGGATGGGGATGACCATCGACCTCTCTTACCAACACAGCACTGATGGCATAACTTGAAACTGCCAAATATACGAAGAGGGTCTCCCCATCAACTGGTTTAAACAAAGTTTTGGGAGAGGACATGTGCTTCTTGATCTCATTAAAAGCCTCATCACACTGTGGGGTCCAATCGAATCCCTTTGCACCCTTCAAAGTTTGAAAGAAAGGTGCACACCTGTCCGAAGACCTTGAGATAAATCTGTTTAAGGCAGCTAATCTCCCCGTTAACCGCTGTACTTCTTTAATGGTTCGAGGAGGTTCCATCTGAAATAAGGCATTAAGCTGGTCCGGGTCAGGTTGTATTCCATGCTCACTTATAATATAGCCCAGAAACTTCCCGGACTGCACTCCGAACACACACTTCTCTGGGTTTAATTTCAAATTTACTTTTACCAAGTTGGAAAATTTTTCTTGGAGATCGGATAAGTGCAACTGCTCATACACACTCTTCACCATCATATCATCAATGTACACTTCCATATTTCTTCCAATTTGATCAGCAAATGCCTTGTTGACTAATCTCTAATAAGTAGCCCCAGCATTTTTCAAACCAAATGACATTACCTTGTAGCAATGAAGACCTCTGTCCGTGACAAATGTGGTATGCTCTTGATCCTTTGGATCTACTTGAATCTGATTGTATCCGGAGAAGGCATCCATAAAGGAAAGCAGCTTGTTCCCAGAGGTGGAGTCTACTAACTGATCAATCCGGGGAACTGGATACAAATCTTTTGGGCAAGCTCTATTGAGATCTGTGAAGTCAATGCACATGCGCCACTTGCCATTCTTCTTTTTTACCAAGACCGGATTGGCAGTCCACAAAGGGTATTGAGACTCCTTGATGTGCCCTATCTTTGTGAGCCTGTCAACCTCTTGCACAATGACATCAGCCTTTTCCTTGGAAAAAGCCCTTCTCTTTTGAACTACTGGAGCTACGTCTCTCCGAACGGATAGGTGATGTGATATTACTTCTGATGGAACCCCAGTAACATCACCATTGCACCAAGCAAAAACGTGCTGATGGTTCTTCAAAAACTTTAACATTTCATCTTTCAAAACAGGTGGCATCTTAGACCCTATCTTGACACTTTTCCCATCTTCCAAACAGTGTGTTTCTACCTCTTCAACCGGTATCAATACTCCAGGGGTCTCTCTGGGGTCATCAATTTCACCCTCACCCCCAGAAAGGCCCTCAAACTGCTATTGTTCATTAATACGGACTGCCCCTAGCGTTCGGGGAGCCAGGGCAGTGGCATAATATTCTCTTGCAATCTTTTGGCTGCTCCGGACGACTCCAACCTGTCCCTGAACAACATATTTCAAGCACTGATGGACTGTTGAAGCCATTGCATGCATCCTAGAGAGCCAAGACCTCCCCAGAATAGCGTTATAGCAAGTGGGACAATCCACCACAATAAAGAGTATTCTGACCATTTTCTTGAAAGGGCCTTTTCCCAATAGAACTTCTTCTTCGAACTCTCCGATCACATCTGTTGAGCTGCCTGTAAAGCCCACAATTGATCTGTCCGAACTCTGAATTACAGCTGGATTTTTCATTCTCTTATATGTGGTTAAGAAAAGGATATTGGCTGAGCTTCAAGTATCCACCAGGATTCGTCTTATGTCATTGCCCCCTATAGATGCTCCTATGACAACAGCATCCTCATGAGGGCCAGCAATGTCTCTTAAATCATCTTCATCAAAAACAATAAAGGGGAACGAGTTTTGTGACTGATAGGAAGTCATGCCTCCTTCTAGCTGGGAGGCTAAAGTATGCACGTGCCTCTTCCTCGAAGAAGCAGTAGGAGCTGTCATAGTGTCCCCTCCGAAAATTGTAAGTGACTCGAAAAACTTAATGAGCCCGGAGACCGACCTAGAACATTCCTCAATTGTACCCACTCTGTTTCGAGTTGGATCAGGATCCAAGTACTCAGATTCCACGTCAAACCTTTCAACTATAACCATGGCTCCCTCCGGAGCAGCATTACTTGGACCAACCCGGTGAGTGTTATCAGGCCTGTTACCCCCTCTTCTTTTCACGTAAGCCCCCAGCTTTCCCCTTTCAATCAAATTCTGAACTTCTTGTTTCAATGCTATGCAGTCATCAGTGGTATGACCAATATCGTTATGATACTGGCAAAAAGAGTTATTACGATGCTCTCGGGGAGACTGCAGTGTAGCCGGTCTCCGGTAATGCACCTCTTCCTTTATTTTTTCAAAAATAGTGGCCACACTTTCTTTCAATTTTGCGAACCACTCCGGTTGCACCCATGGCCCTCTCTTGTTTCTGGATTGCTGACTTTGAGCAGGAGCAGCTGGTTGAGACTGAGCTTTTGCCCTGCCGTGCCCCTGTCCGGTCTCCCTTGTTTTATTTCCGGACTAATTCTGATTGGGATTTGGTGCCACTGGGGTAGACCTCACCTGCCTTAGGGATGCTATTGCCACCTGTTCGAAGCAATCAGCCAACCCATTCTTGGTATTCACAAAATGGCTTATATAATCTATCAAGGACTCATTTGGCTCCTGGGCACAATGGATTATTGTGTCTCCATTACCCTTTAGCTCTTTACTCCCTACAAACTGCCTTCGAAAGGCTACCCAAAAGGTATCGAAGTCTTTAATACAACCCTGAGGTAGGCTGTTGTACCATTTTAGAGCACTCCCCGTAAATGATTGGGAGAATTCCCTACAAAGTAGTTTATCTTCGCCATCAAAGTTCATCATGAAGTTCTTAAATTGCTCCAGATGGTTGTCCGGATCAGTACTGCCATCGTACTTCTCTATTTTGGTGCTGTCAAACCTCTTGGGGAGGTTACCAGACAGAATTTTAGAAGATAATGGAGATTGCCTCCAGTTTCTTCCACGACTGAACACAGTACCCTCATTGGGAGTTGCAAAGATACCTGGTTCATCGTGAAAAGCGAAGGGATCCATCAGCATCCGGTCCACATGCTTCCGGCTATGAGATGATCCTTTACCAATATGCCTCTTCATCTTTCCTTGTTTATCCCTTTTTCTTGAATATTTTTTAATCTGCTTTTACTTCTTTCTAGTTCGACCCTCATCGCTGCTAGAGGACGATGATTTTTCAACTCCCTCACTGTCCGAAGAGCTATCAGAAGACTCTGAGCTTGAGTCAGAACTCTCCACTGGCTTAGACCGGTGAGACTTTTTGGAACTGGCATGAGTCTTTTTGGTGCTCACATGAGTCTTCGAAGACTCATGCTCTATGGGGTTATCGGTGTGATGAGCAGCTGATGCTTTGGACTTTTCTTTCACGCCCATCTTGGCCTTTTCTGCCCTCAGAGCTTCTATTTCACCCTTTAGCCTATCACGCTCTTCGATAGTGTATTCATCGTTCTCTCCCACCACTTCGAGCAAAGCTGGTGGTACTTCTAGATTGTCCGGATTCATTCAGACAGATTTTCTTAGCTGGTTTTGAATGCTTGATTCAGGCACCCTCTGCTCCCACTGTGGTCGCCAATTTGGTGTGGATAATTATCACCTGAGGGTAGGCTTAGTAATTTGGTTGGTATTTTATCAAATATTGTGTGGGTGTTATGTGTTTAGAGTAGAGAGTAGAGAGATAATTAAGCAGCCTGGTAGCAGTTAATTCTCATTACCCACACTTAATGCAGGTGGTTGGGTATTTATACCCTGATGTTTGGGCCCTTATGGGCTTTCGGGTCATGTTTAATGGACCCGGGTCATGTTCAAAGACCCATGAGCTCTAAGTAGGAGAGCAAGTAGCTTAGTCAAGAAGTGTTTAGGTTTTTTAGTACTTTTGTCATAGTTCGAACAGTCCTATGGTCAGAGTGTTCGAAGTGATCAGTTCGGTTCGTGTGACCTATCCGGTCCGGAGGCCTTGGACCGATCTGTCCTTGTCCGGGGAGCATGCAGAATTCGGACTCATAAAAAATAACTAGCTATTTACTAGTTATTTATTTTATTTTAGTATTTTAGAATTAGTATTAATTTCTCAGTACTTAGCTTATCTTGGGATACGTGTTTGAGTTCCAGTTGAGATATTCAGAATGGTGTTGAGGTAATACCTCAACATTCTTCAAGATTTCGATTTTCTTAAAATTCAGAGCAACATGTGAACTTTGAGTCAACTTGTCTAACTTTAACTTCATAAGTATAAATTTATATAGGGATTATCATATTTACTGCTTGATTAGTTTTGAATTTCAAGAGTTTAAACTTCTTTTTTTTGTTATGGTTGATTATAATTTTGAAATTATTTTCAAAAAAAATGGTTTGCATTTAAGACATAACAATTATAATTTCAATTTTATTTGACTAATAAGTTAACATTGGTAGCAATATTCCTGTTAGTTTTAAAAAATATGTTAATTTAGTTGATGTTTAGGTAATAGAAGATGACCTGGTACTCAGACAAGATGAAAAGGCTCTGATGGTTGGAGAACATCTCTCAAGTGATGAAGAAATTAAAGAAGGTGATGCAGTATATGACAAGGAAAATGAAGAAGTTGCTGAATAAAAAGAAGAGGAAGAAGATGATAAATAAGAACCATAAGGTAATAGAGTTAAAACTCCAGAATATGGAGCAAGAACAAAAAGTTTAACAATGAGTAACAACAAATGAAGAAAAGAAAAGCAAACTAATATATTGAAGAAAGTGAAAAAAGAAGAAAATGAAAAAGAAGAAGAGAGCACAAAGAAACGACAAGAAAAAAATGCAAAAGAACATAATAAAATGAACAAAGAAGGAAGCGAGAACACAACTCTTTTACAGAAGAATGCATAACTTGAATATTTAATCAAACAAAAGAAGGTATTATTTAATTTTTAAATAAGTTATTAGTTTACTACATGTATTTTAATGACGGAGTCTGCTAATATACAGGAAATGCTCAACATTATGATTAAAGAAATACACGAAGTCAATGAGAAGTTTAAGAAGCTTCTATGTTTCTGTTTAATAAATATGCACAACTTCTGATAGAAAAAGAGGTATGGTATCAATCAAATTATCATGTTATTCAATTTTTAATAATATTCTTGAAATTTAGTAAAAGTGAATAACTTTTAGTATAAAAATAGAGGATAAATAAGCTTGAGGATACTATTTGAAAGCTAAAAACGAATCTTCAACAAACAACTCAAGCTCAAGCTTAAGAACAATAAAAATTACAATTATTCATGTTATTAAAGTTGAATTTATTCATGTTATTTAAAAAAAATACTAACTAATTTTATATCAATAGAGAAATGTAGATGTGAAGAAGAATAAAACCATCACCCCTTCTTTCTTGGTAAAAAAAGTATGAGAAAACCCACCAAGGAAGAAGAATTATTATCCAGAATTTAAATATCAACCAATAAAGAAACAAAGTAAAGGAAAAGAGGCTGAAAAAATACATATTGAAGACTCGAATATGATTTTCAAGAAAAGTTCAAGATTAAAAAACTGAAATTGATTAAAAGAGAACAAGGAAAGCGGACTTCACAAGTAATTGATGAAGACATCTGCAAATTTAATGGACTTATCCAAAAAAAAGTAATCAATTTCAACATTTTTGTTTCATTTAATTTTTTTAAATAAAAAATACAATTCTTAATGAATTACAATGAATATGTAAAAACAGCGCAACTATTTTGAGAAAAGAGTCTACATGGATCGTTGTGGATTATCTCCAGAAATTATCAAGAACATATTAATTGGCATAGAGGTAAGGATATTTACTTTTTATTTGTTTCCAACTTAGATATTAGTAGAAATTCACATTTTTACTCTCTTGTTGGGAACCTTATGCCCAGCAAGATAGTAATTACTCATCCCCATACCTATTTGAACAACACACTCCGGAACTCACTCATAAGAATATGATACATGGAGGCACACTGTCTTGTTGGGCATCATATGCTCTGACCTCACTCCCTCGAACTCCATTGAGATCTTGTTATTATAGTTATATGTTCAAAGACTGTATTGTTTACTAGCTTTTATATAGTATTTAGTTCAGACAGGATTTTGTAATGCTTGTTTGTCTCTTAATCAAGTTAATAGATCAAAGTGGATGGATCAGCTGTGCTGAATTCTAATTTATGCACCTTGTGATCAGATTATGTGTTGTTTTGAATTTTGATATTTATAGTTGTGTCTTTTAATTAGGTTAGGTTATTTGTAGTTCAATATTTTCTCTTCTCATTTGGTATCGTGATTGTGATTGATACTATGGTCAATAGTGATTTTAGCGTAGCTTGATTTCAAATGTTAACATTTCAAAAAGTGAGAAAAATGATCCTCTAATGGGTTAAGATAGTACCATACTGTTTTGTTGGGCATCCTCTTCCCAACAAGACAGTAATCACTCCTTCCAAGACCTTATTGAATATCACCCCCCGAACTCATTCAAAAAAATATGATACAGGGAGGCAGATTGTCTTGTTGGGCATCACGTTCCTCTGAACATGTTTGAGATCTTGTTATGATATTTATATGTTCAAATACTACATTTTTAATCGGTTTCATATACTATTTAGTTTCTATAGGATTTTACAGTGCTTGTTTGTCTCTTAATCTAGTTGATTGGCTAAAATGGATGGATAAGTTGTGCTAAATTATAGTTTATGTTACATATTTTGATCAGATTGTGTTTTGATTTACTTTTGAGATTTTTTACATTGCAGATAATTGATTTATATGATTCATTCATAAAACGAATGAATCAAACATTTTATGAGAGTGATTCATAGAGAGCATAATATGCTATATTATTGATAGCAACAATGATATATGCACTAAACCTTTTCTATATATAAATTACATTCACATGAATACAATATGATATTTTCTCATCTTTATCTCTTTAATTTTTTTAATAACAATACTTAAAATTTGAAAAAAAACGATAGATGACAGACTCAAAAATGTCTAAAATTGTAATAATTTGTAGATTATTATACCGATTCACACACTATCTAGCGTTGCAACTTTCAACCACTAAACATTATTGGTGATTAACATTGATGCATACGTGTTGATTCACTATAACCCCTTACATCCATGGAATACAAAAAAAAATAGTGGATAGATGAGAGGGAGGGCTTCATCGTAAGAAGAAGACAAAGCATGCAAACAAAGAGATGAAATATTTCACACAATTTGAAATGATGAATACACGTGTTTGTATAAATATGTAACTACAAACAAAAGATTGGTTTTGTTTCTAATACTTTGTAAAAATATGTAGTTTGTATGTAAACATTTTGTAGTTTTATTAAATATTTTGTTTGTTTGTGTTAAAACACTTTGTAGTATGATTTTGTAAAAATATAATATTTATTTGTATATGAGTTGTACAATCATAGGAACAAAAATCACATGAACAAATATTTCAAGAACAAATTTTACACGAGTAAAACAGCTTAGAAATAAAAAAAAATTGCAAGCATAATGAGTATTCAACATCATATATAGCTTGTTACGCATTTTCAATACATCATATCATTTTTTTGGTCGAACTTTTTTATAGATGGTTCTTCGGTTCTTCAACCACCTATGTTGAAGAGGCAACCTTATATGCCAAAAACATAATATTTCCGCTAAGAGGTGAATTTACTCTGAAGAAGATCAAATGCGGTTAGTGTAAAAGAGTTATGACCTACCAAAGGAGGGCTTGTAAGGAGACAAACATTTGAGTATTTGTTTTTGTCATTGATCTATCAATCTGTTATCAATTTGTGAGGAAAGTAATTTATGAGAAGTTTTTTTTATTGTTCTATCGGGTTGTTTATCAATGTAAAGATACATATTGGTGTGGATAAAAGTAGCCTGAGGGTAGGCTGGTAATTTTAAGTGGAGTTTTAAGGCGGCGTAAGGGTGTTTCACGGTGGTGTGGTGGTGTTTAAGGGTGTTTTAAGGTATTTCAGGGTGTTTCAAAGTGTTTCAAGGGTGGAGAGAGAATTAAGCAGCCTGGCAGCAGTTAATTTTTCTTACCCCTAGTTAATGCTGGTGGTTGGGCATTTATAGTGTAAGATTTGGGCCCTTATGGGCTTTGGGTCAAGTTTAATGGACCCGGGTCATGTTCAAAGACCCATGAGTTTTAAGCAGATGTACAGGTAGCTTAGTCAAGTAGTGATTAGGTTTTTTAGTACTTTAGTCATAGTTCGAACTGCTTTATGTTTGCAGTGTTCAAAATCATCTGTCCGGTTCAACGAGTGCTGTTCGAATTGAAGTCATGGAGTCTGTCCGGTTTTACGGGGTGATTTTACCTTGGACTACCCTTCCGGGGAGCTCTTCGAATTCAGACTCATCAGGAGCCCCTTTTTTAGGTATTTGAACAAGTGTCCTTGTTTAAAGAACTGAAAAACAGTCCGATTGAAGAAGTGGTTTTCTAATTCGAAGAGAATTGAGATAGGCCCGGACAGCCCAACCGTTATGAATTCCAAACGGTTCTTTATCAGAGGTAGTGGGACACGTGTCACACCCTGGCTGGTCACTTCAGCCGTTTTTTCATCTGGAAAATCGCACCACTTTATTGAACAAGTAACTTCTTTAAATGTTTTTGATGACGTCAGCGCCGTTTTTTAATCATTGCCCAACTTTTCGGATTCTCCTAGGAATCAAACCCTTTTATACATTTACTATAAATTCCATTTGTCTTTCACAGTTTCATTTTCACTTTTACTTTGCCATTTCACTCAAGACTTCATCTCTCTAAAACTTCAAACTTTTCATAGTTTTTTTATGTTCACAGCAAGAACATCTCTAATCAAGGGTGGCTGGCTCAATCTTTCAGAACTAGAGAAAGCTCAAAGGGTTGAAAAAGAGAAGAGACTTGCAGCAGGGCTTCCAGCGTCGCCTGCTGAAAATCCAGCCCCTTCAATCGAAGAATCTGATAGAGGTTCGTCGTCTTCGAAAGGTACGAAACCTAGAAAACTCTTTCAATCAACACTCTCCCCAATAGTTTCTGGCTCATCAGTCCAAGAGTCAATCCCCACTGTCGAACCGGGGGTCGCTGTTACAAGTGTTAGGAAGAAAACCACTTTTATTGCTATGGGGTCCGACTCCGATCATTCTCCAGACAAGCTGATCATGAAAAGACCAAGTAGACTGGTTAAGGGACTCTCCTCAAAAAATACCAGTGAGTCAGGGTCCGGGACAACTGTTAGGACCCTCCGGGAGAGGCCGGTTGGTCCGGAGGCTAGCAGTCCACTACCTCCTAAGGATACTTCGACCTCAGAAGCTCAAACTGAGGTGAGAACTCAGAAACATACAACGAGCCGCCAGTCCGGAGGATCAGCTATGCCAAGCTTCATCCCTCCCCGGGCTGTTTCTGCAGAAGCTCCCCCAACAGTAATGGAGGAGAGGATGGAAGACTCCACTGAGGAGGTCAGGTTTGAGTCCGAGTCTTCCGGACAAGCTGAAACTGCTATAGTTGTTGCCAAGAAAGGCAAAGAGGACTTGTACCTGAGCCGTCCGGATCTGCCGGAGAGCCTTGAAGGGAAAGTTGGGCCCTGCTTTCACAAGGTAGAATTTAAGTATCTTTTGTCTTTGTTAAAAACCAAGTACATGTTTATTCATACTAGAGACTTGGGACGGCTTCGCACTAAGTGGGGGATCCCTGAAAACGTAAAGATCCGAATTCCCATCGATCCGGAGACCCCGATGGATTGCAAGAGAAACGAGATTGTCTTTTTTACGGAGCTGTTCAACTGGGGACTTAGGTTCCCATTGGATCTAGAGATAGTGCGCTATTTCCATTTAGTCAAGCTATGCCCATCACAGCTGAGCCCCAACGGATGGTACACCTTGATGTCATGTATTATGGCGTCCAGGCTGTCCGGAATCCCTCTTCCCATGGAAGAGTTTGCTGCTGTGGCTAGTCTATGCAAACATCACCAGTTCCCTTTCTTTCACTTTAATATGGGGAACAATCTGAAAGCCGTCGATGATCTCCTGGAGTCGGAGAATAAATGGAGGGGCCAGTTCTTGTTTATAAGTGGCTCATGGGAGAATGGGAAGAAGATTAAGATTGGGGAGAATCCCAACCTTCTTCGAAGTAGATGGAGAAGCGATCGTAAGTTCTTTCCTTAAGTTTATGTTCGAATCTTCCCTTCTTTAAGCTTTCACTAACTAGTTATTCTTTTGTTTTATTAGAACTGCCAAAAGAGTTTGGAGACTATCTGAAAGCCGGACAGGTCACCTGTGGCAAGATAAATGCATGGGCCGCAGATAACTGGGAGAACCGGTTTCACAAGGCTTTCACTCCGGGGAACTTGGCGAGATCTCACCTGTGGAACACCACGGGTCGAAGAGATTTAACATGGGAGGAGTTCTCCACCCCTCTGGATGACGACATAGTGCTGAGAAGGTCTCATGAGCTAGATGGGACCCTTTTCCTTCCTCTCCGAGCCAAAGCCCCAAGTCAAATGAAGGGCCAGAAGAAGAAAGGGAGGAAAACAGTAGCAGATACGGAGAAAAAGGCTCCAACTGACACAGAGGTGCCCATCCCAGCTCAAGTTGATGAAAACCTTCTTCAGGTGGTAGAAGTGGAAAGTAAGAAACACGGAGAGACTCCCCCAAAACCTTCAAGGGCCTCCAAACGAACTCGCAAGCAAGTGAGTGACAGTGCTGATAAAGAGGTTAAAAAGAAAAAGCTTTCTCAAGGAGAGGAACTGGCTCTCCGGGACCCAGAGCCCACATTCCCAACTGACCCAACCTTAGCCGAAGAGATCCAGGGAATCTCAATGAAGGGATTCCAATGGAATTCCACACTGATGAAGTTGCTAGGGGAGAGATCAATATGGACGAAGTGGATGTCACCGGCCTGGGTCCTCTGGGTGATTACTTTCTTGGTTTGTCAAGAGATGAGTTCGCAGGGCCATATGTTCCTCCCAGTAGCTCCAACACAGTAAACTTCAATGGTAAGACTTTCTTGGTTTCCAGTGAGAGGGATGTTATAGCCCACTCTCTCCTTAGCAACGTGCAACCCGTGCTCACCCTGGAAAGGCAAGTCCGGAGTCAGGCAGAAACCATTAAAGAGCTTAAGTCTGAGAAGGAGAAACTGTCCGGTGACCTCCGGAGTGCCACTACTAAGGTTGACTTGCTTAAGGAGTCAAACGAACAGCTAAAGAATAAACAAGGGGAAAGCAACACAAAAGTTGCTTCTTTAGAGAAAACCTTAGAAGATCTCCGGGCTAAGCTGTCCGAGTTGGAGAAGGACTTGAAAACCTCAAAAGATGAGACTGCAGCAAAAGAGAAGCTTGTCACCAATCTGACTACTGACAAACTCGCTTTAGAGAATGCAGTGACTCAGGCTGTTGGTGAGAAAGCTGCTCTGGTGAAGGATCAAGAGGCCATGATCAAGGCCAAAATCAACGCTTATGCCAAGGAGATGATACGGAGTGAGGAATTATTGATTGAAAAGGTGAAGTCCGACATGGTCCTTCTATTTCATGAGAAGTTCCCGAAGAGGAGACTTGGGGACTTATGGCGTTATGTGGATGATGACGATCTCCCATATTGGACCATGGTTGATGAAGGGTACACTGATATATCCTCATCTGGTGACGAGGAGGAAACCGAAGAGAGTCCGGGTGAAGAAGAGGCTGACCCCAAAGGAAAGAAGGTCATTGAGGAAAAAAGCGATGTCAAGACCAAGGGAACAGATGAGGGTGAGCCATCTTCAAAGGCCCCACCTTAGTTGGTAATTTATTCTGTTTACTTTTTGTTCGAACCAAAGTCTTTGGAAGGCCAAGGCACCTTTTTTTGTGATGCTGTCCGTTTTGACCGGACAGATTTTTGTATTGTGTTTAAACTTGTTTAAAAAGTCCTTGGAAGGCCAAGGCAACTTTAAGTTTATTGAATGAACGTTTTATCTCACACAACCCTTCTCTTATTTCATAGTCTGTTTAAATGTCTTGGAGTTTAAGTAATTTCGAATTATCGTGTTGTGAGAGTGTTTAGTTTCTCTGGCTAGAATTTAAGTAGCCCTTAGACTTTTCAGTCCGGATAGTATGACAATCAACAGAATTTTGCAAAAACTTAGAAAATTTATTCAAAAAAGCTCCACGTTTCATTTAAAGCTCTCCGTGGCGCCGGAGAGAGGTAGTGGTATGCCCCCAAATATTTACATGGATGTTTAAACAAGTAAATATTTACATAAGTTTTATTCCAAATACATTCGAAGGTGTTCAATATTCCAAGGGTGAGTTAAAACCCTACCATCCTTGTCTTCCAACCAGTATGTGCCAGGTTTGATTCTTTCAACCACAGTGTAGGGGCCCTCCCAAGTTGGGGCCAACTTTCCGAAGAGCTTTTCTTTGGTATGCAAGAAAACTTTCCTCAATACCTTATCTCCTGGTTGAAAGTCCCTTCTTTTAACTTTAGAAGCAAACCTGCTCCTCATCAAGCCCTGATAGTGTGCCACTCTAAGATGAGCTTTTACTCGCCTTTCTTCAATTAAATCAAGTTGATTTCTAACTGCCATTTCATTAGCCTGTCCGGAGAAGTTGTGAACACGAAAAGAGGGGAGTGTCTTTTCTATGGGAGCTACTGCATCCATCCCATAGACCAAGGCAAAAGGTGATTCTTGTGTGGCAGCCCCAGGCGTTGTCCGGTAAGCCCACAAGACTTCTTGTAAATAACTAGGCCATTTCCCAGCAGCCCCTTCCAAATTTTTCTTTAAACCGGATAGTATTGTTCTGTTAGCCACTTCAACTTGCCCATTGGCTTGTGGGTGGAAAGGTGAAGAAAAGCAGTGTTGAATACCCCTCGAGGCACAGAAGCTCTCCATTTCTCTGTTGTCAAACTGTGGCCCATTATCTGTTGTTATTCTCTGAGGGACACCAAATCTGCAACATATGTTGGATAGAATGAATTTTATAACAGCCTTTGATGTTGTCCCTGCCAAGGGGGCTGCTTCTATCCACTTCGAAAAGTAGTCAATGGCTACGATTATGGTTTTACGCCCTCCGGACGCCATAGGGAGAGGCCCAACTAAGTCTAATCCCCATCGAGCAAAAGGGGATAGGCTCAGAAATTGATTCCATAGGAATGGCTGGTACATGAATTTCATTGCTGTACCTCTGGCATGGGTCACACCTTCTTACCAGTTCCTTGGCATCTTTCATTATTGAAGGCCAATAATATCCGGAGAGAAGCACTCTTCTTGTTAATGCTCTAAATCCACAATGGGCTGATCCCTCACCATCATGCAATTCGGAGAGAACCATTTGTGACTCATGATCTCCTAAACAGCGTAGGAGAGGTTTGCTATAGGATTTCTTGTACAAGACCTCTCTAATCATGATGAAACCACGAGCCTTGTGTTTTAGAGTTCTGGCTTGTGATTTATTCGAAGGTACGATGCCTTCGGACATATATTGTATAAGAGGAGACCTCCAATCCTGAGGCTTATTCACTTGTATTTCAAAGACTTCTTCTTTTTCCCCTTCATCAAGTTGGATAGAAGGACTTTCAAGCACATGGATCCATGGATAGGACTCCGTGTATGCTATTGTAGCCAACGAGTCTGCTAGCTCATTCTCTGCCCGGGGAATATGTTCATAAATAACAGCTTTAAACTTCATTGCTTCATTTTTCAGGAGAAGTAAATATTTAATCAATTGTTCTTTTCTAGCTTCTGATAGGCCCAAGGCATGGTGGACAAGCAATTGGGAGTCGCTTAGCAGCTTGACCCTTTTTGCTCCACAGATATAAGCCAATTTCAACCCAGCTATCGCTGCTTCGTATTCGGACTCGTTATTAGATGCTCTGAAAGCAAAACAAATAGCTTGGAACATGTTGTCCCCATAGGGGGAAGTAAGACATATTCCTGCCCCAGATCCTATGGCACTGGATCCTCCATCTGTTCGGACAATCCACACTTTTTTGTCTTTTGAATCAACAGATTGCTCTGAGTCCCTATCAGAATGGAATTCGACCAAAAAATCAGCCACAGCTTGAGCTTTTACTGCTGTTCGAGGAGCAAAGTCTATGTCGAAGTCCCCCAACTCTACTGACCACTTTGTCATTCTGCTTGAAATGTCTGCTTTTTGAAGGACATTCTTTAAAGGGAAGGATGTCCGGACAACGATAGGATGAGCCTGAAAATAAGGCCTCATCTTTCTTGCAGCTATCACCAAGGCCAATGCTAGTTTCTCGAGTTTCAAGTAACGGCGTTCAGCATCAATCAGGCTTTTGCTGATGTAGTATACTGGGTGAGGATACCCATCAACCTCCCTTACTAGCACAGCACTGATGGCACAACTTGAAACAGCCAGATACACAAAAAGAGTCTCCCCATCGACTGGTTTGAACAAGGTCTTGGGGGAGGACAGATGCTTTTTGATTTCATTGAATGCCTCATTACACTGTGGTGTCCACTCAAACCCCTTTTCACCCTTCAAAGTTTGAAAGAAAGGAGCACATCTGTCCGAAGACCTTGAGATGAATCTGTTCAAAGCTGCTAACCTCCCCGTTAACCGCTGCACTTCTTTAATGTTTCGAGGAGGCTCCATTTGAAATAAAGCATTGAGTTGGTCCGGGTCGGGCTGTATTCCATGCTCACTTATAATATACCCTAAGAACTTCCCGGACTGTACTCCGAACACACATTTTTCAGGATTTAACTTTAAATTTACCTTGGCCAGGTTGGCAAAAGTCTCCTGGAGGTCGGACAAGTGCAGCTGCTCATCCACACTTTTCACCATCATATCGTCAATGTAAACCTCCATATTTCTTCCAATTTGATCAGCAAATGCCTTATTGACTAACCTTTGATAAGTAGCCCCAGCATTTTTCAAACCAAAAGGCATCACCTTGTAGCAGTGTAGACCTCTATCCGTAACAAGAGTGGTATGCTCTTGATCATTTGGATCCACTTGGATCTGATTGTACCCGGAGAAAGCATCCATGAAGGAGAGTAGCTTGTTCCCAGAAGTAGAATCTACCAGCTGGTCTATCCGGGGAACTGGATACAAGTCTTTTGGGCAAGCTCGATTGAGATCTGTGAAGTCAATGCACATTCGCCATTTACCGTTTTTCTTTTTTACCAAGACTGGATTGGCAGTCCACAAAGGATACTGAGATTCTTTAATGTGCCCCATCTTTGTGAGTCTATCAACCTCTTGTACAATGACATCAGCCTTTTCTTTTGAAAAAGCTATCCTCTTTTGCACCACAGGTGCCACATCTCTCCGGACAGATAGGTGATGGGAAATCACCTCTGATGAAACTCCAGTAACATCAGCATTGCACCAAGCAAAGACATGCTGATGGTCTTTTAAGAATTTTAACATCTCTTCTTTCAACACTTGTGGCATTTTGGACCCTATCTTGACAAATTTCCCTTCTTCCAAGCAGTGTGTCTCAACCTCCTCAACCGGGATCAACACTCCGGGGGTCTCTCTGGGGTCATCAATTTCACCCTCACCCCCAGAAAGGCCCTCAAACTGCTATTGGCCAGTTATACGGACTGCCCCCAGCGTTCGTGGAGCCAAGGCAGTGGCATAACATTCTCTTGCAACTTTTTGACTGCTCCGGACAACCCCAACCTGCCCCTGAACAGCGTATTTTAGACACTGATGGACTGTTGAGGCCACTGCGTGCATTCTAGAGAGCCAAGATCTCCCTAGAATAGCATTGTAACAAGTGGGACAGTCCACCATAATGAAAAGTATTCTGACCGTTTTCTTGAAAGGGCCTCTGCCCAACAATACTTCTTCTTCGAACTCACCGATTACATCAGCTGAGCTGCCCGTGAAGCCTACAATCGATCGGTCTGACTTTTGAATCACAGCTGGATTTTTCATTTTCTTGTAAGCATCCAGGAAAAGGATATTGGCAGAGCTCCCAGTATCCACCAGGATTCGCCTTATCTCATTGCCCCCTATCGATGCTCCTATGACAACAGCATCTTCATGAGGGCCAGCAATGTCTCTCAAATCATCCCCATCAAAGACAATGAATGGGAATAAACCTGACGATTGATAAGAGGTCATGCCCCCTTCTAGTTGGGTTGCCAAATTATGAACATGCCTTTTTCTCGATGAAGTGGTAGGAGCCGTTACGGTGTCCCCTCCGAAAATTGTCAAGGACTCAAAGAATTTAATGAGCCCGGAGACCGACCTGGAACGTTCCTCTATTGCACCCACTCTGTTCCTTGTTGGATCAGGATCCAAGTATTCTGATTCCACATCAAACCTTTCAACGATTACCATAGCCCCTTCTGGGGCAGCATTAACCGGACCAGCCCGGTGAGTGTTGTCAGGCCTGTTGCCTCCTCTTCTTTTAACATACGCACCCAATTTCCCTCTTTCAATCAGGTTCTGAACCTCTTGTTTCAAGGCTATACAATCATCAGTAGTATGGCCAATATCATTGTGATATTGACAAAAAGAACTGTTTCGATGTTCTCTGGGAGACTGCAAGGTTGCCGGTCTCCGGTAGTGTACTTCATCTTTAGTTTTCTCGAAAATGGTTGCCACACTTTCTTTGAGCTCTGCAAACCACTCCGGTTGGACCCACGGCCCCCTTTTGTTCCTAGACTGTTGACTTTGTGCAGGAGCAGCTGGTTGAGACTAAGCTTTTCCTCTTCCATGCCCCTGTCCGGTTTCTCTAGCTTTGTTTCCGGACTGGTTTTGATTGGGAGTTGGTGTTACCGGGGTGGATCTCACCTGCCTGTGCACCCTGGTCTTTTTTGTTTCATCAACATTTATTTGCTTGCCGACTTGATTCAGCAATCCACCCCAGGTCATGGCTTTCTTCCTTGTTACTGAATCGGCCAGGTTGCCCGGGTTCAAACCTTGTCTCAGGGATGCTATTGCCACTTGTTCAAAGCAATCAGCCAGCCCGTTCTTTGTGTTCACAAAACGACTTATGTATTCTTTCAACGATTCATTTGGCTCTTGGGCACAATGGATTATGGTATCTCCATTACCCTTGAGCTCCTTACTCCCCACAAATTGCCTTCGAAAGGCCACCCAAAAGGTATCAAAGTCTCTGATACAACCCTAAGGAAGGCTGTTGTACCACTTCAGAGCACTCCCCGTAAAGGACTGGGAGAATGCCCTGCAGAGTAGTTTATCATCATCATCAAAGTTCATCATGAAGTTCTTGAATTGCTCCAGATGATTGTCCGGATCAGTACTGCCATCGTACTTCTCCATTTTTGTGATGTCAAACCTCTTGGGGAGGTTCCCGGACAGGATTTTAGAAGACAGTGGAGACTGCCTCCAATTCCTTCCACGACTGAACACGGTATCATCATTAGGTGTTGCAAAGATACCTGGCTCATCATGAAAGGCAAATGGATCCACCAGCATCCGGTCTATATGTCTCCGGCTGTGAGATGATCCTTTCCCAATGTGCCTTTTCATCTTTCCATAACGATCTCTTTTTCTAGAATACTTTTTAACTTGCTTCTGTTTTTTCCTGGTTCGCCCCTCGTCACTACTGGAGGACAAGGACTTTTCATTTCCCTCACTGTCCGAAGAGCTGTCCGAAGATTCTGAGCTTGAGTCAGAACTCTCCACAGGCTTGGACCGGTGAGACTTTTTAGAACTGGCATGTGTCTTTTTATTGCTCACATGAGTCTTTGAAGCCTCATGCTCTCGAGGGTTATCAGAGCGATGGGCAACTGATGCTTTGGACTTTTCCTTCATGCCCATCTTGGCCTTCTCAGCCCTCAGAGCTTCTATTTCAACCCTCAACCTGTCACGCTCTTGGACAGTATATTCATCGTTCTCTTCCACCACTTCGAGCAAAGCTGGTGGAAGCTTTGGATTATCCGGATTCATTCGGACAGAATTCTTTTACTTGGTTTTGAATGTTTGATTCAGGCACCGTCGCCTCCCACTGTGGTCGCCAATTTGGTGTGGATAAAAGTAGCCTGAGGGTAGGCTGGTAATTTTAAGTGGAGTTTTAAGGCGGCGTAAGGGTGTTTCACGGTGGTGTGGTGGTGTTTAAGGGTGTTTTAAGGTATTTCAGGGTGTTTCAAAGTGTTTCAAGGGTGGAGAGAGAATTAAGCAGCCTGGCAGCAGTTAATTTTTCTTACCCCTAGTTAATGCTGGTGGTTGGGCATTTATAGTGTAAGATTTGGGCCCTTATGGGCTTTTGGGTCAAGTTTAATGGACCCGGGTCATGTTCAAAGACCCATGAGTTTTAAGCAGATGTACAGGTAGCTTAGTCAAGTAGTGATTAGGTTTTTTAGTACTTTAGTCATAGTTCGAACTGCTTTATGTTTGCAGTGTTCAAAATCATCTGTCCGGTTCAACCAGTGCTGTTCGAATTGAAGTCATGGAGTCTGTCCGGTTTTACGGGGTGATTTTACCTTGGACTACCCTTCCGGGGAGCTCTTCGAATTCGGACTCATCACATATATTTTTTATAACTTCAAATATAATTGAATTTAGTTCATTTTAAATGATGTTGTTATTTTTATTTTAGTCAAATGGAATGTCTTGATTTTTTGTTATGACAGCTAGATCATGCGCACAAGGAGAAATATTTTGACTGCCAATGACCACATAAACATGTATGAACTAAAATATTAACTACCATTTACGCTATCGAATATACTTCAAAAACATATCCCGATGATGAATGGAAAAATGAAGACTGCCCATCATCAATATTATGTCTATACTAGGACATAACACACTAGACCATTTATTGGATTCTACACGATGATTAGACAGCTAGACCATAAGTTTAATCTGAATCATATCCATCAATTTCATTACAGGTAGATCGAGATAAATCATTATATGAGCATTAAAAGACTCAATAACGCTTGAAAAAACATATTCGTACATTTTCCTTTAAAAAACATTCACATGGTTTTCCGGAGAAAGATTAGCAAAAATTAGAAACATTATTTCCACAAAATTTTAACAGTTATGCCATACAGTTAAAAATTTCATTTTCCTTAAGGAAAAACGTATATTCTTCAAATTTGACAACTATCTTATTTTAATTCGTTTAGGTGTCAACCTAAACTTATCCTTTTAATTTCAAAGAATGTGATATAAATACAACGAGTGATAGAAGTCTGGAAAACTGACATTACTATACTAGTGATAGCTTTATGACAATTAAAAATGAAATTCATTTTCAACAATATTAAAAACCAAAGCCAAGTTACCGAGTCTTCAGATCCAACAATAGAGAATGCTACTAGAAATAAACTTGAAAAAATTAATAGTATTAGTATGAACACTAACTACTACACACAAACACAACTATACAAAAAAGGAAAACACAGATTCCTGCTACATATAAACAAAACAGAAAAAAAACATAAATATTATCTTAGTTTACATCTTTGGCTATAGCAGACAGTAAATGTCCTTTATATTTCCCAAATAGAAAATTCACATCTAAGTATAACATTGACATACAGTTTGAAAGCCCATTAAAACATGCACCAAGCGCAACAAAACAACGCTTAAACAAATTAGTTTCTACTTCAAAATTAAACTCAAATTCACTAGTTGGATTCAAAGCTTTCATAATACTCACATATCCTTTGATCGAACTGTATGACGAAGAGCTATCACCAAATACCTCGACCCTTGCTTTCCCTAAAGCACACCATACAACTCGATATGAAATTTTTAATCCATGACGATTTTTAAAATATTTTTAATAGCACTAGCACATATCTTATTATTGCTTTTGACCTCATTTAGAGTTTATTTAGCAATAATATCACTAGTCGTATGTCTACTAACTATATTTTTTGTAAAAACCCACAACTATGCTCTTTAAAAAACTTATTAATAATCATAAACTTAGTCCCATGATCAATCAAAACATAGATGCCCCAACCATAGTTTTTGCTCTCCTTAAAAAATAGCAACAGAAACACGTTCTTTACTATGTGCTCGTATTTAAATCTAGAATCATGCTATATAGAAAAAATCGATAAAAATTGTTTAAAACCAACATAATTCATTTGCAATTTTTACCTACATCATCGATTTCTTTACCCCCAGACTTAGTACCAAATTTTATCGACATATTATTTCAAAACTAACGTTGGAGTAGTCGAATGGTCATGTTATAATATTCATATTACGGGAAATCGCCACAGAATCCAATCTATATGCTAAATTAATCTTAGTAACATCTTCAACGTGGATTTCTAAACCACTTTGCTCGAAAATAGTAGCCATACTAGCAAAATCCTCATCATTAGTCAATAAAGAATCCATAAACTGCCCCCAAGAGGGTAGCCGAGTTGGTTGAGTAAGGTATGTTTGTGACCAAATGTCATGAGTTCGAGTCCCTCTACATATGATTTCTCGGCTGAACCTGTCACCTTGTGTGGTTTACCTTCTAGCGTTGGTTTGCAAGCTATTGCGTCAGACTGAAGGTTTACCCTGTGCTCACTCATTGCACTATAAGTAGCGGTTGCGGGTTCCCTCCGAAAAAAAAAAAAAAAAAATAAAAGAAAAAAAATAAAAGAAAAAAAAACGAAAAAAAAATAAAATAAAGAAAAAAAAAAGTAAAGAAAAAAAAGAAAAAAAAGAAAAAAAAAGAAAAAAAAAGAAAAAAAAAGAAAAAAAAAAGAAAAAAAAGAAAAAAAAGAAAAAAAAAGAAAAAAAAAGGAAAAAAAAGAAAAAAAAAAGGAAAAGAAAGAAAAAAAGAAAAAAAGAAAAAAAAAGAAAAAAAAAGAAAAAAAAAGAAAAAAAAAGAAAAAAAAAGAAAAAAAAAGAAAAAAAAAAGAAAAAAAAAAAGAAAAAAAAAGAAAAAAAAAGAAAAAAAAAGAAAAAAAAAGAAAAAAAAAGAAAAAAAAAGAAAAAAAAAGAAAAAAAAAGAAAAAAAAAGAAAAAAAAAGAAAAAAAAAGAAAAAAAAAAGAAAAAAAAAAGAAAAAAAAGAAAAAAAAGAAAAAAAAGAAAAAAAAGAAAAAAAAAAGAAAAAAAAGAAAAAAAAAAGAAAAAAAAAAGAAAAAAAAAAGAAAAAAAAAGAAAAAAAAAAGAAAAAATAAATAAAAAAAAAAGAAAAAATAAATAAAAAATAAATAAAAAAAAATAAAAAAAAAAGAAAAAAATCTTTAAACTAGCGTATACTAAACTTCAAACTAAAGTTTTCTTTATTCAAAAAGCTATATCTATCAACTAAATAATCAATTATACCGTTTAAGTTGTGAAATTACTTTAAGGCGCGAACTCCAACATCATTCCTTTACTTAAAACATATAAAACAAGTACACATTATACATAAAAAAAAAAAACTAAGAATTATTAGTACATACAACCACTATCATTTATTCGCTTTATTGGAACCAACACTTACATTGATTAAAATAGACAATCATCTTGGACATAAGATTTTTCAGTAATTGTCAAGATAAAAAATTTAAAATTGTACAAAAATATATATAAAAAAAATACAATGATTAATCAATTTTTTCAACATAATTTGAAATTATTTATATGATATTGATTAAAAAACCACAAGTGAATATACCAACCTTGAACAACAACATAAATATAGATATTAAAAAGAGACCTCCACGAAATATTCTGATCTAGTAAAAGTTATTGTAAAATATGATCCTATATATCTCATAGAAATGATTTTCTATGATTAAGATCATACTTGGAATAAAATAAATGTGAAACTCAGTTATCTGCGGGAAGATAATCATTAAACTAGATGACAAAAAATATTGAAAAGTTTGCCTAGAACTTCTAACCAACGTCACATACCAAAATAAAAATATAGCAACATTAGTCATTATATGATAAATAAGACACTACTTTATTATATTTGGAGTTTTTGGAACCCAAAACTTAATTATAAGCTTCAATAAAAACAACTTTCATATCTTCGTTGTTTTGGAAAAATTATCAGACTTTTCACCACCAATCATGATACATGATTTTAAAAAAAAGACATTAAACCAAACAAGAACTTTAAGAACTATAAAAAAATGGATAAAAGTTGATAAGAATTTGTAATACCAAATAAAAAAGGATTTTAAGTACTATAAAAGAATAAAGTGTATGATATATTTAACAAGATCATAGTTGAAATCATAAACATATATTGTTTTCTTCATATAAAAAACATCATTATACATTCAAAAAACTATTCAAAAAATTGCATGCATTTAGATTCGTCATAGACAATGACTCCTTAATGAATATAAATTTAAAAAATATAATCATATAAACCCGAGTAATACCATTAATGCAGTAATTTAAAATCTGAGAAATATAAATAGGGTTAATTCCAAACATGTATTTAAAAGAGTTGAAGCTAAACAATGTATGAAATGACTGACTTAACACAACAACAACGATAAAAGCAAAAAAGATGGGGAAAACTTACCGTTCGAAATTGATAATGCGACAAGTAACAACAATAAAAAATTCAGAGGAAAAACGACCAGAGAAAAGAGATGAGAGTGATTAGGCCTAATTTCACAAGTTAAGTAATGAGGGGGATACCGAAGAGAAGAAGAGAGGTGATCAGTTAGACCTACATTTGAAAGGTCTATCCAATATCACTGGGTAAGCAAATTAATGGACAATTTTATCTTAAAAATTAAATTTTAGACTAGTAGGTAGATTGAAATGTATTTTGGTACAAATGAGAAATCGCATTTGAGGCCGAATTCATAAGCAATACCGTCATTTTGATGTATCTATTGGTAGAAAATCTATTTATTTTAGATGAATTTTGATGTGGTCTGGTTCGGTTATGGCGGATTCACCAATGTTAATTAGATAATAAAGTAGTTAGATAAAATAACTAGAGATTGAATAAATAATATATACTAATAATAAAATAATAAGTTTTTACTCTTTCTTAAAATGTGACAAATTATAATTATAGTGATCGATATGTGATGTTTGAGCACTTATAGTTCATAAATATAAGGAATTATTATTGGACATATTTTACATGGTTAACAAATATACTTAGACTCGACGCCCCATAACGACATGATCGATAATTTCCTTATTGGTAGCCCCATATTTATGACGAGCCCATGAAACGGATCATGTGCGCCTACCGTTTCAAGAATATTATTCCATGTTAGGTTAGATTGCTAGTACTTCTTCTGGTCTCGAGTCTAGGGTGACTTCTTGTTCGAATCGAGGTCTTGTCTTGAAGGCTCTACCACTGCCAATGAAGTTGTAAATTCTTTAGTAGATTTCCATTTTCCCCCAACATTACTGTGTATACCTTTGATAAAAAGGACTTTGAATCAATTGGATAACGTTATCTAGATAGTGTTTTTTAATCTTTGTTATGTAATTTTCAACTTAAATATGTATCGATTGATGTTGTTTAATAAAATGATATATTGTAGCTAAACCAAACTTTACTGCCATGTATTACCACAACTATCAAGAATAACTATCTAGTAACTATATATGATACTTAACTTCCACCGAATATCCAGAATTTTTCATAATATCTCATATACCCATGCTTCATCGCATATCCTTAGATCGGAAAAAATAATCCAAAAGTATCATCAACTTTGTTTTTTAAGACTAACAGAACTAGAACCATGAATGGTATTTTTTTTCCGGTCATACCTAGTTAGATTAGTCTCATGCTACATATTGCATGATATCACATCTTGCATTTAGGCATATCCTGGTCTCGCATGATGTAATAGAGAGATATAATATAATACATAATATAATAGAGAGATGCGAGACTAGGGTTACAACTCATTTTTTTTACCTAAGTACCACGTGCAAGACTAGGGGGCAAATTTCATATTTTTTATTTTTCTTACGTGTGAGGTATGAGACTAGGCTTACAAGAAATACGAGATACGAGATAAAAGATGTGAAACCACGGTTAAATTTGATTTTTTTTTTGCATAAGTGTGAGGTGCGAAACCAAGCTTATAATAAATACGAACTGCAAGACGAGGGTTAAACTTGAAAAATATTTTTTTGACTAAGTTTAAGGCGTGAGACTAGGCTTACAAGGAATGCAAGATGTGAGATGCGAGATGAGAGATGCAAGACCAGCGTTAAATTTGAATTATTCTTATGTTTTCCTTAAGTGCGAGAGCATGGTTAAAATTGATTTTGGTAGCCTAAGTGCAAGGTGCAAGACCAAAATTACATGAATTGCGAGATACGAGACCATGTAAAGCTTAATTGTTTTACATTTAATGCGAGACTAGTATAAAATTAAGTGAGGGACTATGTTAAAAAGAAGTGCGAGATGCGGGAATTGGACACAAAAAGTGAAAGATGCGAGATTAGGCATAATATAGTACGTGAGTAGCTGGGTCTTGCAAAAATAAATAAATAAATAAATATTTTAGAAAATTTCATTCATGGATTTAGTTTTTCTCGTCTTAGAAAAGCAAAACCTATAGTACTTCAATATTTTTTTTCTAAACTACTGTCTCAAAAAAAAGATTTAAAAAAAAATTAGAAATAGAAGTTGAAAATTATATTTGGTAGAAAAATTTGGTAGAGGTACCTATTAGTAATCTCCAATTTGTGGATACTAACTGGTAATGGAAAAGTTGGTTGGATACCTTTGGGTAACTCACCTTTAATAATATTAATGGTTAATTTTTATAACCATAATAATAATAATAACACTAATTAAAGATTTCAAAAAGAATAGTGTAGCTATATAATAGTGGGATGTTATTATAATATTAAAAATAATTTTTAGTTTAACGTGGCATAAAAGGGAAAAAGAATGGTTCGAGACGTTATGAGCAACACCTCTCAAGAGACTCATCTAATTAGTCCTCTTACCGTTTGATCGGTTCTTCCCCACGTTTTCTTAAACATGCCTCCAACCCCAAAGACATTATTGTGACCCACCCTCGCAAATAGTCACTATCTCTAAAGACTTTAAAACATAAACAAAATATAATGAAAAAGATCGCTCAATATGTAGAGTAACGGGTGAAAGTTCGAAGCCTACGATAAAAATGGAGAACTTGTAAAAGATGAAGCTTTGGATTCATAAGAAACTATTTAATGTTTGAAGTTACCTTTCCATAATTTGAACATAAAAGAATCATATCTTTCATCTTTCCGTTAGGTTCCTTATATCTACTAATTGTTTTACGAGTAATAATTATTTTGAGCCAAATAGAATATCCGAGGAATATCACAATACGGCTGCCCAGATTGGGTGAATTGCCCGCCTCGATCAAATCTTCTGAACTAGTCCTCTATACAGACATGTTTGACTAGAGTTTATGGTTTTCATTCCACTTAAACTTGCACCAATTTTTCATCCTATTAGACACTTGCCCCAACCAAGCCAGTCCCAACGCATGTGCCTTTTCCACAAATTCGTTATTTCATGATTACTATCTCTCCCGGGGATCGTTTTAAACTGGTTGATGATATGCCTAAATCTGAGGGTGATTAGAAAATAAGTTCCAAATTTGTTCAAAGAGCATGTGAGAATAAAATTCCCATTAGCAAAGATAATCCTCACAAAATTGGAAAAACTACAGTAAGGGCTTGGACCCCTCATAATCACCTATCTTTCATAGTTTGCATTATATATATATATAATTCTATTATTTGGATTTTATACTGATAATTTATATATTTTCTTTCAAAATATATGATACTGTTTTGTTCGGCACGAGAAGAAGGTGAATGGAAACTTCTAGATCATTATCACTCATATTCATAAGGTTAAGGCTTCTATGAGTAGGTCCATCTTTGTTCCATATCGACGTCAAGTCCCCAATAAGCATCTGATAACAAATAAAGACTCTGATTCACCTCAAAAGAAATCTAAGCACAATGAAGATTAAAAGGCCGAAAAATCGGTGAAGGTATTTGATGAGACATATATCATCGGTGTAGGTATCAAGGAACCCGATGTTAAATGTTTAGAAGATTTTCCAGAGGGGAGTAAGAATTTGGCCCGGTTGGGGCCGACGAGAGAGGTGTACATTCAGAATCTATGGCGAGCCGAGGGTTGTAAGCACACATGTGAGCTAAAAACCCCAAAGGTAAGTGATGTAGACACATATATGGTATGGTTGTAGAAGTTGTTGTTCAGAGAACACTCACAACTTGAACAGGTTCAAATGATTGGTGTAGCGGTACATGGAGTGTTTAGAGAACACTCACAACTTGAACAGGTTCAAACAGGGTTGGGCGCTCATGATAAAAATAATTAAGGAAATTTAGAGGTCTCTGGAAGTTAAAAACAACACGATACTGAATCTCACATGCGCTTTAGTTATCTCCTCCTTGATCACATCTAGATTGCCTCTTTTTCTTTTGTCGTTTCCCAATTCGTATTAGTAAGCCAACTTGGAATATAGGAATATTTTTTTCGTTATGAAAACATCCATGTCGTACAAAAGGGAAAAAAGATTTTCAATTGTTGTGGTTCAACTCGTTGTCATGTATGCCCACAGCACTTCATGCAAAAACTAGGCCATTTCCCACGGCATATACCAAAATCTTCTTTAGACCTTCCAAAATGCTATTATTTGCGAATTTTACTTGCTAGTTCACTTAAGAGTGAAGGGATATTGAAGAATACCCACTCGATATCTCTAGTTTTAAAGGAAGAAGCGATGTTTGTGTTTTAAAACTGAAGGTCATTTTTAATAGTAATTGATTTTGGCATAACAAACTTGAAATCAGAGTTAGTTAGGATGAAAATTTATCACATTCTTAGCCATTGTCCTCAAATTAGTTATGATTTCACTACTTTGATAAATAATCCACCACAACAATTATGTGTTGGCGTCCTCCCGAACCATTAGGTAAGGAACCGACCACGTTGATACCCTACCTTTCGAATGGTAATGTTCGAATATAGACTCAAGTGGTACAAATGGATACTGAATAGTATTAGTGAATTACTAATAAGTATCACATATTTTGCTAGCTCTTTTGCATCATCCATAATACTCGGCTAATAAAAACCTTTAAGCAAAACTCTTCGATTTAGCGCTTTAAACCACAATGTGCCGAACTAGTCCCGTTGTAAAGATTTTTTAATCTCACCAGTGACTACTGAGAGCCGAGGTACCCCAAAAGAGAATGAATCAGAACTTTCTTATACAAAGTCTCTCCCAATAGCAGAAACTTTCATGTTTTAAACTTCAGATTCTACGCGGATGCTCTGTTATTTGGGAGGGTGTCATTTATTAGGCATTCCACGATCTTTGCTCCCCGATTTACTAAATCGAGAAAACTCACCTCGAATGCTTCATCAACGCTAGTGTCTTTCTCTTTATAAATCGATAGATGTTCTTGCAAGAAAATTCAAAGTTTGGTTCTAGAGAAATTTATGCCAAACAATCGAGCCATGTCTTTTATGGCATTGAGTTATTTTTTCATATGATATTTCTAAGCTTTACTCTGCTGGAGGGCATGTTTTATTAAGTTGTAGGAATTTCTAGTTAACCTTACTCTTTTGGCTCACATACATTAGCCAAAATAAGCCCATTCAATAGTCGCGTCATATTCTCGTTCATTATTGAATGCTTGAAATCCAAAACAAATAGATAGATGCATAGTTTTTCCAGAGAAGTCTATTTATTGAATTCTTACTCCACAACCCATTTTTTGGCTGAACCAACCATTCCAGCTCCATAATTTTAATTGTAGGTTTAGGTCTCTCGACATAAAACTCAGTTAGTAAATATGATAAGACATGAGCTTTGATAACAGTCATTAGCTCGAAAGTCAACTCCTCAGACCATCATGTCAGGCGCCTATTTTAAAGTGAGAAGGAGGTCCGGACCATAATGGAATAACCTTAAAAATAAAATCTCATTTTCCTTGCTGCAATAACTAAAGCCAAAATCAACTTCCCAAGCTGCAAATATCAGTTTTCAGCTGCAAACAGACTCTCGCTTACATAGTACATAAAATTTGGACAATTTTCCTCCTCGCTTATCAAGACGACACTAACAACGCATTCTTTGGAAACCAAGTAAACAAACAAAATCTCTCTCGGAACTGGTTTGGACAATATTTCAAGAGATGAAAGATGTTTCTTTATCCTTTGAAATGCTCTATCACACTCATCGATCCATTAAAAGGTACTCGTTTTTCTGACAACTTTAAAAAATAAAGAAAACTTTTCTGATGATCGTGAAAGGAATTTGTTGAGTTTTGTTAACCTTACGATCAGAACTTGTACCCCTTCATGGATTCCATGGGTAACATCAAAGCGTCAACTTCTAGATGTGCCTAGGTCTGCCTCATTTCCATATTTATTGGCCATATAACTTATGAGTTTCTTGGACCCAATGCCAAATGTGCACTTCTCGGGGTTCAACTTAAGGTTGGTAGCCATTAACTTTTAAAACATCTCAATCAAATCGTTAATATGCTCATAATCGTTTTTACTATTAACAAGTATGTTGTCGATGTATACCTCGATAATTTTTTCAAATTTAGCTAATAATGTAAGCCTCGATCGATTACAAATGTGGTGCTTTTTTTGGCCATATGAGCTTATTACTTGAGCTTGAGTCCACTAACTGATCCACCTTTGGGATTGGGAAATAATCTTTTGGGCAGGCCATAATCAGGTCAGTAAAATTAACACACATTATTTATCTCCGAATTTTTTTCTTTACCAACATCGGGTTAGTTGTCCACATAACATACTGGGATTCCTTGATGTGACTTCCAAAAATTACCTCGGTTTTTTAAATTATAAAGGCTTATTTTTCTAAGATAGTAGGTTGGTATTTGGGTTAACTGATAACTTATGGAAGATAATATAAACTCCAACCCAAGTCACATCTCAAGTAGACCATGCAAAATATCCAAATTGTTTGAAAAAATGAGATCAATTCTCCCCCAAGATCTTCTGCAACTAAAGTTCTAATTCTTAGAATGTTTCTCTCTTCAAATCGATGTTGCATAGTACTCTTGCGATACCTTCTGATTCTACCGTACTACGCCTACCTTATACCCTACCAAATACTAATTTTTGTTTTCGTCCAGTGCAAATATGAAATATCATCATGTCTCACATCTTCATTGTTTGTTCTTGACATGTCTCACATGGTTTAAAATGTTTTGGTCGTTATTACTCATGAATCGCATATTCGCACGTGTGCTTGTGCATGACATGTTTATTTTAAAGATGTCTCACATGTCTCTAATGTCCATCATGTCTTTTCTCCCATGGTTTGGCTACTTGGTCTATAGTTTTGCCTATTTCATCAATACGTCTCGGCTTGTTTGTTATACGCAGTCTCACATTTTTATTATAACCGGTCACACGCTTTGTTACAGAATAAAATGGCTCTTAAAGCATGCTTTTCCATATCTATTCTAGTGAGCATATTAAATTTGATGAAAGAGAAAAATGTCATTCTTACCGATGAACACATTCACGCTGCTAAGGACACGTCATTTTATACAATCCTAAAGGTATCATATGATCTCTATAATGTGAATTACATATGAAAAAACATGATAAAATAATAATCGAGAGAAGAAAACTCTTTCTTCTTGGGGTCCTAACTTTTTAAACTCACCACCAAATATGTGAAGGCTATTTTTGGTCTAAAGCACGTGGATGAGAAAATAACTGAACACTCCAAAGGAGACATTAAATTTTGTTACACTGATGGTTAAGAAACAGAGTCCCAAATCATTAAAACATACTTTATGGAAGAAAATTCAAGAAAATAGGGAAAAAAACAATATCAAATAATTTGATAAATGTATAACTTTATCGTTGATTTCTCATTATGAATGACCTTAGTAGAAAATTTTCTAGTTTTAGATAAATCTAGTAATGTATCGCATGATATACTAGCAGTAGTCTCGCATGTTTAATCAGATATAATATTACCTTATAGTGTTATGCTCAAGGTATATATTAGCACGAAGCGGGGGGATTAAGGTCTCAAGGATTTGGCTATTTTGTTGATCATATTTTTGTGATATTCATTCTTCTATTCAGTATCAAGAGATGTACTGGATACAAAAACAGTCTTGTATATCGAAGAACTTTAAAAAAATAAATAATTATTATTGGTCCAAAATGATAAATGAGAAACCAGTTTGGGTAATTTGAACATGTGTGTTTGACGAACCTGATAAAGTTATTGGATGTGTGGCATTTTAAATGGTTAGAATATTAGTCTATAATTGCACAAGTAAAAATAAGTTTTAATAATGTTGATATATTTATTCATACAGTCATCAATCATATAGTACACAATCATTACGGAAGGAGAATTAACGTCCCACATGATTCCAAGATGCTACAAATGGTGGGGATTGGAATCAAAATCAACAAACTTGGATTTATTCAAAAGATAAACTAGCTCAAAGATGATTATGTATCACATGTATTCGTTTCACTAGTCTCACATGTAGTAGCAGTTGCATTAGGCTCTCACCTTTAATTGCACTATACTTGCATATATTACTTGACCCAAACTGGCATGTAGTTTTTGAACGAGGCTAGCTTAATGTATTGAACTAGTCTCACATGATTTATTTATAATAGTCGCTCACGTAACCCAACCAAACAACCATCAACCCCAACCAAACCAAACCAAACACACCAGTCTACAACCAGTACAAACCCAACCGCAACTAGTCAACCACCAACCAAAATTACCAGTACAAACCCAACCCCAACCTCAACCAGAACACCAACACGAATACATCAGTCCACAACTAGAAAAATATTAATTAGAACACCCTTAACAAAAACCATGGGTTTGAGAGATGATTTAGATGTTGATTGCACCCTAGGTGAATTCATCAACCAAAAAAGAAACACTCCAACCCCCTAAAAAAACAGTACAACCACATCTAAAAAACGTGGAACACCTCCAAGAAAATTTAAACCGCATCCAAAAAGAGTTCTTTTTCTCAGATCATGGAACATAAAAGGTATAAAAATACGTGCATGTGATCTATTGAGCTCCAAATTATGGAGTGTTCACTTGAAAGAGAAAGGAAAAAGATAAGTATATAATTATCTTCCAGTCTTGCACGACTCTTGTTATGTTATTAATATCTCACATCGTTGTTGTAAATGACAAATAAAAATAAATTGATAGCTGAGTTACGTCAGTAGCTGGAAATTCAAGACCTTGAAAGAATATTATCTCTACATATTTGTGATCCAACACTAAATGAATCAATACAACCACCACCAGTCAAAAACAAAATTCCAATAGTACCACTAGAACGCAGATCCACCAGTTAACAAACCAAACCAAGTGAACCCACCAGTCCTTTCAATCTCACCAGAACTACCACCAGTCCTACTACTATCACCAGATTTCCAATCAGTCTAGTCCTGTTATCGGGTCGGGTCGGTCCGGATTTGGCCGAGACCGGGACCGACTCGTTAAGTTACCAGGCGGGTCGAGCCAGACCGTTAAGCGAAGGGAGCAAAATATGATGGACCGGGACCGGCTTGTTAAGAGTCGAGTCGGTCTGGTGCGACTCTTAACGGGCGGGTTTTCTAGTTTATCATAATTGTTTTAAGGTTTTAGTTAAAAATATACATAGATTAGGAAAAATAATTATATATCTCCATTACCGGGCTGGTTACCGGGCGGACCGGTCCAGACCGGTAAGAGAGTCGGTCCAAAATTTTGGCTCACAACCCGCTCCCTAAGCTATTCAGACCGGTCTCGGGCGGGCCTTACCGGTCCGGTCCCGGGCCGGTTAACGGGTTGGGAGGCCCCCTAACAGCTCTAAATCAGTCTCACCAAAACACCAACCAAACCACCCAGTCTGACTAGAAAAACCTATCAGAACACCAACCAAAACCTGAACCAGTCAGATCACAACCAAAAGAACTCAACCATGATAACCCAACAACTAACACCAGTAAAGCGTAACAGAGAATCCTTTACTAACACATCATCCAAAATAAATCATACTTGAGAAGAAAATAATTTCTGGTCGACACGACCTATGCAATTCTTTTATGAGAAGATTGATAAGATTGAGGTTGATGTTTTCCCGGTAACTACTTGAGCATCTTTCAAGGAGGATATCAAAGTTTTGTTGCTCAAGATACAAAAGTTGTTATTGTCTTGGATGCTACTACTTAAGTTGTTGTAAATGAGATAGAGACAACATTAGTGATACAAGTTTGTAAAGATGTAAGTAGATCTTAAGTCTATTAAGATTTAATTTTAAATATATTTTTGTTTTACATTGTTATATACATTTGGGTTCCAAAACACTAGATTGTCATATATTATAGGGTTATAAAAAATCGATTTTATAGTGATTAAGCCTGATCTCGCACAGGTTCAAAGGTCAACTAGGAAGAGAAAAAATTCAACAAGATATCCAAGCTCGGAATTTATTCTAGAAACTGAAGATAAAAAGACATAAAATTATCAAGAAGTGTTATCTCATGAAGAAAAAAAATCTATGGCTTGATACTATGAAGGAATATTTTTTTTTCAAAAAGAATGAAACTTATGAACTAGTGAAACCTCATAATGAAAAAAAATTATTAAATATATATGGATTATATAGAATAATAAAGATGGTGAGAATAATGTCAATTCGGAAGCTAGAGTGGCAGTACAAGGTTGTAATCAGAAAAATGTATGGATTTTGAGTATGTAGTAATCGGTGATAATTAAATTGTTATGGATTTTAATAAGAACCAAATATATCATGCAT